>CM072165.1:644088-691455 GCA_036850595.1 Rhyacichthys aspro
GGGACCGTCCCGCTCTGGTCTGGGGTCAACATACAGTTCACATGGTCCTGCCACGACATCCTGAGGACACACACACGGCTCAGACTGAGACAAACCGGTCTTAACCAGGACTAAACCAGGTCTAAACCAGGACTAAACCAGGACTAAACCAGGTCTAAACCAGGACTAAACCAGGACTAAACCAGGTCTAAACCAGGACTAAACCAGGTCTAAACCAGGACTAAACCAGGACTAAACCAGGTCTAAACCAGGACTAAACCAGGTCTAAACCAGGACTAAACCAGGACTAAACCAGGTCTAAACCAGGGCTAAACCAGGACTAAACCAGGACTAAACCAGGCCTAAACCAGGTCTAAACCAGGACTAAACCAGGACTAAACCAGGTCTGGACCAGGTCTAAACCAGGACTAAACCAGGACTAAACCAGGACTAAACCAGGGCTAAACCAGGTCTAAACCAGGTCTAAACCGGTCTAAACCAGGACTAAACCAGGTCTAAACCAGGACTAAACCAGGACTAAACCAGGTCTAAACCAGGACTAAACCAGGTCTAAACCAGGACTAAACCAGGACTAAACCAGGACTAAACCAGGACTAAACCAGGACTAAACCAGGTCTAAACCAGGACTAAACCAGGACTAAACCAGGACTAAACCAGGTCTAAACCAGGACTAAACCAGGACTAAACCAGGACTAAACCAGGTCTAAACCAGGTCTAAACCAGGACTAAACCAGGACTAAACCAGGACTAAACCAGGGCTAAACCAGGTCTAAACCAGGACTAAACCAGGACTAAACCAGGTCTAAACCAGGCCTAAACCAGGGCTAAACCAGGTCTAAACCAGGACTAAACCAGGCCTAAACCAGGCCTAAACCAGGTCTGGACCAGGGCTGGACCAGTTCTAAACCAGGTCTAAACCAGGTCTAAACCAGGACGTTCACACGAACAGAAATATGAACAGTTCTTCAGTCAATCCAGTATTTGGTGAATATGGATCTATTACAGATTCATCTAAAACCAGTTAAAATCCATCTAAAACCTAAAAACAAGAAGCTCTGATCGAGTGAAGTTTAAATTCAGTCTTTAATGTAGTTCCTGTTCTGTCCTGAGGAGGGCGCCAGTCTCCAGTGAACAGGCCTCAGGCCTCAAAACAACCTGTAAAACTACACTGAAAGGAACCTGGTTCAGTCTGGTTTAGACCTGGTTTAGTCCTGGTTTAGTCCTGGTTTAGACCTGGTTTAGACCTGGTTTAGTCCTCATTTAGACCTGGTTTAGACCTGGTTCAGACCTGGTTTTCTTTGGTCTGATCAGACTTGAACAGAAACATTTGAAGAATGTAAACGTGACTGAACCTGCTTTTTTCCAGAGACTTCCTCGTTTTTCTCTGAACAGTTTTTACAGTTTTTAAAGGAAACGAGATTTTACAGGATTTAAATTTTCAACAAAAAGAGTTTTAATGTGAAAATGAAAATGATCACATCAGCAACAAGAACCAGGTCTGAACCAGGACTAAACCAGGTTTGAACCAGGTCTAAACCAAGACTAAAACAGGTCTGAACCAGGTCTAAACCAGGACTAAACCAGGTGTAAACCAGGTCTAATCCAGGTGTAAACCAGGTCTAAACCAGGAGTAAACCAGGTCTGAACCAGGACTAAACCAGGTCTAAACCAGGTCTCAATGTGTTGATGAGACATTCAAAACGAAGAAATACTGAAATAAAAATAATTTACTCAAAAACAACAACAAAAATTCAGATGTATAAAGCTTTTACTGAGAAATAAATAAAGCTGTGGCTCTGGATTTAGACCAGATTTAACTAAAATACCGGATTATTATTATTAACATAATTATTTTTGAATGAAACATTTGAACAGTTTTGTCACAAACTGCTGCAGAATATTTCCTGAAGTTTTGAATTTGTCCATTTTTTGTCCAAATTCTTCTGTTAAATTTAAATTCATGACTTTTCCACATAATATCACTTTAGACTGGGTTAGCTCCAAAAACTGCAGCTTTCAGAAGCATTTGTTGAAGTAAAGCTGAATTTCTCAGATTCAAGTGTGAACCTGTGACTGACCCTGGATCAGCCCCGAGACGCCACAGGACCAAGAGGAAGATTCAGACATCTGCTTCAGTCTCTGCCTTTTCTCTTAAAGTTGAACTGGTTTGATTTATTTATTTATTTTTGGTCTTGGTTTGGTCTGGTCTGGTCTGGGTCTGGGTCTAGGTCTAGGTCTAGGTCTAGGTCTAGGTCTAGGTCTAGAACAGGTTTTTACAGGTTTTAGTGAAGGCTGTAAAAACAGGAAGTGGCTGAAGTTTCCTTAAAAGGAATCAAACTGAAACAAGTTTAAAGTAAACACCAGAGAACGTTCTGGACCTGGTTCTGGTCTGGGTCTAGGTCTAGGTCTAGGTCTAGGTCTAGGTCTAGGACTGGGTCTAGGTCTAGGACTGGGTCTGGGTCTTGGTCTTGGTCTTGGTCTTGGTCTGGGTCTTGGTCTGGGTCTTGGTCTGGGTCTGGGTCTGGGTCTGGGTCTGGGTCTGGTCTTGGTCTGGGTCTGGGTCTGGGTCTTGGTCTTGGTCTGGGTCTTGGTCTTGGTCTTGGTCTTGGTCTTGGTCTTGGTCTTGGTCTTGGTCTTGGTCTTGGTCTGGGTCTTGGTCTGGTCTGGTCTGGACCTGGTTCTGGACCTGGTTCTGGTCTGGGTCTGGGTCTGGGTCTAGGTCTAGGACTGTGACTGGGTCTGGATTTAAAACAGTTTCGGGGAAAAACAGAAACACAGCTTTAGTCGAGTTTTTAGAGAAGACTTTGTTTCAGATTTGTCTAAATCAGGAATATTTTTACTCATTTTGTTTAAGACTGAGTTAAAGTCTGATGTTCAGGGATTTTCACTGAATTCTGATTAAAGTTAAAGTTCTTGGCCTTTTGTTCAGTTTTGTTCAGTTTTGATCAGTTTTGTTTGAAATTCTCAAATGTTATGATTTTTAGTTTTTTAAAAATGTGATTTAATTAAAAACTGTTTGAGTCAAAGTGATGCACTGTTTAAACTGAACGATTCTGTTTTTGATGATGACCTTTGATGATTTCTTTGAGGATCATTCGCTTTTTGAAATTTGAAAATATGTACATAATTTTAATAAAATTAGCTCCAAAAGCTGCTGCAGAAAAATGAGGAAGAGAAACAGCAGCTGAAGCCTGACATTTCAAATTATTAATAAACATTTCAAACAAATCCAGTCACATTAAAGTTGGATCTTTTAGCTGTTTTTATAAATTTGGCCTGAAATTTCTCATAGATCATGATTTTATGTTGAATTCATGTGATTTTATAAAAAAGTGCTGCAGAAAAATGAGGAAGAGTCATTCTGGCGCCGCTCGGGGCCACTGCCTCGATCTGAGTGATTCTGTTTTTAAAGCTGATTGTTTTTGCTTCATTTTTCTTTTTGAACATTAAATTTACTGAAATTCTTCAGATCAGACGTTGTTCATTTGTTGTTTTTTTGTTTAGTTTGAAAGTGTTGCAGAAAAAACGAAGAAGGGCTACTGCCCTGTTCCTTTCAGACGCTTCTCAAACAGGATTTGTTCAGTTTTTGGTTGAATTTCTGACTGAATTTGGACAATTCGGTTGATTTTGAATTAAAAAAAAAAAAAAATTTAATGCTTTATTAAATGGAATATTTTTGGTTTAAAGAAGAAAACACTGTTGCATAATTTATAGGAAGAGCCTTGTTTTTTTCTTTTCAAAACTTTCAAAAATTCTGTCGAAATAAAAACTGATTTATTTGGATTTTCTTTTGCAAATGCCTAGAATTTTTCTGAAATATTCATAAAGATGATTTTTGTTTGATTTGAGTCAAAACTGTTTCAGAAAACATCTCAGTCGGACTTTGTTCCTCCTCAAATCCATTTAAATCCATTTGTCTTTTGTTTTCCTTTTAAATGTGACTTTAAAACTGCTGTATTTTATATTTTCACAGCTTTTTCATGTTTTTATTTTTACAGATTTTGGTCAAAAAGCTGCTGCAGAAAAAGAAGGAGGAGCCTCAGCCGCCTTTTTCTCAACACCAGTGAGATTTAGAACTTTTTCACTTAATTCTGTCCAATTCAAGTCAAATTTCTTGACTTTTTGTTTAAAAGTGATGAAAAAGTCATGTTTTGATCTGATTTATTGCCTTTTTAATGAAATGTTAATTATAGTTTTGATGATTTAGGTCAAAAACAGAATCAGGAAGAGGCTCTCTCTCAGGACACTTCTCGTTCGACGCGAGACAGACTCAGTTTTATCGCCTTTTTCTTAAGTTTTTGACTCATTATTTTCACATTTTTCCTTTTATTGCTTTAAATAGAGGCTTTAGGTCAAAAACTGTGAAGAAAGAATCAGGAAGAGGCTGAGACTCACAGCAGACGGCTCTGTTTGACCTGAGGTTGTTCCACACTCATTTCTGTCGATTCAAAGTTGAATTTCTCTCATTTTCTTTTGTATTTCACGTTAAATTTCCAAAAATCATCTGTTTATGTCTTTGATCAAAAGGATTTGAAGAGATTTCAGCAAAAAACTCTGAGTCCAACACTTCCTCAAAGACACCTGCACAAAAGCTGCTCTGATCCTGGGTCTAACCTGGTCTAACCTGGTCTAACCTGGGTCTACCCGGTCTAACCTGGGTCTACCTGGTCTGTGCAGAGGTGTGGGAGCCTTACCTGTCCAGGTGAGTCTGAGGTGAGTCTGAGGTGAGTCTGAAGTGAGACAGAGACTGAGGCGACGCAGAATCAGCCGCAGCAGGAACTGACTCAGGTTTTTATAAAGACCTGCCCCTCCCTGCCTCCAGGACAGGCCCATCCCCCTCCCCAACAGTCTGGGGGCGGGGCCTGCAGAGGCCCGAGACAGGAACAGACGGAAACAGGACTTAATGAGAGGACGAAGAATCCTGCAGAAGGTGGGTCCCATGAGACCCCAGACCCAGGACCTGGCCCCGGTTCAGACCTGGTCCTGGATCAGACCGGGTCCTGGATCAGACCGGGTCCTGGATCAGACCGGGTCCTGGTTCAGACCTGGCCCCGGTTCAGACCTGGCCCCGGTTCAGACCCGGTCCTGGATCAGACCCTGGATCAGACCCCGGTTCAGACCCCGGTTCAGACCCGGTCCTGGATCAGACCCCGGTTCAGACCCCGGTTCAGACCCGGTCCTGGATCAGACCCTGGATCAGACCCCGGTTCAGACCTGGTCCTGGATCAGACCTGGTCCTGGATCAGACCCTGGTTCAGACCCCGGTTCAGACCTGGTCCTGGATCAGACCCTGGATCAGACCCTGGATTAGACCCCGGTTCAGACCTGGTCCTGGATCAGACCCTGGATCAGACCCCGGTTCAGACCTGGTCCTGGATCAGACCCTGGATCAGACCCTGGATCAGACCCCGGTTCAGACCTGGTCCTGGATCAGACCTGGTCCTGGATCAGACCCTGGTTCAGACCCTGGTTCAGACCTGGTCCTGGATCAGACCCTGGATCAGACCCCAGTTCAGACCTGGTCCTGGATCAGACCCTGGATCAGACCCTGGATCAGACCCCGGTTCAGACCTGGTCCTGGATCAGACCTGGTCCTGGATCAGACCCTGAGCTGAACTTGATTAAAAACAGGTTTAAAACATTCATGTTGTGTTTGAATTCATCCAAAAACATCATTCATCAACATTCATCCATAAAAATATTAAAATATTATTAAAAATGCTCAGACTCAATGAAGCTGTGGAGTTAGAATCTGGAGACATTATAAACGTCAGAGACAGGAAGTGGTCGGAGGTGAGTGAGGTCACTTCCTGTCTGTGTTTAACGCTGAGTTTAACAAAATACAAACTAAACATAAATCTCTACACATTTCATTCAGTCCAGACCTGGTCCAGACCTGGTCCAGACCTGGTCCGGTCCTGGTCCAGACCTGGTCCAGATCTCGTCCACTCCTGGTCCAGACCTGAGTCTCTGTACATTTCTTTTGCCTCTATTTGGTGCAGGTTCATCTGTTGAAACGTGCAGCGGGGGTTTTCTCTGAACACGAGGGGGGGCAGGGGGCAGGGTCAGAGGGCGGGGCCAGGGGCGGGCTGGGGGGGGTGGGTCCAGGGCGGGGGGCTCGAAACTAACGACCTGAGGCTGTGGAGAACACTGAGTGGTTCCTGGAGAGATCTGAGTCGGGACACGCCGCTGAGAACAGGCCTCGACCCGTTCAGGAATGAGACGCTGCTGGGATCACCTCAGACTCAGGTTAAAGACCAAGACCGGGTCTGAGACCGAGACCGGGTCTGAGACCGAGACCGGGTCTGAGACCGGGTCTGAGAACGAGACCGGGTCAGAGACCGAGACTGGGTCTGAGACCTAGACCGGATCAGAGACCGGGTCTGATCCAGGATCTGAGACTGACACCAATACATCTGAAATAGACAGAGACTCTGTTTGTGACAAACATCTAAAACAAGGCTCAGGTCTAGACCAAGTCTAGTCCAGGTCTAGACCAGGTCTAGTCCAGGTCTAGTCCAGATCAAATACAGTTGGTTTAATTCCTGTATTTAGTTTTTTGTTCATGAATCTAATTTAATTTAAAATAAAATGTGTTTTATTTTGAAAATCTCATTATTTTGAACAGTAATAAACTGTAAAATAAACCTCTGACACTAACATTCAGACCTGGTCTAAACCTGTTCTGAACCTGGTCTAAACCTGGTCTAAGTCTGGTCTAAACCTGGTCTAGACCTGTTCTGAACCTGGTCTAAACCTGTTCTGAACCTGGTCTAAACCTGGTCTAAGTCTGGTCTAAACCTGGTCTAGACCTGTTCTGAACCTGGTCTAAACCTGTTCTGAACCTGGTCTAAGTCTGGTCTTAATCTGGTTTGAACCTGGTCTAAGTCTGGTCTGAACCTGGCCTAAGTCTGGTCTGAACCTGGTCTAAACCTGTTCTGAACCTGGTCTAAACCTGGTCTAAGTCTGGTCTAAACCTGGTCTAAGTCTGGTCTAAGTCTGGTCTAAACCTGGTCTAAGTCTGGTCTTAACCTGGTCTAAGTCTGGTCTGAACCTGGTCTAAGTCTGGTCTGAACCTGGTCTAAACCTGGTCTAAGTCTGGTCTTAATCTGGTCTGAACCTGGTCTAAGTCTGGTCTGAACCTGGTCTAAGTCTGGTCTGAACCTGGTCTAAGTCTGGTCTGAACCTGGTCTAAGTCTGGTCTAAACCTGGTCTAAGTCTGGTCTGAACCTGGTCTAAGTCTGGTCTAAGTCTGGTCAAAGTCTGGTCTAAGTCTGGTTTAAACCTGGTCTAAGTCTGGTCTGAACCTGGTCTAAGTCTGGTCTAAACCTGGTCTAAGTCTGGTCTAAACCTGGTCCAAGTCTGGTCTAAGTCTGGTCTGAACCTGGTCTAAGTCTGGTCTAAACCTGGTCTAAGTCTGGTCTGAACCTGGTCTAAGCCTGGTCTAAACCTGGTCCAAGTCTGGTCTAAGTCTGGTCTGAACCTGGTCTAAGTCTGGTCTACAGCAGCCCTCTGCTCCTGAGGCCTTTACCTCTGTATGTTTCCTTATAAGGACAGGACTCACACTTCCTGCTTCTATATAAGGCCATGACAGAGGTGCAGTTACCACTTCCTGTCTCTAACAGGAAGTTCCCATCTCTGAACAGGAAGTATCTGACATTTTCAGCTCCTGCTTCAAAAACTGCTCTGGTTTTAAACATTTACAGCTTCAGTTTGTCTCTGTTTCTTTTGAGACTCTTCTCAGATCAACATTAATCAATAATAATCAACAATAATCAATAAAAATCAATAATAATCAATAAAATGGATCTGGAACAGGTTTTAAACAGATTTGTTTTGATTAATGAAAGGGGAATAAACAAAATTTTAGAACTTTTCAGGTGGATTTTAATAGTTTTTTTTCCAGATGCACACGAACAAACTAAAGTATTTCTCCTGGTTTTTACAGAAGAAAGCTCTTTATGATATTCCTTCAACTAAAGACAGAATTTTCAACATTTCTCTGAACTTTTACGTCTGAAAACTCCCTGAAAATCGAAAAAAAAAGACTTTAAATAAACTTTGTGTTGAGCATGAACCACTGAAACAGAGTCATTTCAGAACTTTGTAAAGTCTGTCGGTTTGAAAATAGTTTTGAAGACGGTTCTTTTCGAGGCGACGCCCACTTCCTGTTTTCAACCACTTCCTGCAGTTTTTGCACAATTTATTTTCCATCTGAAATATTTAAATGAGCCACAGCTCTTTCTCACAGACACACTTTAATCTGAGCCTCAAAACACTGTTTATTTTAGTTTGTTTCTTGCTGCAGTTTTTCTGAAAAACTCTGGTGTTTATGTTTTTTTTTGCAGATTCATCAGAAAAACAGAATCAAATGTAGAAAATAAAAATGTGGTAAAAAGCAGTGTGCAGCAGGTGAGTCTGTGATGACCTGCGCCACCTGCTGGAGACACTGCGATAGTTAAAGCTTCAGTCTCAGAAAATGTGATGAAGCTCATTCTGTGTGAAACTGCTGACTCTTACGTTTTTATAGATGTTTTTTTCAACATTTTGACTCGTCTGAATTAATCAGTTTAAACTAATAACTGCATAATTTGATTGTTTTTTAAACGTGTCGTGTAAAAAATACATTAAAGAAATTTACAGTAAGTATTTCCAGTTTTTTGTTGTAATGTTGTAAAAATATGGAAATATAAGACATTACGGTGAAAACACAAGTCAAACTTACTGTAAATAAAAAAAATAAAAAAACAACCCAGCATATTTATCCATTTATTCCATTTGACAGTATTTCACTGTAAATATTTCTGACCGTTTTAACAGTATTAAAATCATGAGGAAAATGAGACACAGTTTGCTTGAAATAAAGCACAGTTCTAGGAATAAGACTTAATCTTTTTAATAATTATCCACAACAGCTACAGTATCTTACATTCTTTTCATTAAAAAAAGAATTCACTCATCTTTAATGTCTTTAATATTGTGTAAATATTGTGTAAATGTTGTGTAAATGTGTTGAATGTCTGTTAAATGTGTTTGAGGCAGTCTGTCTCAGGGTCTTTTTCACTTCAGTCAAGTCAGTTTCAAACACTTTCACTGAGTCCCATTTGCTGAATGAAGAGAAAAGAACCAATCAGAGAGAGACGTGAGGGATAAACCCCGCCTTAAAGGACATTACGACCAATCAGGTCCCAGTCCAAACACAGCTGGGAATTAAACATGACTCTGATTAATTTTAGAATTTGACATTTGACAAATATACTTACCCTCAACTCATTAGAATTTACTCAAAACTCACTATTTCTACAGAATTAGTTCTATTTAGGACTAAACCAGGTCTAAACCAGGACTAAACCGGGTCTAAACCAGGTCTGAAGCATATTTTCATGTTTGGTCAGTGTTATAAGATAAATAATTAAGTGCTATAGTTCTAAAAGTGCCTCTGTACATTTCTCTGCGTCTGATTGGTCGGATGTCCCTTTGAGGCGGGTCTTGCTCCTCATTCTCTGCTCTGATTGGCCGATACCTCTTCCACAGACAAACACTAGACTTTACTGCTGTTATTTCTTTTAAATTCACTCACATTTTTTATTTCCAGACTTTTCCAGGTCTGGATTTAAGTCAGGTCTATTTCCAGACTTTTCCAGGTCTGTTTTAAACCCTGCTTCAGTTGAGTTCTCTGTGTTTTTGTCGTATGTTCTCAGTCTTTGTGCTGTGAGTGAAAACGGCTCGTGTTCAGAGGTTTAAGGAGGTCCAAGTCCAGGTCTCAGTCCAACTCCAGGTCCAGGACTTAGCGGTCCAGGTCCAGGTCTTAGCGGTCCAGGTCCAGGTCTTAGCGGTCCAGGTCCAGGTCTTAGCGGTCCAGGTCTTAGCGGTCCAGGTCTTAGCGGTCCAGGTCCAGGTCTTAGCAGTCCAGGTCCAGGTCTTAGCGGTCCAGGTCCAGGTCTTAGCAGTCCAGGTCCAGGTCTTAGCAGTCCAGGTCCAGGTCTTAGCGGGCCAGGTCTTAGCGGTCCAGGTCCAGGTCTTAGCGGTCCAGGTCCAGGTCTTAGCGGTCCAGGTCTTAGCGGTCCAGGTCTTAGCGGTCCAGGTCTTAGCGGTCCAGGTCTTAGCGGTCCAGGTCTTAGCGGTCCAGGTCTTAGCGGTCCAGGACGTAGGTCTTGTAAAGGCGGTTCATCTGCTCCAGGAAGATGAAGGTGAGAACAGTGTGAGGTCCCAGTCTGGCGTAATACGGAGTGAAGCCCTTCCAGAGCGAGAAGAAGCCCTCCTTCCCCACAACACGCACCAACACGTCCTGGAACATACAACATACAATCAAACACGCACCAACACGTCCTGGAACATACAACATACAATCAAACACGCACCAACACGTCCTGGAACATACAACATACAATCAAACACGCACCAACACGTCCTGGAACATACAACATACAATCAAACACGCACCAACACGTCCTGGAACATACAACATACAATCAGAAAAAGGTGTAGACAGGTATGGACAGATGAGGGACAGGTGAGGGACAGGTGTGGACAGGTGAGGGACAGGTGAGAACAGATGAGGGACAGGTGTGGACAGGTGAGGGACAGGTGAGGGACAGGTGAGGGACAGGTGTGGACAGGTGAGGGACAGGTGAGGGACAGGTGAGGGACAGGTGTGGACAGGTGTGGACAGGTGAGGGACAGGTGAGGGACAGGTGAGGGACAGGTGTGGACAGGTGAGGGACAGGTCGACTCACCAGGCCGTTCTTGTACTCAGGTTTACCGTCGATCATCCTCATGTTCTGGATCCTGCACAGACAAGACCGGGTTCAGTCAGGACTGTATCAGGACTTTAGAGGGTTTAGCCCAGTCTTTGGTCTAGTCAGTATAGTCCGGTCTGGTCCAGACCTGGTCTTGACGATGTCCACGGGCATGGAGGCAGCGGTGGTGACCAGTCCACTGATCATACTGGCACAGAAGTGACACAGGATATCATCCCCGAAGTACCCTGAAGACAGAGGAAGACCGGGTCAGGACCGGGTCTGAAACCTGCTCAGATCCAGCTAAACCCTGCTCAGATCCAGCTAAAACCTGCTCAGATCCAGCTAAAACCTGCTCAGATCCACCCAAAACCTGCTTTAGATCCAGCTAAAACCTGTTCAGATCCAGCTAAACCCTGCTTTAGATGCACTTAAACCCTGTTGTTCAGTGTCATATTGCGGCGGGTCAGACCTGAGTCGAGCAGGGCCTGTTTGGACTGAGAGTACGAGGCGAGCTGAGCAGCGTTCACCACCAGAGCTCGGGCCATGGTCGGAACACAGCCCTGAAAACACACGACAGAGAAACAGAATCAAAAACAGAATCAGAACTGGTCACAAACAGTGCTTATTCTTAACTGATTTTATACTCAATTAGTGCATATTTCTTTTTACATGTGACTGCTACTACAGAGGTTCACATCGGTTTACAGCGGTTCACATCACAGCAGTTTACAGCGGTTTACAGCGGTTCACATCACAGCAGTTTACAGCAGTTTACAGCAGTTTACAGCAGTTTACAGCGGTTTACAGCGGTTTACAGCGGTTTACAGCGGTTTACAGCGGTTCAGTGTAAGAGCCTGACCCTCCAGAGCGTGGTCACTCCTTCTTCTCTGGTGATTCTGGCCAAAGCATTAAAGACATTTGTGTAGCCTCTCCTCTCAGCCACCGGCAGACTGAGACCGGGCAGAACCAGGACCAGACAGGGCAGAACCAGGACCAGACCGGGCAGAACCAGGACCAGATCGGGAAGAACCAGGACAAACAGAGACAAATATGAAGAGACCTAAAATTACAGCTGCAGGTTCATGTGTAGAGGTTAAAGGTCAGAGCCTCACCGTCCGTCTGCTGTCATCCTGATGAGGGCCACTTCTGCGGGGGTCCCCACAAAGGCCCCCACGGCCCCCGCTGTCATCCCGATCAGCGCCTGCAGGGGGAAACACAGCTATGTTTATATTCATCAGGTTTACGTTGGTCTGTGGTTTATGTATTTATTTGTGTTAGGTATAAATGTATATTTATATATTTAGGTCTGGTTTGGTCTGGACTGTAGCTTCTGAAACGACCTTGAGGAGGAAGTTAGGAGGGCGTCCGTCTGCGCTGGTCATCTTCTCGAAGAGGATGGTGTAGATTCCCAAACGAGTGGTGGTGTAGGTGGCCTGCCTCAGCAGACCTGCCGACAGCCTGAGAAAACAGACAAAAACGTCATACAGAGCGAATGCAATATGTAAAGTAAAGAAAGGATTTGTGCCATTTTTTTACAGACGTCAGTGGAGCAAGTGTCAATATTAATACGGCCTCACCCCAAATCTTATGAAAATATATTAAAATATCTGAAGAACTCCAGTTTTTTCTCTGTTTATTGAGTAGATGCCAGTTATTATTCAGAATAAAGTCAATATTTAACAGTATTTTCAGGATGGGACCGTATTATTACAGTATTTTCCCGTTCTTACCCGGTGTAGACCCCTGGGACCCCCTCGTTCTTCAGGATGGAGAGCAGACAGTGGAAGCTGGTCTTATATTCTCGAGCTTTCGTTCCTTGTCCTGCCAACTGCATCCTGTTCTTCACCAGGTCCAGGGGCTGCACGAACACCGTCGCCCCCATCCTGGAAAACGGGAAAAGAGCGTTAAATACTGAGGTAAAAGCCTGGAAATACAAGAAAATAACATTAAAATACTAAATAAAATACTAAACATCGCCACTCTCGTCCTGAGAGTATGTGATATTCCATTAAATAAACAGAAAACAATATCAAAAGAGGATCTGACCTTAACTCAAAATAATAAAAAGCCACTAAAATCTGAATAAAATAAAAGAAATAAAGCAAAAACTACAAAAAAGGTGAGAAAAATAACACGCCAAAAACAGAAAAAACATCTTTGTGAAGCTGTTTGAGGCGGTTGTTGTGATATTATTAAAACTGAACTGAATAACATTAACTATAACAATAACATTTTTTTTTCAGCACTTTTACAAAACTCTATTCAATTGAAATTAGCTTTTAGGTAAAAAGTGAGATTTATTTATTTATGAGATATATTGCGCGGTCCTTGATCTGAGTCTGTATCAGGTTTTTATCATCGTCAATAACTTTTATCAGACTTCAATCGGAGCGTAACACAGGTAAATGTCTGGGTCAAAGGTCAAAGGTGTGTCGTAACTCCATCCAGGTCATGTGACTGCATCATGTGACACAATCCTCTGAAACAGCTCAGATCACGTGACCAGAGGAATGTAAATAAAGAGGATCAATATGAGCCAGGTTCAGATGGAGCTGTGTTAATCTGACGGATCCCAGAGGCCGGGGTCCGGGGTCCCAGCCCAGAGGCCGGGGTCCCAGCCCAGAGGCCGGGGTCCCAGCCCAGAGGCCGGGGTCCCAGCCCAGAGCCAGGGTCCAAACAGAACTTGTTGTGTAAAGACCTGTGTCACGTCAGACCTTTGACCTTTGACCGTTTCCTGCGTCAGTTCCAGCGACGTTTCTGCTCAAACTAAAGCCTTGCTGATAAAACAGGACTCAGAGTCTCTGCTGCAGAACAAAAGACCCTCGTGTTTCTGCAGAATAATGACCCACTTCAGGAGGTTCTGATCCAGACCCGCGGCTCAAAAACACACCTCACTAACGAGACCAGGAAATTAATTTATGAATTCAACTTGAATATTTTTTATCAATGACTGTAGGAGCTGACGTTAGACCTAATTACGGCTTTATTTTTGATTTAACTGAGTTTTCTTTGAGTTAACAGAAAGAAAGAAAAAAAAAATATGAGAGGAATGTTACCAGACCTCAGTTTTCTCTCAGAACTAGACTCATAGCTAAAACGAATGAAAGCTACAGTTATCAGCCACAAAAGATAAAGACGAGCTCAGATCTGGCTCCATTATCTTTAAATGATAACAGACTGTAACAGAACATGTTCCTATGTGACCGACACCTGTCAATCAAAACAACCAGTAAATATTTCTCCTGAAACTGAGGAAAAGGCAGAAAAAACAGATCAATCCTGCCTGATCTGAAATCAATATTACACTGTGTGCACTGTTAGCATTAGCTTCAGAAAGATTATTACTACAACCTTTTCTGACATTTACATCTTAATTTTTAAGTGCCAGGTTACATCTAATCAGAAATGATCTCCTCGTAGTTTTTTAATATAAACTGTTATTGATCATTTTTAAGGTTAAAGGGCGCTGTTCGTGACCGCTGTACCCGTTAGCATTAGCATCGGAGCTAACCGCGGCTCTTACCCGGCCAGTCCCCCGAACAGGAACTTTATGGCTTTGGGGGAGGTTTTGGGCTTCGCCTCCGCCATCTTCGGCTCTGTCCGGCTGCGGAAGGGTCCGGTCCGCGGCGTCGGTTCGGTTCGGGCCCACGAAAAGGACGGGGACAGCGGGATGAAGCAGGTTTAACCCCGAACTGTGCAGCAGCAGCCGGAGCAAGGTGACTCCACAGCGGGCACACGGCGGACCAATCAGAGGCCGAAGAGAAGCGGCGCAGCCAATCAGAGAGCAGAAGGCGTAATGACGCAGGGGGCGGGACTGTGAGGGGTTTACGGCTCCAAAGCGGCGCGGGAAACTTAGCTTTAAGTACATAAAAACAACTAAATATAACAAATACATTTTACTTAAATAAAGCTAACAACTAAAACAACAATATTCAATTAATCACGAAGATAATTAAAATGTAATACTATTGTGACACGTTCAAAAGAAGTATGTTTTATAAAAATCTATTATATTTCTGACGGATTATGAAAGCAACACTGACAGTGTTTATTATTGAAATGAATTACACAAAGAAGAAAGCTACTCTCATTCCTTGTTTCTCTGTTTAGTTCAGTTCAGTCTGCACACACCTGAATCCAGGTCACAATCAAAGTGCATCATTCATTTCCATTTATTTATAAATAACGCTTGAAGCCTTAACTCAACATTTGAACTATTACATTTATATTGAAAAAAGATAAATAAAATAAATAGAAATGAATAAATAAGAATTCCTCTCTCGTCCACAGGTCTGGGCTCCTCTGAGGGTTCTGTGCAGTACCTACGCTGTTCCTAGGGGGCGCTCTTCAGGTCAGAGAGCTCAAGTGTGGTTCTTCTGCACAAACCTTTATTTATTTTACTCCAGAAAAACTCTACAGATCTGACTGAAACTGTTCGGGCTGTTGTTAAATCCTTACAGTTTCTTCTGATCTAGATATGACACTCTCAAAGGGTTTAATCTTAGTTTTGTCATAAATCAATCCATCAATGGTTCCTCTTCTTCTTTAGATTAACTCTGAGCCTGTATCAGAGTCATGTGGCTGTGACACATTTATTTTTAGATTTAAATGTTGTAGATTATATTTAGACTGAAAAGGACACAGAGAAAGGGCAGAGGTGAGGAGAGAGGAGACGAGAAGAGAGGAGAGGAGGAAGGAACATCTCCCATTCACTTTATATTTCTTTTAAACAGAACCATTTCTGTTTTAAAAAAAGATCAAACTGCAATTTATTTTGATGCAAATGTGACTCTTTGTTGGTTTGAATAAAATAACTTTAAAAGAAATGAAATCTCATTCAGTCTAAAAACAGTATTCCCTGTTTTCAATGAGTCTGTTTTAGCAAAAAATAAAAATAAATAAATATGGTATTTCAAAACAAAATATGAATAAAAAAAGAAAGAAGAATAAATACAGACTCTACGCATTTTAATCAGCGACAAAACTCTTTTTATTTCACAACTTCTCAAAAGACATTTACTGTTTTGAAAAAAATTTCTTTCCAGCAAATTTCCTTATTTGTTTAAAAACAGAATAAAAGTAAGTTTATTTTGAATTAATCTGACTCAATTTATTACAAATAAAACATGAAGAAAAGGACTTCTGATATTTAACAGGACAGACCTGGGTCACATTTAACTGAACCTGACCTTTGACCTTCTCTGTTTGAACCTCACTGACCCACTCACTGTTCCAGTCTGATCAAGCTCCAGAGAGAGTCCGAAGAGTCTGTGGATAAACTCGCTCAGTCTCAGAGAACAGCCCCGCCCCCTTCCACACTAACCACGCCCCCTTCCACACAGGCCCCGCACCTTCTGACAAGGCCCCGCCCCCTTCTGCTGCTGCTCTTTTAGGGAGCGTCTATAAATATCCCTCAGAGTCTCCGCTCTTCACTCGGTCTCAGCTCGGACTCAGACTCGGCCTGGACTCACCTGGATCTGAACAAAAACAGGTAACACTCTGATCTGACTCTGATCTGACTCGGTCTTTAACAGTTTTAGTGAAAGTCTGGTCTAGCTGCAGCTGTAGGGCTCTGGTTTTGTTGTGGATTTCATCAGGAAGCAGTTTGTTCTCAGCAGCTCTTACACTTCATTCATTTTTTCAGTTCAGGATCCAGCTTTTCAGTTTTTTGCAGAAGCAGGTGTAAAACTCAGACAGATCCTGGTTTTTGTTGAGCCTCAGTTTGAGCAGGAAGTAAACTCACTTCTCTTCAGGTTGTTTTGGGTTTCCTCACATTTGAAAACTTCACAGCTTCACCACAAACCTCTCATTTGATCAGCTTTACTCTGAAAACCACACATTAACAATCACAGGCTTTTATTACTTTTCTCAGAATCCTTTGTGTGTTTTGTTTGGAAAGCGTCTTTTTCTCCACTTTTTCACAAACCTGACGTGAAACGTGTTCATCTCAATATTTAAATTAAAATGTTTGTGAAACTCCAGAACTTTGACCTTTGTGGAGTTTGAAGGTTAAAATGAAGGGAATATGACAAACAAGTAGAGACAAAGTCCACTCAGACCAACAAAGGCCCACAGAGAGAGACATAAAAGACAGAGTTAAACTGAAGAAAGGAGCAGCGTCTATAAATAACTCAGATTAAAGATGGTCCCTTTAAAGAGACAGGCTCATCTCTGAACAACTGGATTTTATAAAGGCCCAGTTTAGTTCAGCAGTTCTCTGTGTAAACTACTGGGAGAGTTAGCATGTTAGCATTCTCCATGTAAACTAATGGGAGAGTTAGCATCTTATCAGTTCTCTGTGTAAACTAATGGGAGAGTTAGCATGTTAGCAGTCACCATGTAAACTAATGGGAGAGTTAGCATGTTAGCAGACACCATGTAAACTAATGGGAGAGTTGGCATGTTATCAGTTCTCTGTGTAAACTAATGGGAGAGTTAGCATGTTAGCAGACACCATGTAAACTAATGGGAGAGTTGGCATGTTAGCAGTCACCATGTAAACTAATGGGAGAGTTAGCATGTTAGCAGTCACCATGTAAACTAATGGGAGAGTTAGCATGTTAGCAGTCACCATGTAAACTAATGGGAGAGTTAGCATGTTAGCAGACACCATGTAAACTAATGGGAGAGTTGGCATGTTAGCAGTCACCATGTAAACTAATGGGAGAGTTGGCATGTTAGCAGTCACCATGTAAACTAATGGGAGAGTTGGCATGTTA
This sequence comes from Rhyacichthys aspro, assembly GCA_036850595.1. NCBI lineage: Eukaryota > Metazoa > Chordata > Actinopteri > Gobiiformes > Rhyacichthyidae > Rhyacichthys > Rhyacichthys aspro. Next base: position 661,550 of record CM072165.1, read on the forward strand.
GCAGTCACCATGTAAACTAATGGGAGAGTTAGCATGTTAGCAGTCACCATGTAAACTAATGGGAGAGTTAGCATGTTAGCAGTCACCATGTAAACTAATGGGAGAGTTAGCATGTATGTCCACATGACTCTGTGGGATTATTATCATAATACAGTTCCAGTTTCAACAACATAACCCAATGATGAATTCAGACTTGATTATGTTGCTCCACTCCTCCTAGTGGAAGCTCATGGTACTGCAGCAAACCCACACCGGTCTGACTAAAGCCCGGTCCGGCTAAAGCCCGCCCGGTCCGAGGAACAGATTAGTGGAATCAGACTGGACTGAACCTCTTTGTAGAAATGTAGATTGTCTTTTTTACCAAAGTCATAAAGAAAAGAATAACCCAACACAGACATAATTTAATCTGAAAATAATGACTCAGTTTAATTAAAGAAACACTCCCAGAAAGTGACTTTCGACTGAAAATCTCCAGAAAAGAACAAGTGATTCACAAACCTGTAAAATACATGTGACATTGGGATTTTAACATTAATATTAAATACTAAAACAGTCTAAAGACTGATCCAGGACCAGAACCAGTTGCAGGTTTCTTGTTGAGTCCTGTCGGTTCTGTCCAGCCACAGAGGAGCCTTGAGTCCGACCTGCACAACTCTCTGAAGAACACCACAGATTTACAACACGATAGAACGATGGAACGATGGAACGATGGAACGATGGAACGAGTTTGAGTTTTTTTCTGGGCCGCCTTCTGAAGCGTGACTGGAGTAGCTCAGTGAAAACTCTGAGGCTGTCACTTGGAACCAAAGCAGTAAAGGATATAAAGTCTTTTCTACCTTTAGCAGATCTATAAAAGTAGTTTGGATTCTTATAAAATTTCTCGAGCAAAATGTGAAATACAAAATATTCTGTTGAAAACATAAATAAACAGCAGGGTTTACACAGGTTTAGAGTGACTGGACCTTCAGGGCCACCGTACTTTTCTGTTTATTGGTTTACTGGACGTTTGACCTTTCAGCACAGCCCTGACCTCTGACCCCTGCTCATGAGCTCAGGCCTTTGTTTCTGCTCTGTGTCTGAAGCAGGGGTTTGTCTCTGTTTGTGATGTAACTGAGTCGCATCAGACTGACCTTTAACTGGAACCGGGGTCACGGCCCTGACCCCTCGGCCCTGACCCCTCGGCCCTGACCCCTCGGTTCAGACAGACTTTAGGGATCAAAACCAAAAACATCAGCTGCTCAGATTTGATCTTTTTCTGCAGGAGCCGGCCCCACATCATAACGGCTTTAATTAAACTGACACTATTCTCTCGGGGGCCCCTGCTCTCGGGGGCCCTGCTCTCGGGGGCCCTGCTCTCGTCTCTCACAGGACAAAGTCTCTAAACCGGCTCCTGATAAAGTCTCTTAATGTCAGCAGCTGCTTTAGAGCCTCGTGTCCGCTCCTCGTGTCCTCTCCTCGTGTCCTCTCCTCGTCTCCGGACTCTCATTCTTCTGGAGTCACAGTCTTTAATAACTCTCTGTAACGTTATGACATTCAAAAGTCACAGGTCAGGCTCCCTTCACACCACTCTCCTCGCCTCCTTCCCTCGCCTCCTTCCCTCGTCCCCTTCCCTCCTTCCTCTGAGTGTGACCTTCAGACTCTCATTCTTCTGGAGTCAGTCTCTGGAATAGCTCTCGCTGCAGACGCTCAAAGGACAGAGGTCACAGTCCACTTCAGCTCAAGCATGTGACACTCACTCTGCTGTTCTGGGCTCTGATTGGCTGCTGGAGGGCCAGGGGCAGGGTTAGAGGGTGTTCTGGTCTCTGATTGGCTCCTGGATTGCCAGGGGCGGGGTTAGAGGGTGTTCTGGTCTCTGATTGGCTCCTGGGTTGCAGGGGCGGAGTTAGAGGTTGTTCTGGGCTCTGATTGGCTCCTGGATTGCCAGGGGCGGGGTTAGAGGGTGTTCTGGGCTCTGATTGGCTCCTGGATTGCCAGGGGCGGGGTTAGAGGGTGTTCTGGGCTCTGATTGGCTCCTGGATGGTCGGGGGCGGGGTTAGAGGGTGTTCTGGGCTCTGATTGGCTGCTGGAGGCTCAGAGGACAGGCTGATGGCGCTGAGCAGAGCAGCAGCTGCAGGTCAGAGCTAACGCTTCTCTCTGAGCCACAGAGCAGAGTGTGAGCCGAGAGTCATTTAAACACAGAGCGGTCGCTTCAAAATGTGTCTGTACTTGATTCTCCTTGTTTTTAGTTAAAACTGACATTTTCTAAATGACATTTCAGTCAAAGAGGTTCCATTTGTCTTCAGTTCAGGGAGCTTCAAACTGAAGTTATATTCAAACAGGTTCTAGTTGGATTTGAACAGGTTTTAGGTGGATTTGAACAGGTGTTAGGTGGATTTGAACGGGTTCTAGTTGGATTTGAACAGGTTCTAGTTGGATTTGAACGGGTTCTAGTTGGATTTGAACAGGTTCTAGTTGGATTTGAATGGGCTCTAGTTGGAGTTGAACATTGGATTTGAACATGGATTTGATCAGGTTTTACATGGATTTGATCAGGTTTTACATGGATTATTTATCCCAGTGTAACTCCACTGAGTCATATTCATGTAATAAATTAAAATAATAAGATTTTACAGAAATGTAATTTTTATAATGGTTAAGAATGTCTCAGGACTCAGTGGGAGGCTCCCTCTAGTGGCCACCAGGTGCATTATACTGCTACAAACTACAGCAGAGGATCATGGGAAGTGTAGTTCAAACAGTAAAAGGATGGTTTATGATTCTGCTGCAGTTTTTCTTTTTAAACTCACGTTGATGTCTTTTCTTTCTGATTCCAGTCAGAATGTCGATCACAAAGATCCACGCTCGGGAGATCCTGGACTCCAGAGGGAACCCCACAGTGGAGGTCGACCTGTGGACGGCCAAAGGTCAGGGGTCAATACAGCATTCACATAAATATACATCACATAAAGCCCACAGTTACTGAGTCAGAACCTGCTCATGTTCATGTGTAATAAATGCGTTCTGAACCCGTTCTGAACCCGTTCTGAACCTGTTCTAAACCTGGTTCCAGGTCTGTTCCGAGCTGCCGTTCCCAGCGGAGCCTCCACTGGAGTCCACGAGGCTCTGGAGCTGAGGGACGGAGACAAGAGCCGCTACCTGGGCAAAGGTAGGACCAGGACCAGGACCAGACTTAACCTGGACCAGGACTGGACCATTACTGAACCAGGACTGAACCAGGACCAGGACTGGACCATTACTGAACCAGGACCAGGACTGGACCATTACTGAACCAGGACTGAACCAGGACCAGGACTGGACCAGGACTGGACTGAGGATTCTGGACCCGGTTCAGACCTGGTTTAGACCTGGTTCTAACGGGTCTCTCTGTGCAGGGACGATGAAGGCTGTGGATCACGTGAACAAAGACATCGCTCCTAAACTTATCGAGAAGGTATCAGCTGTTCTTGGTTTGACTGTTCTCTGTTGCCGCGGCGACGGTGTTCTTTCAGTTTCATAGTTTTGTTTTTCTCGGAGCAGAACTTCAGCGTGGTGGAGCAGGAGAAGATCGACAAGTTCATGTTGGAGCTCGACGGAACCGAGAACAAATGTAAGAACCTGCTCAGAACCACACAGAACCTGCTCAGAACCACACAGAACCTGCTCAGAACCACACAGAACCTGCTCAGAACCTGCTTAGAACCACACAGAACCTGCTTAGAACCACACAGAACCTGCTTAGAACCACACAGAACCTGCTTAGAACCACACAGAACCACACAGAACCTGCTCAGAACCACACAGAACCTGCTTAGAACCACACAGAACCTGCTTAGAACCACACAGAACCACACAGAACCTGCTCAGAACCACACAGAACCTGCTCAGAACCACACAGAACCACAGACTGTTTTGTCTTATGCCATGAGTTTATTCTGTTTTTGTTTTCAGCTCAGTTCGGCGCCAACGCGATCCTCGGAGTGTCTCTGGCCGTCTGCAAAGCTGGAGCCGCCGAGAAAGGTGTCCCTCTTTATCGACACATCGCTGACCTCGCAGGACACAAGGACGTGATTCTGCCTGTCCCCGTGAGTAGGACCGGGGTCTGGACCGGGGTCTGGACCCGTGAGTAGGACCAGGGTCTGGGGACTGGGGTCTGGACCCGTGAGTAGGACCGGGGTGTGGACCCGTGAGTAGGACCGGGGTCTGGGGACTGGGGTCTGGACCCGTGAGTAGGACCGGGGTCTGGACCCGTGAGTAGGACCGGGGACTGGACCGGGGTCTGGACCCGTGGGTTGGACCGGGGTCTGGACCCGTGGGTAGGACCGGGGTCTGGACCCGTGAGTAGGACAGGGGTCTGGACCCGTGAGTAGGACAGGGGTCTGGACCCGTGAGTAGGACAGGGGTCTGGACCCGTGAGTAGGACCGGGGACTGGACCGGGGTCTGGACCCGTGAGTAGGACCGGGGTCTGGACCCGTGAGTAGGACCGGAGTCTGGACCCGTGAGTAGGACCGGGGTCTGGACCCGTGAGTAGGACCGGGGTCTGGACCCGTGAGTAGGACCGGGGACTGGACCGGGGTCTGGACCCGTGAGTAGGACCGGGGTCTGGACCCGTGAGTAGGACCGGGGTCTGGGGACTGGGGTCTGGACCCGTGAGTAGGACCGGGGACTGGACCGGGGTTTGGACTGGGCTCTGGGGACTGGGGACCAGCGTCATTGTGACGAAGAGAACCTAAATGTTGCTGATATTTCTTGTTTGTGATGAAGGCCTTTAACGTGATCAACGGAGGGAGTCACGCCGGGAACAAACTGGCCATGCAGGAGTTCATGATTCTACCGGTCGGAGCCGCAAACTTCCACGAAGCCATGAGGATCGGAGCCGAGGTACGAGACGGATCTTGGACCGGGTTTAGACCGGTCTTAGACCGGGTTTAGACAAGAGGATGAACTCTGACCCGTGTTTTTGTCTTTTTTTTTGCAGGTTTATCACAACCTGAAGAACGTGATCAAAGCCAAATACGGAAAAGACGCCACGAATGTTGGAGACGAGGGCGGCTTTGCTCCAAATATTCTGGAGAACAATGAGGGTCCGACATTTATACTTTTCTGACTTAAAATATTGTATTAACTGTGGCCTGTGATACTTGGCTCTGCTTTAATTGAATGTAGTGTTTATGGCCCCCTCTGGTGGACAGCGGTGGTATTACAGCTGGTGATGAGTTAGACCCGGTCCTGACCCAGTCCTGACCCGGTCCTGACCCGCTCCGTGTCTGTTCCAGCTCTGGAGCTGCTGAAGTCGGCCATCGAAAAGGCGGGTTATCCCGATAAGATCATCATCGGGATGGACGTGGCCGCCTCCGAGTTCTTCAGGAGCGGAAAGTACGACCTGGACTTCAAGTCTCCGGACGACCCCAGCCGCCACATCAGCGGAGAGCAGCTGGGAGACCTGTACCGCAGCTTCATCAAGGGCTACCCAGGTGAGACCGGGCAAAACCGGGCCTGAACCAGCTGAGACCAGGCAAAACTGGGTCTAAATCTTGTCTTTTACAGGTTTTTACTGCTGTCCTTTGACAGTATTTTACTGTAAAGACTTTTTAAAATGAAGTCTGGTTTAGAGATGTGTCGGGTGTAAATACAACTCATATGTTCCTTTTGAACCGTTTGGTCCCAGACTCTGCAGATCTGGTTCTAACTGTTTTTCCGGTTCTAACTGTTTTTGTCTGGTTCTAACTGGGTTTTGTGCGGTCCACAGTGCAGTCCATTGAAGACCCGTTTGACCAGGACGACTGGGAAAACTGGACCAAGTTCACTGCCTCCGTGGACATCCAGGTACGGACTGGACCTGGGACTGGACCTGGGACTGGACCAGGGTCTAAGACTTACTGGTTTTACTCTTGTCCAATCAGAGCCAGTGTGTTTAAACTCCTCTCGTCCAATCAGAGCCAGTGTGTTTAAACTCCTCTCGTCCAATCAGAGCCAGTGTGTTTAAACTCCTCTCGTCCAATCAGAGCCAGTGTGTTTAAACTCCTCTCGTCCAATCAGATCGTGGGAGACGACCTGACGGTGACCAATCCTAAGAGGATCCAGACCGCGGTCGAGAAAAAGGCCTGCAACTGTCTCCTGCTGAAGGTCAATCAGATTGGCTCCGTCACAGAGTCCATCCAGGCGTAAGTCCTGTTAGAACCAGAATAGAACCAGAATAGAACCAGACTGGAACCAGACTGGAACCAGACTGGAACCAGACTGGAACCAGACTGGAACTGGCTCTGAACCGGCTCCATTACCTGTGCCTCAGGTGTAAACTGGCTCAGAGCAGTGGCTGGGGCGTCATGGTGAGCCATCGTTCTGGAGAAACTGAGGACACCTTCATCTCAGACCTCGTCGTGGGACTCTGCACCGGACAGGTGAGTCCTACCGGTGTCCTACCGAGTCCTACCTCTGTCCAGAAACCTGTCAGATCTGGACAGGTTTTAGTTGGATCTGGACAGGTTTTGCCTGGATTCTAACTGGACTCTGGTGTGTTTCAGATAAAGACCGGAGCTCCTTGTCGATCGGAGCGACTCGCCAAATACAACCAGCTCATGAGGTCAGTGTTAGTTCTGTTAAAGACGCTGTAAAAACAAAGACATCAGGCAGAACATGTTGTAACCTTCGTTCCTCTGACCTGTGACCTCTGACCTCTGACCCAGGATCGAGGAGGAGCTCGGAGACAAGGCCAAATTTGCAGGAAAAGACTTCCGTCGTCCAAAGATCAACTAAAACCAGGATCCACACCTGGCTGCTGCCTTCATCTGTCGCCATGGCAACGGCTGACCGACGACCCCTGACCCCCCCTCCGACACCTGAGGGGTCAGAGGTCACTCAGCAGTGATTCCATTAAAGATGTTTTCTATTGAAACTGAATAAAAAATAAATAAGAATAAAAACTAAACTGAGTGTGATTCATGAATCGACCACAAGAGGGAGCTACTCACAAACTGGGTTCAGATGGATTTGAACAGGTTTAGCAGGGTTTTAGCAGGTTCTTTGGTTTAAAGCAGGTTTTAGGTGGTTTAGATCAGGTTTTAGAAGTAGAGCTTGTTTTAGCTTTATTAAAGTTTTGAGCGGGGTCAGAGCAGGTTCCAGCTGGTCTAGAACAGGTTTTGAGAGGTCAGAGCAGGTTCCAGCTGGTCTAGAACAGGTTTTGAGAGGCTCAGAGCAGGTCCCAGCGGGTCTAGAACAGGTTTTGAGCGGGGTCAGAGCAGGTTCCAGCTGGCCTAGAACAGGTTTTGAGAGGTCAGAGCAGGTCCCAGTGGGTCTAGAACAGGTTTTGAGAGGTCAGAGCAGGTTCCAGCGGGTCTAGAACAGGTTTTGAGAGGTCAGAGCAGGTTCCAGCGGGTCTAGAACAGGTTTTGAGCGGGGTCACAGCAGGTTCCAGCAGGTCTAGAACAGGTTTTGAGAGGTCAGAGCAGGTTCCAGCGGGTCTAGAACAGGTTTTGAGAGGTCAGAGCAGGTTCCAGTGGGTCTAGAACAGGTTTTGAGAGGTCAGAGCAGGTTCCAGCGGGTCTAGAATAGGTTTTGAGAGGTCGGAGCAGGTTCCAGCGGGTCTAGAACAGGTTTTGAGAGGTCAGAGCAGGTTCCAGCGGGTCTAGAACAGGTTTTGAGAGGTCAGAGGTTGCTGTTGTGACGTGGAGCTGGAGAAAGTCTGAGCGACGTCTGAACGTTTCCTGGAGACGACTAATGACCGTAAAGACTTTTACTGTTTTCACTCAGTTTCACAGACTTCACCTGAACCAGACTTAGACCGGACTGAACCAGGACTCAGACCAGACTGAACCAGACTTATTGTGGGTTTAGGGAGGACTTTTGATAATTAGAAATATTTTTTACAGTTTGAAAAAAGTTTCATAATTTTGTAAAAAATCTGATTATTTTAGTTTTAAAATGAGTCCAGACTGAGATCTCCCCTGATCATCAAGTCCAGATCTGAACCAGGTCTGAACCAGGACTAAACCAGGACTAAACCAGGACTAAACCTGGACTAAACCTGGACTAAACCAGGTCTAACTCTTCTTGGGCCCAGACCTCGTGACCTCTGACCCTGGTTGTTAACGGTTGCCGTGGTGACAGCTCCTCATTGGGAAGCGTTTCCTGTGAAGGGGGCGGGGCCTAATGACAGTGCTCAGACACTGGCCCCGCCCCCCATTCATCTGTGACGTCATCAACAGTAAAAGCACACAAAGACCTGCCAGACCTGGTCCAGGCTGGACTGATGGATCACCACATTCCAGACTAGACAAGACCTGGTTTAGTCCTGGTTTAGACCTGGTTCAGTCTGGTCTCAGACCCTTGGACAGTGATGTCATCAGAAACTGCTGCAAGTTCAGTCCAGATTCTCTTGGAGCAAACTAAAACCAGAGAAAAGGATAAAGTCTGTCCCCAAAGGGACCAGTCTTGGTCCTGATCAGGGTCAGGACCCGCTGGAGACCCTCTGCCCCAAACCTGGTTCAGAAAGAACGGGCCAGACCTGCTCAGAGTCTTCTGGACCTGAAAAGACCTGTCCCGGATCTGTCCCGGGTCTGTCCCGGGTCTGTCCTGAGTTTGGCTCATTTAATCCAGAATCTCTTTTGCCTTTTACAAACCTGTGTAACTCTTTATTGGTCACATCACATTTTAATCCACTAACGTCTGATGTTTGTACACCTCCACAGTCTTTGGAGACACTACACTGTTGTAAACTGTTCAGAGACGGTTCTCTGCGGCTCGGGTCCACTCCTGAAGTCTCTGAATGGGCCGGGGCGTCTCCGTGGCGACGGCCCCAGAATGCAGTGACATCACAGCCCGGGGCCATATAAGGGCGATGACATCACAGACAGAGGCCTTAAAAGGACGAGTCTGAGCGCCAAGACCAGACCGACCCGTCCTGGACCTGACAGGACTGAACCTAGACCGGTGCTGAACCTAGACCAGACCGGACTGAACCTGGCCCAGACCGGACTGAACCTAGACCAGGCTGAACCTAGACCAGACCCGACTGAACCTGGCCCAGACCGGACTGAATTAAATTAATGAGACTGTAGCTGTTCAAGTGGATCTATGTGGATTTAATCTGGATCTAATCTAATCTGACTCTGAAACTGTAAGTCTCACATTTATCTGATACTTTCATTGGGATTTGAGAGTTTAAAAGTCTTCCAGATTTTAAAGGGACCTGATAAACCTCTGTTTGACAAAATCAGTCTGTGATCCTCGTGAACAAGACTCAAAACTGTCAGAATTTTCAATTAGAGGAGTCCATGTTCTACATGGATTGGAACTAGGTTTTATTTGTATTAGAACAGGTTTAAATTGATTTTTTAACAGGTTTTGGATGGATTTAAACACGTTTTAGTTTGATTTGAACAGCAGGTTTTGGTTGGATTTCAGTGATAATAAAAGGCACTGAGGTGATCTGGTTTAGTCCTGGTTTAGTCCTGGTTTTGACCTAAACTCTTTCTTTTTTTGCAGATGACGTCGTCTGTTGTTCCTTTGATTTTGTTTGTTGCGGTCATCGTCACCGTCCAAACCAGACCCACCCCCAAAGACCAGGTAAAACCAGGACCAGACCCAGGTCTAAACCAGAACTAATCCAGGACCAGATTCAGGGCTAAACCAGGTCTTGTTTTGCAGGTTTTCCGTTCTTTGTTTGGGTCTCGTTTGTCGTCGTTGATCCTGGCACCTCCCACTTCTGATGACATCACAGAGGGCTCCAGTGCTGGTCCCGCCCCCTCTGCGTTGGCCGCAAGCCGATTGGCTGTGGGACAGGAAGTGCCAGCCCGTTTCCTGCTGGATCTGGTTCAGGGGCGGGGCAAAATGTGGAGGCGTGGCAGGAAGTGGTCTGTGGGAGGACGAGGATGTCGGGATGAAGATGGACCGTATCGGCTCCATCAGTGGACTGGGATGTTAGCACTTTAGCATTACCAATTCAAATCTATGAGGCTGTTAGCACGTTAGCATTACCCATTCAAACCTATGAGGCTGTTAGCATGTTAGCATTACCCATTCAAATCTATGAGGCTGTTAGCACGTAAGCATGACCTATTCAAATCTATGAGTCTGTTAGCATGTTAGCATTCACCTTGTTTACATTTGGAACTCTAAGCATTAGCATTACCCATTCAAAACAGTGGTAATGTAAACAAACTACAACATAAAGCAGTGATGTGTTTAGATCTGGATACACTGCCCTCAGTGGACACTCGTGGTACTGCAGGTACTGAACGGAGCCAGAACATGGACTTCTAGTCGAACAAGAGGCTGCCACTCGATGTGGATCTGTTTGATTTTTTTATTTTATAATTTTTTGACAAAGGAAACACTGATTATTAACAAACGAGAACTTTTTTGGTGAAATGCTCAGATTTTGGGACGTAAATGTGAAATGACCCTGCGTGACCGTTAGAGGTTTCACGCTGGAAACTAACTGTGGACTAATGGGAACAGGTACAAATGACTCCTGACCCCAGGAGGCGGGTCAGTAGATCTCTGTGAGAATGAAAGTGACGTGTGTTTTTTACATGAGGCTTTGTTAACGTGGTCTGTATCAGGCCCAACAATAAAGAAAATATAAAACGCACTGCTTTGGTTCTGTTTCTGTGATAAATGTTTGTTCTGCATGGATCAGAGACACATACAAGCTGAACTTTGACCCATCGAGCGTTCTGTTAGAGCACTACTGGGACTCCTGCAGTGTGTCGATTGTCCCACAATGCATCAGTAAAATTAGTGACCAGCCCAGAAGCACATTTCTGCAGATTTAGTATAATTTTTTCACTTTACAGAAAAGAGAAAAGGCAGAGTCCAGATTTAGTGCAGCGAGCCCTCTGGTGGTGACCCTCAGACATCATGAGCTGTTTTCTGGGTTTAGTCATTTACTGCTCTCCAGTAAAACAGTGCTTATAGTTTACTTTTTAAAACATTATTTATTTTATCTAGAGCAGTTTTAAATTTATTTAATGAAAATAGGAGAGTTTAATGTGAAGTAAAAACCAACCTCTGAACACTATTGTATTATTTTACTGTTTGCTGCCTCTGAGCGTCGTCAGAAGGAAATTTTAATTTAAAAACAACTCAGAACCGTGGGTGTTTCTGAAAACATGGCAGTTCGAGTTTAATTTTGATGTATATTTTAAAAGAATGTGTCTTGATTCTGACTGGGGTTTTTTTGGAGCTGAATTATAAGATTGGACTAAAATACAAAGTAAGTAGTGTTTAACTTCTGTTTTGTTACAAAAATTAAATTTATCTTTAAATCTTTTTAATACATTTTATGACTCAATTAATCTCTCTCTCTCTCTCTCTCTATATATATATATATATATATATATATATATATATAAAATAAAATAAAAATTAAGTGTAAATTATTCTGCGTCGGAACTCTGCCTGAAGTCACGTGACGCAGGCAGCTGTTTCTGTTTCCGGTTTGCGGCTAGGCTAACAGTTAGCATCAGCCCGAGCCCCAGCGGATAAACACGGAAACGAAGCCGAAAGAGACTCACTTTTTTCGTGTGTTTTTTGCTGAGAAGCCCGCGCCGAGCATCCTCCACCGCAGCCCCGGTTTTCCTCTGTCCCTGAGCCCGGGTCTACCGTCTCTCTCCTGGTTTGGACCGTGAAGTTAAGATGTCGGCGGTGCAGCGGATGAAAGTGGCGAACGAGAGGCACAGCAAGACGATCACACAGCGGGGACACGTCCAGAAAACATCGGTACAGACGCCCCGGCTAACGGCTAACGGCTAATACCCACAAAAACAAGCGCTTTACAACAGACTTACGCATAAACAGATTGATTTATCTCACCGTATAGCTTTCTTAAAAACATGTATTTTGCGCTTATAACGTGTTATAAATATTCAGTGAAGTTTTATTTATTTTGATTCCATCGCGCTGCTGTTAGCATTTAGCTTTAGCGTTAGCTTAGCTGTTAGCTTCAAAGTAAATTACTAGAACTGATCGTTTTTGGTCTTTTAATTCTTTCAGACTGGTTTAATTTGGGTTTATTTGGGATCGAACAAGTTTAATATTAGTTTAGACTGCATTTACATACATTTTAAAGGGTTTTTAATAGATTTAAACGTGATCTGTGTTTGAGCAGGAGTTATTCCAATTTGAACTGGTTTTACTTGAATTGGATCAGGTTTTAATTTCTAACTTAAATAAATTAACGTTACTGTAAAGATTTGTGTTGTAAATGGCTTGGTTTATGTGAGCTGTAATGTGAGCTCCAAACCAGTGCTCTGTTGAAAATATTGCAGTCTCGTTTCCTTTTGGGTTGTCAGATAAAATAGAAAGTTCAAACAGACAGTTAAAAGTTAAAGTTAAATGTAAAAATAATTTTTGTACAAACTGGTTTTAAAATAATTGAATGAAACTGAATGAGTCAGAGCATATGAAAGTATTTAGCTCTTACTGTGCTGGTTTTATTGTATAAAGAAAACAGGTTTTAGTTGGATTTGACAACCCTTCTTCACATATATTTTCACTAAACAGTTTCCAAATCCATGCCAGACCGGTCTCTGACCCCTGACCTCTGTCCTGTTTGTTCCAGCGGCCGGTGAACGATGAGAAATCTCCCGTCGGGCCCTGGCTCCTCGCGCTCTTTGTCTTCGTGGTTTGTGGATCAGGTCAGTTTCACAATAAAAGCCTCACACCTGGTCCAGACCTGCTTCTCATTAATGGTGTGTTCTGTGTGTGTTTTGCAGCCATCTTCCAGATCATTCAGAGCATCAGACAGGGCATGTGATCATGTGATCAGCTCTGACCAATGAAAGAGCCGCCGCCATGACAACCACACACACACACACTTACACAGAGTGGATCTCAAATCTGCTCCTTCTGTTACTGCACCATTCTGAACTTAGGCCAACTAAAACCTGGTCAAAACTGACTGAAACCTGTTCAAATCCATGTAAAACCTGCTCAAATCCATGTAAAACCTGCTCAAATCCACGTAAAACCTGTTCAGATCCATCTGAAACCAGAAGGAGCTGGTTTGAGACACGATCAGAGCCTTGTTTTTACTCAAACGTCTTATTTCCTTGTTTTCTTTTCACCTCCTTGTTGCTGATTGGTCACTTTAGTCGGTGACCTCTCCTCTGATTGGTCGCTGATTTTTCTTAAAGGAACAGACCATGTTTTAGTTTTTTTCTTTTTCTTTTTGTGAATCTCAAACGAAATTCAGATTTTTAACTTTTGCTGATGATGAGATGTTTTAAGAACTGTTTTAATAAACCACTAAAACCAACAAGTCCTGTGTCCTTGGACCCAAAACGCTCTGTTCAGTGGGATGTCATGGATCTGAGCCTCTTTATGCTTTTACAAATGACACTAAACACATTTCCAGAAAAGGCTTTTCCACAGACTGTACACATTAATATTTTCGTTGTACATTCACATGGAGTAGCTGCTACACTCATTGTCCAGTCAGCTCAGACTCTGCTCCAATCAAAAAAGTTTGGCCGACTTAGTCCCACAAAAACAGACTTGTCCCAGTCATAGCTGTTTATGTAGAAAGGGCTGATTGGTTTTATGTTTTTCTAGTCTTGCCCAGAGCTAGTTCGCTGGAGCTGTCTCTCAAAATCCAACTCAAATCCATACAGTCTTTGTTCTGAACAGAAAAAGAACAGAGGCTTTGAAATTTTCCAAATATAATGCTAATAATCTGCATAAATATGTCTAAACAAAAAAACAACTTAAAAACCTTGAAAAAGTTCTTAAAAGTCCTTGTAAAGGTCTTGATAAGTCCTGTGAAGAGTCATGTGACCGACTGTTTGGGTTCGAAGTCCGTCCGGCTTCTGTCACGGCGTTTCCTTGTTTCCACGGCGACGCAGGGCCTCGTTAGCACCTGTCGATCATTAACGTGGACTTTTGGATCTGGTTTGAATCAGAGCGACTCGTTCGGTGAGTGCCACGCTTTAAACTGAATAAACTCTTCTCTTTAATCTTCTCTGTCCTTGTCCTGTTTACTTTCTTCCTTTCTGTTCTTTCCAACTTTTTAAATCTTTAAATTTGATAAAATGTGTTTTAAAAGTTGTCTTGGTTCAGTTCCAGTCCACTTCTGCTCAAATCTTTTTGAACAAACTTAAAAGCAGTTATGTTTCAAAAGTCTTGTGTCAAAGTCATTAACGTGAACATTTTGAATAAAAACAGAACCCGAGTCTGATTATTTTCTAACAGCTCCAGGTTTGGACCGTGTCGAGCCTCTCAGCGGGCCTCGTTCAGCCCCTGGACCTCACATTGGGCAGCCCTGTATCTGTATGTATCAGCTTCATTTGGTTTTATTTTATTAGTTTTCATTGATTCTCATTGTGACTGACACTTCCTGTTTGTGCCCCGAGGCCCCTCCCACCATCGATACGTCACAGGCCCCGCCCCTCTGGTGACGTCATGGACCCGTCCTGTCTAAGCCCCGCCCCTGAACCAGAGCCTGGTTTGTCTCTGAGCAGTCCACAGCTGCAGCAGGAGTTTCTACGAGGTACACTGTAAAAAAAACAACTGACAGTTTACTGTAAAAACAACTGACAGTTTACTGTAAAAACAACTGACAGTTTACTGTAAAAACAACTGACAGTTTACTATAAAAACAATTGACAGTTCACCATAAAAACAACTGACAGTTCACTATAAAAACAACTGACGGTTTACTGTAAAAACAACTGACGGTTTACTGTAAAAACAACTGACGGTTTACTGTAAAAACAACTGACGGTTCACTGTAAAAACAACTGACAGTTCACTGTAAAAACAACTGACGGTTCACTGTAAAAACAACTGACGGTTCACTGTAAAAACAACTGACGGTTCACTGTAAAAACAACTGACGGTTCACTATAAAAACAACTGACGGTTCACTGTAAAAACAACTGACGGTTCACTGTAAAAACAACTGACAGTTCACTGTAAAAAACGACAGATGAAAAACAACTGACGGTTTACTGTAAAAACAACTGACAGTTCACTGTAAAAACAACTGACGGTTTACTGTAAAAACACTCTGACAGTTCACTGGTTGTTGTTGCAGAGCGTCAGAGCAGGTTTTGTTCTCACAGCGACAACTCCTCAGACCCCTCTCCCTTTAGCCCCACCCCCTCCACACCTTCTCAACTAAGCCCTGCCTCTTCTCCACTAAGCTCCGCCTCCTCGTCTCCGTCTCCAAGCTCCAGCCGAGGTCAGTGTTATTATAGCTGTTTTAATAAATCATACATTTTGTTTTACAGTTGATCACGCATTTTATAAATGTTTAAAAGTTTTTACATTTTGACAATCAAGTTTCACAATCACCAGTAGCTCATCTGTTCTAAGTTTTATTTTTTTTTTAGGTTTACAAACTCGTTTACAAACATCTGTAGCTCATCTGTAGCTCGTCTGTTGAACCTGTTTTTCTCGTCTGTAGCTCATCTGTTGAACCTGTTTCTTTCGTCTGTAGCTCGTCTGTTGAACCTGTTTCTCTCGTCGCTGTGACCTGTTCTGTCTGTAGCTCGTCTGTTGAACCTGTTTCTTTCGTCTGTAGCTCGACTGTTGAACTTGTTTCTCTCGTCTGTAGCTCGTCTGTTGAACCTGTTTCTTTCGTCTGTAGCTCGTCTGTTGAACCTGTTTCTCTCGTCTGTAGCTCGTCTGTTGAACCTGTTTCTCTTGTCTGTAGCTCGTCTGTAGCTCGACTGTTGAACTTGTTTCTTTCGTCTGTAGCTCGTCTGTTGAACCTGTTTCTCTTGTCTGTAGCTCGACAGTTGAACTTGTTTCTCTCGTCTGTAGCTCGACTGTTGAACCTGTTTCTCTTGTCTGTAGCTCGTCTGTTGAACCTGTTTCTCTTGTCTGTAGCTCGACTGTAGCTCGACTGTTGAACTTGTTTCTTTCGTCTGTAGCTCGACTGTTGAACTTGTTTCTCTCGAATGTAGCTCGACTGTTGAACTTGTTTCTCCCGTCTGTAGCTCGTCTGTTGAACCTGTTTCTTTCGTCTGTAGCTCGTCTGTTGAACCTGTGTTTCTCTCGTCTGTAGCTCGTCTGTTGAACCTGTTTGCTCTCGTCTGTAGCTGGACTGTTGAACTTGTTTCTCTCGTCTGTAGCTCGTCTGTTGAACCTGTTTCTCTCGTCTGTAGCTCGTCTGTTGAACCTGTTTCTCTTGTCTGTAGCTCGACTGTTGAACCTGTGTTTCTCTCATCTGTAGCTCGTCTGTTGAACCTGTTACTTTCGTCTGTAGCTCGTCTGTTGAACCTGTTTCTTTCGTCTGTAGCTCGTCTGTTGAACCTGTGTTTCTCTCGACTGTAGCTCGACTGTTGAACTTGTTTCTTTCGTCTGTAGCTCGTCTGTTGAACCTGTTTCTCTCGTCTGTAGCTCGTCTGTTGAACCTGTTTCTCTCGTCTGTAGCTCGACTGTTGAACCTGTTTGCTCTCGTCTGTAGCTCGTCTGTCTCTGTCGAGTCCGGAGCTGTTGACTGAGATGATGGAGTTCAAAGGTCGTCCTCTCAAACCGGTCCCAAAGAACAAAGGCCTCACCACAGTTTTCTCTGGACGAGGAAGTGACAGGAGGCGACTGACATCAGCCAATCAGAACACACCTCACTGACGTCAGCCAATCAGAACACACCTCACTGACACCAGCCAATCAGAACACACCTCACTGACATCAGCCAATCAGAACACACCTCACTGACGTCAGCCAATCAGAACACACCTCTCTGACGTCAGCCAATCAGAACACACCTCACTGACACCAGCCAATCAGAACACACCTCTCTGACGTCAGCCAATCAGAACACACCTCACTGACACCAGCCAATCAGAACACACCTCTCTGACGTCAGCCAATCAGAACACACCTCACTGACATCAGCCAATCAGAACACACCTCACTGACACCAGCCAATCAGAACACACCTCTCTGACGTCAGCCAATCAGAACACACCTCACTGACACCAGCCAATCAGAACACACCTCACTGACGTCAGCCAATCAGAACACACCTCACTGACACCAGCCAATCAGAACACACCTCACTGACACCAGCCAATCAGAACACACCTCACTGACGTCAGCCAATCAGAACACACCTCACTGACACCAGCCAATCAGGACACACCTCACTGACGTCAGCCAATCAGAACACACCTCACTGACACCAGCCAATCAGAACACACCTCATTGACCCAATCAGGACACACTGCATTTTAAAGATTAATGCAATTTTCAGGTTTTATTTGTGAGAAAGCTGCTGCACATGTCACTGAAAAGTCAAACGTTAAACCTTAATATCAGAACTTTATAAACTTTATAAAGAAATGCTGCATGTAGTTTTTAGTTTAAGCCAAAGTGCTGAATGTTTTTCGATATTTTATGAAATTATTTTGTAATTTAAAATGTTAAATAAAAATGGTTTATGAGAAATGATGAAGAAACTCGTCTGTGTCTGGTCTGTTCTGTTTGAGATGCTGATTTATGAAAGACGCACTTTGATTTAAATAACTTTATTTAAGAGTCACAGGAAAAAGGACGTTCAGGGTAAACCAGGGATCAACAGTCTCTCCTCTCCCTCTAGTGGACACTCATGGTACTGCAGTAACACATAATTCACAAAACGCTCAGTTCCATTTTTATATTTTTGATTAAAAATGTAAAAGGTGTATAAACTATTCATAAATGCTATAGAATTATTTAAAATATACTTGATATATAAATATGTGTTAAATACCTCATGATAAATATATAAATGTACAGTTTATTGCTCTTGAATCTCACAGTTTAGTCTCTGATTAATACGTATTGTTATAGATTAGTCTTGGTCTCTTCTGATTAGTTGGCGGACAGTCTTCAGCCTGGACTCAGTCTCTGGTGCGAGCCGGTCTTCAGTCGGTCTTGGTGGGTTTGTTCAGCTGCGGGGGTCCTTCTTGTTGCTGCGAGGCTTGTTTCCGAGCAGAGCGTCCATTTCTGCCTCGATGGGAGTCGTCAGCTGCGACAGAACCTGAGTAAACACAATTAAAGCTGCGTTAACGTAGCTTTACTGATTATTTTAAATTACTATGACATTAACTGGTTTTGAATGGATTTAAACAGGTTATAATCTCATGTAGACCTATTTAAATTGATTTTAGTAGGATTTTATATTGGTATAAATGATTCAAGGTGGTTCTAGCCAGATTTGGACAGGTTTTAAATGGTTTAAGTTGGTGTACTGACCCGGATGGAGCCCAAGTTTTCCAGCAGCTGCTCTGTGTTGGAAACGCCCAGAAGAACGGAGCTGACGCCTTCACTTCGCAGACACCAGGCTGAAAAACAACAGATCATTTGGATTTGAACAGGTCTTAGATGGATCTGAACAGGTCTTAGATGGATTTGAACAGGTCTTAGATGGATTAAAATACCAAGACATTTGAAAAGGTCTTTAGTTATTTTCTGAAGCCTTATTTCAGTTGTAATGATCAAAAATAAAGCCCATTCCCATGTTTTTAGTAAATATTAAAGGTTTACCGATGGCCAGTTGAGCCGGAGTGCAGTTCAGTCTGTCTGCCACCAGGTGGAGCTCTCTGATTTTACTCAGCTGCTTCTTCCCTTCATCGCTGCACACTCTCTCCTTCAGCCACGAGTAACCCTTCACCAAATATATGTGTTTTAGTATTTTTGTACCTCACCCTGCCCCCTGGAGCCCCGCCCCCTGGAGCCTCGGCCCCGCCCCCTCTGCAGGTTCAGGTGGAACTCACCTTGACGTTGGCTCTGGAGCTCTCGGGGACACCCTCGTTGTATTTCCCCGTCAACAGTCCACAGGCCAAAGGTGACCAGGTCATGGCCCCGACCCCTGACACACACACAAAATGATGATGTCATAGTGGGATACAGCTGTCAGCCAATCAGAACAGAGCAGACGCCGTATGAAGAGTCACAAGCTGAACATTGTGCTGTTCTGATGAATGATGTTTGTGCACTTTTCCTTTTCACCTGCTTCAGTCTTTTATCTTTTATTGATGAAATTTGACTCTTTATCTGCAGTTGCTACGTCCCCTCTTCTGCTTTTATTAATGAGAACACTCAACAGAGAGACGCCCCCCAGGACCCTGTTGTACATATTTATTTATTTTTTTGTCAACATATTTTTGCAGCTGAAAACAAAAATGAAATAAAAAGAAATTAATGAGGACAAAAACTGAAATGTATTGACACTTTTGAATAAAAACTAAAATAAACAGAGACTAAATCAAAAGGAGAGGAGTTGAGAAGAGATCAATCAGACTCAGGTTTTTGAGCGTCGCTGAAGTGATGTCAGACACAAACATTTGTTAGAGCCTCGGGAAGACGACAGGAGACCAAAAGAGAACCACTTTAAATAGAAACTATGTTAACACTTGGAACCTGAATACCAGCCGGAACAGGTTAGGACTAGTTTACTTTCATTAGAGACATTATTACTATAAGAAAATAAAACAATCTTTATATGTTGGACTAAATCTATTGTAGATATAGTCGACTAAATTCTGATGAGATTTAGTCGACGAGAATAAAACTAATATAGAATGTAAAACTGTGTGAGTCTGAAGAGAGCAGTGGGAGCTGCTCGAGGGAAAGACTCACTGTACGTCTCTGGAGAGCGACAGAAAGAGCACTGACCGAGAATTACACTGCTCTCTCCATCACTGCAGCCCCCGCCCTCGGCATTTAAACATTCAATTACTAAAGTACGACTAAAACTGAATAGCATTTTAGTCAAAAGACTAAGACTAAAACTAAATTAAAATGTCAAAATGAACTCTGATCATCAGTAGTTTTCACACATGCTCCTCGTTACAGAACGTTACCGTCTCCTCTTTTCACATTTGACCCGACAACACTGAGAATCCCAGTTCCTAAAACAACCTGCTGGGGGCAGTAATGAGACCAGGACCTTTAAGAATCTACTGCAGAGACTCTGTTTAGACGCCTCTTTTTAAAAAAGGCGACAAATCTACAGACTTTTTCTGTTTTTATTGGAGACTTTTGAAGAAAGACTGAAAATCGCTCACTGAAGTGAGTTAAGTGAGTAAGGGTGAGTAAGAGTGAGTAAAAGAGTGAGTAAGGGTGAGTAAAAGAGTGAGTAAGGGTGAGTAAGAGAGTGAGTGAGTAAAAGAGTGAGTAAGAGTGAGTAAGGGTGAGTAAGAGAGTGAGTGAGTAAAAGAGTGAGTAAGAGTGAGTAAGAGTGAGTAAAAGAGTGAGTAAGGGTGAGTAAAAGAGTGAGTAAGAGTGAGTAAGGGTGAGTAAGGGTGAGTAAAAGAGTGAGTAAGAGTGAGTAAAAGAGTGAGTAAGGGTGAGTAAGAGTGAGGGGGGGGGGGGGGGGGGGGGGGGGGGGGGGGGAAGGGGGGGGGGGGGGGGGGGGGGGGGGGGAAAAGGGGGGGGAGGGGGGAAAAAAGGGGTGAGGGGGGGTGAGGGGGAGGAGGGGGGGGGGAGAGTGGGTAAAAGAGTGAGTAAGAGTGAGTAAGAGTGGGTAAAAGAGTGAGTAAGAGTGAGTAAGGGTGAGTAAGAGTGAGTAAGAGTGAGTAAGGGTGAGTAAGAGTGAGTAAAAGAGTGAGTAAGGGTGAGTAAAAGAGTGAGTAAGGGTGAGTAAGAGTGGGTAAAAGAGTGAGTAAGAGTGAGTAAGGGTGAGTAAGAGTGAGTAAAAGAGTGAGTAAGGGTGAGTAAGAGTGAGTAAAAGAGTGAGTAAGGGTGAGTAAAAGAGTGAGTAAAAGAGTGAGTACTGATACCGATCTTGTGGTAGAGCTCCGGCAGCTGCAGCTCCACCTTGTCTCTCTGAAAGTAGTGATACTCGGCCTGTTCACAAACTGGAGCCACGAGGTTAAACTGACGAGCGATCGAGTACGCCTCCTGCAGGACACAAGAGGAACTGTTATAGAGAGAGAGAGCGCCTCCTGCAGGACACAAGAGGAACTGTTATAAAGAGAGAGAGAGAGCGCCTCCTGCAGGACACAAGAGGAACTGTTATAGAGAGAGAGAGAGCGCCTCCTGCAGGACACAAGAAGAACTGTTATAGAGAGAGAGAGAGCGCCTCCTGCAGGACACAAGAGGAACTGTTATAGAGAGAGCGCCTCCTGCAGGACACAAGAGGAACTGTTATTGAGAGAGAGAGCGCCTCCTGCAGGACACAAGAGGAACTGTTATAGAGAGAGAGAGCGCCTCCTGCAGGACACAAGAGGAACTGTTATAAAGAGAGAGAGAGCGCCTCCTGCAGGACACAAGAGGAACTGTTATAGAGAGAGAGCGCCTCCTGCAGGACACAAGAGGAACTGTTAGAAAGAGAGAGAGAGCGCCTCCTGCAGGACACAAGAGGAACTGTTATAGAGAGAGAGCGCCTCCTGCAGGACACAAGAGGAACTGTTATAGAGAGAGAGAGCGCCTCCTGCAGGACACAAGAGGAACTGTTATAAAGAGAGAGAGCGCCTCCTGCAGGACACAAGAGGAACTGTTATAGAGAGAGCGCCTCCTGCAGGACACAAGAGGAACTGTTATAGAGAGAGCGCCTCCTGCAGGACACAAGAGGAACTGTTCCAGTAGAGGTTGAGTGTTTACCATGATCTCGATGGCGTTCCAGCGAGACGTGCCCCAGTACATGGCCAAACCCTGGTCGATCACAAACGTCATGGCCCTCACCACCTCTGCACAAAAACACACAACACGATCACATGACACGCCCCAGAGTCACGTGACACGCCCCAGAGTCACGTGACACGCCCCAGAATCATGTGACCTGAGCAGGTGAGCGCTGTATTATCAGAACTGGATTAAAGATGGCTGCCAGTATCTTCAGGATCTGCCCTCATTTTTAGCTTGTTTTTATTTTGCATAAGCCCCGCCCACTCCTTCCTTCTCTGACCAATGACGGCGCAGCACCATGTCCTGTTCTAACTGTTCAGCCTCAGCTTTTTGTCAGAAGTAAATATACATATTTCTGAATGAAACAAATGAATAAATAAATTTGACAGAACCTTCCATCGGAGCGTTGATGTCACTGCGATTCGCAAAAACGATGTCGACGTAATCCAACTGTAACCGAGACAGAGACCCACGAAGACCTGCAACAGAACCACAAAAACCAGGTCTGAACCAGGTCTGAACCAGGACTAAACCAGGTCTGAAACAGGACTAAACCAGGACTAAACCAGGTCTAAACCAGGTCTGAAACAGGACTAAACCAGGACTAAACCAGGACTAAACCAGGTCTAAACCAGGACTAAACCAGGACTAAACCAGGTCTAAACCAGGTCTAAACCAGGACTAAACCAGGACTAAACCAGGTCTAAACCAAGTCTGAGCCAGGTCTGAATCAAGTCTAAACCAAGTCTAATCCAGGTCTAAACCAGGTCTGAACCAGGACTAAACCAGGTCTGAACCAGGTCTAAACCAGGTCTAAACCAGGACTAAACCAGGACTAAACCAGGTCTAAACCAGGTCTAAACCAGGTCTAAACCAGGACTAAACCAGGTCTGAACCAGGTCTAAACCAGGTCTAAACCAGGACTAAACCAGGACTAAACCAGGTCTAAACCAAGTCTGAACCAGGTCTGAATCAAGTCTAAACCAAGTCTAAACCAGGTCGAAACCAGGTCTGAATCAGGTCTAAACCAAGTCTGAACCAGTTCTGAACCATGACTAAACCAGGTCTAAACCAGGTCTGAACCAGGACTAAACCTGGTCTAAACCATGTCTAAACCATGTCTAAACCAGGACTAAACCAGGTCTAAACCAGGTGTACAGTTTACCTTCGATGATGTGTTTCCGGGACAGGCCTCTCTCGGTCTCAGCTCTGAAACAAACAGGACTGTGTCAGCCTCACATGAACCAGACTCAGTAAATATAATATAATATAAATATAATATAATGTAAATCTAAATGTGATGAAGACTCACTGTCCGCCCCAGTAGATCTTCGTCGTCACCACGAAACTCGACCTTCTGCAGAAAAACAAACCAGAAACAGAAATAAAGAGCTATTTTTACAAACGCACAGATATTTATATCGTCTCCACTTTCATCCTCTTCATCAGAGATCAGACTTTTATCAGAAAATCATCTCAGCTCTGTCTCAAAAACAGACCAGTATTTACTGTTACCTTCAGGGTCCCTTCAGTCCCTGGGACAAAACAACGCTCACACAGATTCACACAGAAATATCACGTGTCAGCACTTTTTAATTATTATTCACTTCAGTTCTCATCAAACATAACGAATATTTATGAATTTTTAACCCAGTTTTAGTGAAGTCTTTGTTTCGTTTGATGGTCGTCTTTTTTAGATAAACTTCATGAAACGGGGCTGAGTTAGATTTTAATAAAATTCTGCAGCAACATCACAGAGCGGCTAGGCTAGGCTAGGCTAACGGACTAGCACTGACACAAGAGACAACACAACAGAGGATCCTGCTGTGACCCGCTCCTGTGACCTCTGACCTCATTCAGATGTTCATGAAAATGCATCTAACTCATATTTTTACAGTTTCCTCGTTTCAAACTGTCTCAGAGCCGCGGTGAGGAGGGGGCCGAGGGCAGGGGCCGCGGTGAGGA
This sequence comes from Rhyacichthys aspro, assembly GCA_036850595.1. Classification (NCBI taxonomy): domain Eukaryota; kingdom Metazoa; phylum Chordata; class Actinopteri; order Gobiiformes; family Rhyacichthyidae; genus Rhyacichthys; species Rhyacichthys aspro. The sequence goes on from CM072165.1 coordinate 685,050, forward strand.
GGGGGCCGAGGGCAGGGGCCGCGGTGAGGAGGGGGCCGAGGGCAAGGGCCGCGGTGAGGAGGGGGCAGAGGGCAGGGGCCGCGGTGAGGAGGGGGCCGAGGGCAGGGGCCGTGGTGAGGAGGGGGCCGTGGTGAGGAGGGGGCCGAGGGCAGGGGCCGCGGTGAGGAGGGGACTGTGGTGAGGAGGGGGCCGCGGTGAGGAGGGGGCCGCGGTGAGGAGGGGGCTGTGGTGAGGAGGGGGCCGCGGTGAGGAGGGGGCTGTGGTGAGGAGGGGGCTGTGGTGAGGAGGGGGCCGCGGTGAGGAGGGGGCTGTGGTGAGGAGGGGGCTGTGGTGAGGAGGGGGCCGCGGTGATGATGGAGAGAGCAGTTTAATTCTCGGTCAGTGCTCTTTCAGCGCTGCTCTCCAGAGACGAACAGTGAGCTCTCTTCAGACTCAGAGGGTTGTTCTGTAACAATGTCATTTATTCTCAGCGTCCTGCGCCTCATAATCACAGCTGCAATATTCAACACAACACCGCCTCACTTTTTTATGGGGCCCATCACACACACCTGGACACCTGGGGCCCGTCACACACACCTGGGGCCCGTCACACACACCTGGGGCCTATCACACACCTGGGGCCCGTCACACACACCTGGGGCCTATCACACACACCTGGGGCCTATCACACACCTGGGGCCCGTCACACACACCTGGGGCCCGTCACACACACCTGGGGCCCGTCACACACACCTGGGGCCCGTCACACACCTGGGGCCCGTCACACACACCTGGGGCCCGTCACACACACCTGGGGACCTATTATTTGTGATTTGTTGATGGTTTATTAATGGTCTATTGATGGTGTGTTGATGGTGTGTTAATGGTTAGTTGAATGTTTGTTAATGGTTAGTTGAATGTTTGTTAATGGTTTGTTGATGGTTTGTTGATGGTTTATTAATGGTCTGTTGATGGTTTGGTTTATTGATGGTCTGTTGATGGTTTGTTAATGGTTAGTTGAATGTTTGTTAATGGTTTGTTGATGGTTTGTTGATGGTTTGTTGATGGTCTGTTCATGGTTTATTGATGGTCTGTTGATGGTTTGTTGATGGTTTGTTGATGGTCTGTTAATGGTTTGTTAATGGTTTGTTCATGGTTTATTGATGGTCTGTTGATGGTTTGTTGATGGTTTGTTGATGGTCTGTTAATGGTCTGTTGATGGCTTATTAATAGTTTATTGATGGTTTGTTGATGGTCTGTTCATGGTTAATTGATGGTCTGTTGATGGTTTGTTGATGGTTTGTTGATGGTCTGTTAATGGTCTGTTGATGGCTTATTAATAGTTTATTGATGGTTTGTTGATGGTCTGTTCATGGTTTATTGATGGTCAGTTGATGGTGTGTTGATGGTTTGGTTTATTGATGGTCTGTTGATGGTCTGTCTCCAGTGTCCAGGGTTAATCTGAAGTAAATAGAGAGTTTACCTCCAGCCTTTCTTCTTCAGGATGTTCCCCAGAGTCGTCTCGGCTCTGAAACAGAAACACTCGATGAGTCTCGACGTAGATCTTTGTCAGAGACGCGTTTACGTTTCTGCTGCGTTCGTTCGACGTAAACGTCCTTCGTTAACGTCACTGACCTTCATCAAAGAAACTGAAGAGTTTGACAAAATAAAAAAGAGCAGAACGTTCACAGAAAGAAAATGTTTGAAAAAACAGCCTAATATTCCATTTTCTTCACTTTCTGTAAAAGAATAACACAGTTGATCATTTTTTGTTCATGTTTGATTTGGAACAGAATCTGCAGATTTCCCAATGGTTTGAATGAAAATTGAAACACACTGTTATTATTTATTATTATTATTTATTGTTATTATTTATTATTATTATTTATTGTTATTATTGTTTATTATTTATTGTTATAAACAGGAGGATGTTACCGTCCTGCAGCGTAGACCTCAGCCGTGTCGAACAGGTTCACTCCACTGTCGTACGCCAGAGTCAACACGCTCTCCGCTGTCTGCACCACAGAACACGTGAACACGTGAACACATGAACACGTGAACACATTAACAAGTGAACACATGAACACACACATGAACACATGAACAAGTGAACACATGAACACATGAACACGTGAACACACAAGTGAACACATGAACACACACATGAACACATGAACAAGTGAACACATGAACACGTGAACACACACATGAACACACATGAACACACACATGAACACATGAACACACACATGAACACATAAACACATGAACACGTGAACACACAAGTGAATACACGAACACACACGTGAACACACACATGAACACATGAACACACACAGCTCTGACCCATCAGTCCAACACAAACCCGAGTGCAGTGAGATGGAGGTTATGTAAGGGAGTAAAACCCGCTCGGGGCAGTACCTGGTCTGAGATCTGAGAGCCGAACGTCACCCACGTCCCTGAAACACACACCACAGGCTCAGGTCACATGACCACTTTCCATCAGGCTGTGTCTGTGCTGTTTTAACTTCTGCAAATATAAACTCCACTGAACCATCCCACTCTTCTCTCAGAATATATATTATATATATATATATATATATATATATATATATATATATATATATATATATATATATGTTTTTTGGATGTTTATAAAATCTGTTCCTAAAACCCTCGGAGTGTCACTCTGGTCGGCTCCACCAGGGGGAGTCGAGAGCAGCACAAACAGGACACATTTAAAACACAAACAGGAAGTGAGACTCACCGAGACCGAGACACGAGACCCTGAGTCCAGATTTACCCAGGTTTCTGTAAAAGAGACCAGACTGAAACATGTCATTCACCAAACACTGAACCGAGTCTGGACCTGGTCTAGAACTGGACTAACTCTGTCTCCTGAGTCTGGATCTGGTCTAGAACTGGACTAACTCTGTCTCCTGAGTCTGGACCTGGTCTAGAACTGGACTAACTCTGTCTCCTGAATCTGGACCTGGTCTAGAACTGGACTAACTCTGTCTCCTGAGTCTGGACCTGGTCTAGAACTGGACTAACTTTGTCTCCTGAGTCTGGACCTGGTCTAAGACTGGACTAACTCTGTCTCCTGAGTCTGGACCTGGTCTAAGACTGGACTAACTCTGTCTCCTGAGTCTGGACCTGGTCTAAGACTGGACTAACTCTGTCTCCTGAGTCTGGACCAGGTCTAAGACTGGACTAACTAAGGTCTGAACAGGTCTGGACCAGGTCTGGACTGGATCTGTAGGGGTCCAGTCGGATCTGATCCATCAGAACTTTAAACAGAAACAGTCTTTAATTCAAACCCAATCATCTCCGCGACGCTGTGATGTCACTGCGTAACAGCTGGCCCCTGACCTCTGACCTCTGCGTGTTTTTAATGAAATAAGCAGCAGCTGTCTCTGATCTGATCCGTTGCGTGATTGGCCGAAGGATTAACGCCGTCTGAGATCTGTAATCTGATTGGATTACAGCCCAGTCCGTTTAATTAAAACTGAAAACCAGGTCTGAACCAGGTCTGAACCAGGACTAAACCAGGTCTGAACCAGGTCTGAACCAGGACTAAACTAGGTCTGAACCAGGTCTGATCAGGTCTGAACCACTTCTGAACTAGTTCTGAACCAGGTCTGAACCAGGACTAAACCAGGTCTGAACCAGGTCTGAACCAGGACTAAACTAGGTCTGAACCAGGTCTGATCCAGGTCTGAACCACTTCTGAACTAGTTCTGAACCAGGTCTGAACCTGGTCTGAATCAGGTCTGAACCAGGTCTGAACCTGGTCTGAACCAGGTCTGAACCAGGTCTGAAACCAGGTCTGAACCTGGTCTGAATCAGGTCTGAACCAGGTCTGAAACCAGGTCTGAACCTGGTCTGAATCAGGTCTGAACCAGGTCTGAACCAGGTCTGAACCTGGTCTGAATCCAGGTCTAAACCAGGTCTGAACCAGGTCTGAACCAGGTCTGAACAGGTTTAAACCTGGTCTTATCAGGACTGAACCAGGTCTGATCAGGTCTGACCCAGGTCTGATCAGGTTTAAACCTGGTCTGAACCAGGTCTGATCAGGTCTGAACCAGGTCTTAACCAGGTCTGATCAGGTCTGAACCAGGTCTTAACCAGGTCTGATCAGGTCTGACCCAGGACTGACCCAGGTCTGAACCTGGTCTGACCCAGGTCTGAACCTGGTCTGAATCAGGTCTGATCAGGTCTGACCCAGGTCTGAACCAGGTCTGAACCAGGTCTGAACCAGGTCTGATCAGGTCTGAACCAGGTCTTAACCAGGTCTGATCAGGTCTGAACCAGGTCTGAACCAGGTCTGATCAGGTCTGACCCAGGTCTGAACCAGGTCTGAACCAGGTCTGAACCAGGTCTGACCCGGACTAAAGACCCAGACCTGATAAACGAGCCTTAGCTCCGATCGTCTGCAGCGGCTCAGGTTTCACTCACGTCTGAAGCATTAATATTTCAGATCTGTCCATAAATCACATCAATATTTCACAGAAGTCTCTGAAACAAAAGCAAAGCAACAACGAGCCGCAACGAAACATGACTCGACAAAACCGAGCAAAACCGTTTAGAGTCCAACCACTCTCACTGGAACTGGACTTCAACTGGGTTTAGATGGATTTGAACAGGTTTTAGATGGATTTGAGCAGTTTTTGATGGACTTGAAGAAGTTTTAGTTGGACTTGGGATTCAGAGACACTTCTCGGATCCGTCCCTTGGTCCATTATTTCTCGAGTGATTCTCCGTTAAACCAGCTGTAAACTCTAAACCCTGATGCGTCTCACCTGTACATCATGTTGCTATGGCGACCAGGTGCCTCCTTCATGTGGGCGTGTCCCTGGAGGGCGGTCCTGGCAGGCTCCGCCCTCGATCGGACCTGACACGCGGCGGCGTTAGCGGCGTTAGCGGCGTTAGCCACGTTAGCCGCGCGCCGCTCCTTCATCTGGTGCTCGCTCCCTCCTCCTCCGCCGCCGCCGACGTTACACGCGATGGACACCTGCATCACCGGTCGCTACGGCAACCGTCCCTTCAGAATCGCTACGGCAACCGCCTCAAAACATGGCCACCACATACAGGCCTGTGACGGTCCAGAAACGTTAGCTTAGCATCAACGAATATTTAACCTTTTCTCTTTGAGAACTGTATTTTTGTTTAAAATAAATGATTCTAAAGAATAAAAAACACAGAAAAGAACATTTACAGTGACTCTGACCACGACTGCGTTAAAACATAAAAGTTCATTATTATTTTGATTAATTTCTACACTGTTTTTTTTCCCTTATTTTGCTTTTATTTGACTTGCTTTTTGTCCCATTTTATCCATCTGAGCCTCAAACATGTTTCTGTGAAAATGAAACCATAATAAGTCAGTCCACTTCTGCTGTAGTTTTATTAAAAGATAAACTCTGCTGAGTTTGTTCATGTCAGACCTGATTTATGTCAAAGATCTGAGCAGTATTTTCTGACTTTCTGCTGATTATTTAAAAACAGCTGAACGTGACACTTTTTCTGCTCGTTTCTGCTGATCTTTATCATTTCAGCCTTTGTCAGCTTTTAAAATAAAGCATTTCTTTATGAACAGTGACATTATCAAATAAACTCTAGAAATATCAGAGTTTACTGTAGGTTTTATAGTTTGAGTGTTGTTCAGACGACACAAGCGTTATTTTGGAACTGTTCCTTTGTCAAAAGGCTTCGGTTCATCCTTCATAGTTTTCAAAGACTTAAACTTAAGTCCGTCCCTCGTTCCGCGGCAGGTTCATTTATTCACACGGTTCGGCCAGATTCGTACGGCAACACCACTGGGACAAACACAATGCTTTCACTTTATACTGAAATAAAGGCCTGAGGTCTTTAGATTTAAATGAAACCGAGTTAAAGTCGCCAGGTTAAAGTCGACGCTGGTCACTCTGTTTATTACATTCATGTTTTTAGAAACAGAGAAAGACGGTGACTTTAACCACGTGACACTCAGAGAAATAAGAAACAACAAAATCCAGCTTGAGTCCGAGATTATCTTCAAACAAACTCAATCCAACATCAGACAATATTTATTTAATAAACTATGTTTAAAAAGTGAAGGATTTTTCAAAATGTTAAATTAGAATCAAGTCAAAGGTTGACTTTGAAAATGAGCAGTAAATAAATAAGAGACAAAGTCCTACCACAAAAACACAGCTGAGCCCAGAGTCACATCTCAGTAATCCGCCCGGCGACAGACGCAGAACCACGGGTCAGGAGTAAGAACCAGGAGCAGAACCAGGAGCAGCAGCAGAAAAATGAGACGCTGCAGTGGTTTGTGAAAAGAAAAGGAATGAAGAGAGACACAGGCCCCTCCCCCTGAAGAGATCTGACAGATCGAGTTAGCAGCTGAGGAGAGAGCGAGGAGATAGGAGAGAGGAGAGGAGAG
>CM072165.1:691555-778913 GCA_036850595.1 Rhyacichthys aspro
AAACACTCCCAGAAAGTGACTTTCGACTGAAAATCTCCAGAAAAGAACAAGTGATTCACAAACCTGTAAAATACATGTGACATTGGGATTTTAACATTAATATTAAATACTAAAACAGTCTAAAGACTGATCCAGGACCAGAACCAGTTGCAGGTTTCTTGTTGAGTCCTGTCGGTTCTGTCCAGCCACAGAGGAGCCTTGAGTCCGACCTGCACAACTCTCTGAAGAACACCACAGATTTACAACACGATAGAACGATAAAATGATAGAACGATAGAACGACAGAACGATAGAACGACAGAACGATAGAACGATAGAACGATAGAACGATGGAACGATGGAATGATGGAATGAGTTTGAGTTTGAGTTTTTTTCTGGGCTGCCTTCTGAAGCGTGACTGGAGTAGCTCAGTGAAAACTCTGAGGCTGTCACTTGGAACCAAAGCAGTAAAGGATATAAAGTCTTTTCTACCTTTAGCAGATCTATAAAAGTAGTTTGGATTCTTATAAAATTTCTCGAGCAAAATGTGAAATACAAAATATTCTGTTGAAAACATAAATAAACAGCAGGGTTTACACAGGTTTAGAGTGACTGGACCTTCAGGGCCACCGTACTTTTCTGTTTAATGGTTTACTGGATGTTTGACCTTTCAGCACAGCCCTGACCTCTGACCCCTGCTCATGAGCTCAGGCCTTTGTTTCTGCTCTGTGTCTGAAGCAGGGGTTTGTCTCTGTTTGTGATGTAACTGAGTCGCATCAGACTGACCTTTAACTGGAACCGGGGTCACGGCCCTGACCCCTCGGCCCTGACCCCTCGGCCCTGACCCCTCGGTTCAGACAGACTTTAGGGATCAAAACCAAAAACATCAGCTGCTCAGATTTGATCTTTTTCTGCAGGAGCCGGCCCCACACCATAACGGCTTTAATTAAACTGACACTATTCTCTCGGGGGCCCCTGCTCTCGGGGGCCCCTGCTCTCGGGGGCCCCTGCTCTCGGGGCCCCTGCTCTCGGGGCCCCTGCTCTCGGGGGCCCTGCTCTCGTCTCTCACAGGACAAAGTCTCTAAACCGGCTCCTGATAAAGTCCCTTAATGTCAGCAGCTGCTTTAGAGCCTCGTGTCCTCTCCTCGTGTCCTCTCCTCGTGTCCTCTCCTCGTGTCCTCTCCTCGTCTCCGGACTCTCATTCTTCTGGAGTCACAGTCTTTAATAACTCTCTGTAACGTTATGACATTCAAAAGTCACAGGTCAGGCTCCCTTCACACCACTCTCCTCGCCTCCTTCCCTCGCCTCCTTCCCTCGTCCCCTTCCCTCCTTCCTCTGAGTGTGACCTTCAGACTCTCATTCTTCTGGAGTCAGTCTCTGGAATAGCTCTCGCTGCAGACGCTCAAAGGACAGAGGTCACAGTCCACTTCAGCTCAAGCATGTGACACTCACTCTGCTGTTCTGGGCTCTGATTGGCTCCTGGATTGCCAGGGGCGGGGTTAGAGGGTGTTCTGGGCTCTGATTGGCTGCTGGAGGGCCAGGGGCAGGGTTAGAGGGTGTTCTGGTCTCTGATTGGCTCCTGGATTGCCAGGGGCGGGGTTAGAGGTTGTTCTGGGCTCTGATTGGCTCCTGGATTGCCAGGGGCGGGGTTAGAGGGTGTTCTGGGCTCTGATTGGCTCCTGGATGGTCGGGGGCGGGGTTAGAGGGTGTTCTGGGCTCTGATTGGCTGCTGGAGGCTCAGAGGACAGGCTGATGGCGCTGAGCAGAGCAGCAGCTGCAGGTCAGAGCTAACGCTTCTCTCTGAGCCACAGAGCAGAGTGTGAGCCGAGAGTCATTTAAACACAGAGCGGTCGCTTCAAAATGTGTCTGTACTTGATTCTCCTTGTTTTTAGTTAAAACTGACATTTTCTAAATGACATTTCAGTCAAAGAGGTTCCATTTGTCTTCAGTTCAGGGAGCTTCAAACTGAAGTTATATTCAAACAGGTTCTAGTTGGATTTGAACAGGTTTTAGGTGGATTTAAACAGGTTCTAGTTGGATTTGAACAGGTTCTAGTTGGATTTGAATGGGCTCTAGTTGGAGTTGAACAGGTTCTAGTTGGATTTGAATGGGCTCTAGTTGGAGTTGAACAGGTTCTAGTTGGATTTGAATGGGCTCTAGTTGGATTTGAACATGGATTTGATCAGAATCAGAATCAGAATCATCTTTATTGCCAAGTATGCAAAAACAAACAAGGAATTTTTCTCCGGCAGTTGTTGTCTCTCTAGTTGAAAAAAAACAAAACAAATCTATATACAACTAAAATACAAATATACAATATACAATAAAGTGCAGCATCATCATTGAGGTAAGTGGAATCAGTGCAGTGATATTAGTGCAAAATTATATTGTGCTGTTAAGTAAAGTGACTGCTGTGGGGAAGAAGCTGTTCCGGTGTCTACTGGTTTTTACTGATCAGGTTTTACATGGATTTGATCAGGTTTTACATGGATTATTGATCCCAGTGTAACTCCACTGAGTCATATTCATGTAATAAATTAAAATAATAATATTTTACAGAAATGTAATTTTTATAATGGTTAAGAATGTCTCAGGACTCAGTGGGAGGCTCCCTCTAGTGGCCACCAGTTGCATTATACTGCTACAAACTACAGCAGAGGATCATGGGAAGTGTAGTTCAAACAGTAAAAGGATGGTTTATGATTCTGCTGCAGTTTTTCTTTTTAAACTCACGTTGATGTCTTTTCTTTCTGATTCCAGTCAGAATGTCGATCACAAAGATCCACGCTCGGGAGATCCTGGACTCCAGAGGGAACCCCACAGTGGAGGTCGACCTGTGGACGGCCAAAGGTCAGGGATCAATACAGCATTCACATAAATATACATCACATAAAGCCCACAGTTACTGAGTCAGAACCCGCTCATGTTCATGTGTAATAAATGCGTTCTGAACCCGTTCTGAACCCGTTCTGAACCCGTTCTGAACCCGTTCTGAACCTGGTTCCAGGTCTGTTCCGAGCTGCCGTTCCCAGCGGAGCCTCCACTGGAGTCCACGAGGCTCTGGAGCTGAGGGACGGAGACAAGAGCCGCTACCTGGGCAAAGGTAGGACCAGGACCAGACTTAACCTGGACCAGGACTGGACCAGGACTGGACCATTACTGAACCAGGACTGAACCAGGACCAGGACTGGACCATTACTGAACCAGGACTGAACCAGGACCAGGACTGGACCATTACTGAACCAGGACTGAACCAGGACCAGGACTGGACCAGGACTGGACTGAGGATTCTGGACCCGGTTCAGACCTGGTTTAGACCTGGTTCTAACGGGTCTCTCTGTGCAGGGACGATGAAGGCTGTGGATCACGTGAACAAAGACATCGCTCCTAAACTCATCGAGAAGGTATCAGCTGTTCTTGGTTTGACTGTTCTCTGTTGCCGCGGCGACGGTGTTCTTTCAGTTTCATAGTTTTGTTTTTCTCGGAGCAGAACTTCAGCGTGGTGGAGCAGGAGAAGATCGACAAGTTCATGTTGGAGCTCGACGGAACCGAGAACAAATGTAAGAACCTGCTCAGAACCACACAGAACCTGCTCAGAACCACACAGAACCTGCTCAGAACCTGCTTAGAACCACACAGAACCTGCTTAGAACCACACAGAACCTGCTTAGAACCACACAGAACCACACAGAACCTGCTCAGAACCACACAGAACCTGCTCAGAACCACACAGAACCTGCTCAGAACCACACAGAACCTGCTCAGAACCTGCTTAGAACCACACAGAACCTGCTCAGAACCACACAGAACCTGCTCAGAACCACACAGAACCACAGACTGTTTTGTCTTATGCCATGAGTTTATTCTGTTTTTGTTTTCAGCTCAGTTCGGCGCCAACGCGATCCTCGGAGTGTCTCTGGCCGTCTGCAAAGCTGGAGCCGCCGAGAAAGGTGTCCCTCTTTATCGACACATCGCTGACCTCGCAGGACACAAGGACGTGATTCTGCCTGTCCCCGTGAGTAGGACCGGGGTCTGGACCCGTGAGTAGGACCGGGGACTGGACCGGGGTCTGGACCCGTGGGTAGGACCGGGGTCTGGACCCGTGAGTAGGACCGGGGACTGGACCGGGGTCTGGACCCGTGGGTAGGACCGGGGTCTGGACCCGTGAGTAGGACCGGGGTCTGGACCTGTGAGTAGGACCGGGGTCTGGACCGGGGTCCGGACCCGTGAGTAGGACCGGGGTCTGGACCCGTGAGTAGGACCGGGGTCTGGACCGGGGTCCGGACCCGTGAGTAGGACCGGGGTCTGGACCCGTGAGTAGGACCGGGGTCTGGACCCGTGAGTAGGACCGGGGTCTGGACCCGTGAGTAGGACCGGGGTCTGGACCGGGGTCTGGACCCGTGAGTAGGACCAGGGTCTGGGGACTGGGGTCTGGACCCGTGAGTAGGACCAGGGTCTGGGGACTGGGGTCTGGACCCGTGAGTAGAACCGGGGTCCGGACCCTTGAGTAGGACCGGGGTCTGGACTGGGGTCTGGGGACTGGGGACCAGCGTCATTGTGACGAAGAGAACCTAAATGTTGCTGATATTTCTTGTTTGTGATGAAGGCCTTTAACGTGATCAACGGAGGGAGTCACGCCGGGAACAAACTGGCCATGCAGGAGTTCATGATTCTACCGGTCGGAGCCGCAAACTTCCACGAAGCCATGAGGATCGGAGCCGAGGTACGAGACGGGTCTTGGACCGGGTTTAGACCGGTCTTAGACCGGGTTTAGACAAGAGGATGAACTCTGACCCGTGTTTTTGTCTTTTTTTTGCAGGTTTATCACAACCTGAAGAACGTGATCAAAGCCAAATACGGAAAAGACGCCACGAATGTTGGAGACGAGGGCGGCTTCGCTCCAAATATTCTGGAGAACAATGAGGGTCCGACATTTACACTTTTCTGACTTAAAATATTGTATTAACTGTGGCCTGTGATATTTGGCTCTGCTTTAATTGAATGTAGTGTTTATTGCCCCCTCTGGTGGACAGCGGTGTTATTACAGCTGGTGATGAGTTAGACCCGGTCCTGACCCAGTCCTGACCCGGTCCTGACCCGCTCCGTGTCTGTTCCAGCTCTGGAGCTGCTGAAGTCGGCCATCGAAAAGGCGGGTTATCCCGATAAGATCATCATCGGGATGGACGTGGCCGCCTCCGAGTTCTTCAGGAGCGGAAAGTACGACCTGGACTTCAAGTCTCCGGACGACCCCAGCCGCCACATCAGCGGAGAGCAGCTGGGAGACCTGTACCGCAGCTTCATCAAGGGCTACCCAGGTGAGACCGGGCAAAACCGGGCCTGAACCAGCTGAGACCAGGCAAAACTGGGTCTAAATCTTGTCTTTTACAGGTTTTTACTGCTGTCCTTTGACAGTATTTTACTGTAAAGACTTTTTAAAATGAAGTCTGGTTTAGAGATGTGTCGGGTGTAAATACAACTCATATGTTCCTTTTGAACCGTTTGGTCCCAGACTCTGCAGATCTGGTTCTAACTGTTTTTCCGGTTCTAACTGTTTTTCCGGTTCTAACTGTTTTTCCGGTTCTAACTGTTTTTGTCTGGTTCTAACTGGGTTTTGTGCGGTCCACAGTGCAGTCCATTGAAGACCCGTTTGACCAGGACGACTGGGAAAACTGGACCAAGTTCACTGCCTCCGTGGACATCCAGGTATGGACTGGACCTGGGACTGGACCTGGGACTGGACCAGGGTCTAAGACTTACTGATTTTACTCTCGTCCAATCAGAGCCAGTGTGTTTAAACTCCTCTCGTCCAATCAGAGCCAGTGTGTTTAAACTCCTCTCGTCCAATCAGATCGTGGGAGACGACCTGACGGTGACCAATCCTAAGAGGATCCAGACCGCGGTCGAGAAAAAGGCCTGCAACTGTCTCCTGCTGAAGGTCAATCAGATTGGCTCCGTCACAGAGTCCATCCAGGCGTAAGTCCTGTTAGAACCAGACTAGAACCAGACTAGAACCAGACTAGAACCAGACTGGAACCAGACTGGAACCAGACTGGAACCAGACTGGAACCAGACTGGAACCAGACTGGAACTGGCTCTGAACCGGCTCCATTACCTGTGCCTCAGGTGTAAACTGGCTCAGAGCAGTGGCTGGGGCGTCATGGTGAGCCATCGTTCTGGAGAAACTGAGGACACCTTCATCTCAGACCTCGTCGTGGGACTCTGCACCGGACAGGTGAGTCCTACCGGGGTCCTACCGGAGTCCTACCTCCTGTCCAGAAACCTGTCAGATCTGGACAGGTTTTAGTTGGATCTGGACAGGTTTTGCCTGGATTCTAACTGGACTCTGGTGTGTTTCAGATAAAGACCGGAGCTCCTTGTCGATCGGAGCGACTCGCCAAATACAACCAGCTCATGAGGTCAGTGTTAGTTCTGTTAAAGTCGCTGTAAAAACAAAGACATCAGGCAGAACATGTTGTAACCTTCGTTCCTCTGACCTGTGACCTCTGACCTCTGACCCAGGATCGAGGAGGAGCTCGGAGACAAGGCCAAATTTGCAGGAAAAGACTTCCGTCGTCCAAAGATCAACTAAAACCAGGATCCACACCTGGCTGCTGCCTTCATCTGTCGCCATGGCAACGGCTGACCGACGACCCCTGACCCCCCCTCCGACACCTGAGGGGTCAGAGGTCACTCAGCAGTGATTCCATTAAAGATGTTTTCTATTGAAACTGAATAAAAAATAAATAAGAATAAAAACTAAACTGAGTGTGATTCATGAATCGACCACAAGAGGGAGCTACTCACAAACTGGGTTCAGATGGATTTGAACAGGTTTAGCAGGGTTTTAGCAGGTTCTTTGGTTTAAAGCAGGTTTTAGGTGGTTTAGATCAGGTTTTAGAAGTAGAGCTTGTTTTAGCTTTATTAAAGTTTTGAGCGGGGTCAGAGCAGGTTCCAGCTGGTCTAGAACAGGTTTTGAGAGGTCAGAGCAGGTTCCAGCTGGTCTAGAACAGGTTTTGAGAGGCTCAGAGCAGGTCCCAGCGGGTCTAGAACAGGTTTTGAGCGGGGTCAGAGCAGGTTCCAGCTGGCCTAGAACAGGTTTTGAGAGGTCAGAGCAGGTCCCAGTGGGTCTAGAACAGGTTTTGAGAGGTCAGAGCAGGTTCCAGCGGGTCTAGAACAGGTTTTGAGAGGTCAGAGCAGGTTCCAGCGGGTCTAGAACAGGTTTTGAGCGGGGTCACAGCAGGTTCCAGCAGGTCTAGAACAGGTTTTGAGAGGTCAGAGCAGGTTCCAACGGGTCTGATGGTGAGAACAGGTTTTGAGAGGTCAGAGCAGGTTCCAGTGGGTCTAGAACAGGTTTTGAGAGGTCAGAGCAGGTTCCAGCGGGTCTAGAACAGGTTTTGAGAGGTCAGAGGTTGCTGTTGTGACGTGGAGCTGGAGAAAGTCTGAGCGACGTCTGAACGTTTCCTGGAGACGACTAATGACCGTAAAGACTTTTACTGTTTTCACTCAGTTTCACAGACTTCACCTGAACCAGACTTAGACCGGACTGAACCAGGACTCAGACCAGACTGAACCAGACTTATTGTGGGTTTAGGGAGGACTTTTGATAATTAGAAATATTTTTTACAGTTTGAAAAAAGTTTCATAATTTTGTAAAAAATCTGATTATTTTAGTTTTAAAATGAGTCCAGACTGAGATCTCCCCTGATCATCAAGTCCAGATCTGAACCAGGTCTGAACCAGGACTAAACCAGGACTAAACCAGGACTAAACCTGGACTAAACCTGGACTAAACCAGGTCTAACTCTTCTTGGGCCCAGACCTCGTGACCTCTGACCCTGGTTGTTAACGGTTGCCGTGGTGACAGCTCCTCATTGGGAAGCGTTTCCTGTGAAGGGGGCGGGGCCTAATGACAGTGCTCAGACACTGGCCCCGCCCCCCATTCATCTGTGACGTCATCAACAGTAAAAGCACACAAAGACCTGCCAGACCTGGTCCAGGCTGGACTGATGGATCACCACATTCCAGACTAGACAAGACCTGGTTTAGTCCTGGTTTAGACCTGGTTCAGTCTGGTCTCAGACCCTTGGACAGTGATGTCATCAGAAACTGCTGCAAGTTCAGTCCAGATTCTCTTGGAGCAAACTAAAACCAGAGAAAAGGATAAAGTCTGTCCCCAAAGGGACCAGTCTTGGTCCTGATCAGGGTCAGGACCCGCTGGAGACCCTCTGCCCCAAACCTGGTTCAGAAAGAACGGGCCAGACCTGCTCAGAGTCTTCTGGACCTGAAAAGACCTGTCCCGGATCTGTCCCGGGTCTGTCCCGGGTCTGTCCTGAGTTTGGCTCATTTAATCCAGAATCTCTTTTGCCTTTTACAAACCTGTGTAACTCTTTATTGGTCACATCACATTTTAATCCACTAACGTCTGATGTTTGTACACCTCCACAGTCTTTGGAGACACTACACTGTTGTAAACTGTTCAGAGATGGTTCTCTGCGGCTCGGGTCCACTCCTGAAGTCTCTGAATGGGCCGGGGCGTCTCCGTGGCGACGGCCCCAGAATGCAGTGACATCACAGCCCGGGGCCATATAAGGGCGATGACATCACAGACAGAGGCCTTAAAAGGACGAGTCTGAGCGCCAAGACCAGACCGACCCGTCCTGGACCTGACAGGACTGAACCTAGACCGGTGCTGAACCTAGACCAGACCGGACTGAACCTGGCCCAGACCGGACTGAACCTAGACCAGGCTGAACCTAGACCAGACCCGACTGAACCTGGCCCAGACCGGACTGAATTAAATTAATGAGACTGTAGCTGTTCAAGTGGATCTATGTGGATTTAATCTGGATCTAATCTAATCTGACTCTGAAACTGTAAGTCTCACATTTATCTGATACTTTCATTGGGATTTGAGAGTTTAAAAGTCTTCCAGATTTTAAAGGGACCTGATAAACCTCTGTTTGACAAAATCAGTCTGTGATCCTCGTGAACAAGACTCAAAACTGTCAGAATTTTCAATTAGAGGAGTCCATGTTCTACATGGATTGGAACTAGGTTTTATTTGTATTAGAACAGGTTTAAATTGATTTTTTTAACAGGTTTTGGATGGATTTAAACACGTTTTAGTTTGATTTGAACAGCAGGTTTTGGTTGGATTTCAGTGATAATAAAAGGCACTGAGGTGATCTGGTTTAGTCCTGGTTTAGTCCTGGTTTTGACCTAAACTCTTTCTTTTTTTGCAGATGACGTCGTCTGTTGTTCCTTTGATTTTGTTTGTTGCGGTCATCGTCACCGTCCAAACCAGACCCACCCCCAAAGACCAGGTAAAACCAGGACCAGACCCAGGTCTAAACCAGAACTAATCCAGGACCAGATTCAGGGCTAAACCAGGTCTTGTTTTGCAGGTTTTCCGTTCTTTGTTTGGGTCTCGTTTGTCGTCGTTGATCCTGGCACCTCCCACTTCTGATGACATCACAGAGGGCTCCAGTGCTGGTCCCGCCCCCTCTGCGTTGGCCGCAAGCCGATTGGCTGTGGGACAGGAAGTGCCAGCCCGTTTCCTGCTGGATCTGGTTCAGGGGCGGGGCAAAATGTGGAGGCGTGGCAGGAAGTGGTCTGTGGGAGGACGAGGATGCTTCGGGATGAAGATGGACCGTATCGGCTCCATCAGTGGACTGGGATGTTAGCACTTTAGCATTACCAATTCAAATCTATGAGGCTGTTAGCACGTTAGCATTACCCATTCAAACCTATGAGGCTGTTAGCATGTTAGCATTACCCATTCAAATCTATGAGGCTGTTAGCACGTAAGCATGACCTATTCAAATCTATGAGTCTGTTAGCATGTTAGCATTCACCTTGTTTACATTTGGAACTCTAAGCATTAGCATTACCCATTCAAAACAGTGGTAATGTAAACAAACTACAACATAAAGCAGTGATGTGTTTAGATCTGGATACACTGCCCTCAGTGGACACTCGTGGTACTGCAGGTACTGAACGGAGCCAGAACATGGACTTCTAGTCGAACAAGAGGCTGCCACTCGATGTGGATCTGTTTGATTTTTTTATTTTATAATTTTTTGACAAAGGAAACACTGATTATTAACAAACGAGAACTTTTTTGGTGAAATGCTCAGATTTTGGGACGTAAATGTGAAATGACCCTGCGTGACCGTTAGAGGTTTCACGCTGGAAACTAACTGTGGACTAATGGGAACAGGTACAAATGACTCCTGACCCCAGGAGGCGGGTCAGTAGATCTCTGTGAGAATGAAAGTGACGTGTGTTTCTTACATGAGGCTTTGTTAACGTGGTCTGTATCAGGCCCAACAATAAAGAAAATATAAAACGCACTGCTTTGGTTCTGTTTCTGTGATAAATGTTTGTTCTGCATGGATCAGAGACACATACAAGCTGAACTTTGACCCATCGAGCGTTCTGTTAGAGCACTACTGGGACTCCTGCAGTGTGTCGATTGTCCCACAATGCATCAGTAAAATTAGTGACCAGCCCAGAAGCACATTTCTGCAGATTTAGTATAATTTTTTCACTTTACAGAAAAGAGAAAAGGCAGAGTCCAGATTTAGTGCAGCGAGCCCTCTGGTGGTGACCCTCAGACATCATGAGCTGTTTTCTGGGTTTAGTCATTTACTGCTCTCCAGTAAAACAGTGCTTATAGTTTACTTTTTAAAACATTATTTATTTTATCTAGAGCAGTTTTAAATTTATTTAATGAAAATAGGAGAGTTTAATGTGAAGTAAAAACCAACCTCTGAACACTATTGTATTATTTTACTGTTTGCTGCCTCTGAGCGTCGTCAGAAGGAAATTTTAATTTAAAAACAACTCAGAACCGTGGGTGTTTCTGAAAACATGGCAGTTCGAGTTTAATTTTGATGTATATTTTAAAAGAATGTGTCTTGATTCTGACTGGGGTTTTTTTGGAGCTGAATTATAAGATTGGACTAAAATACAAAGTAAGTAGTGTTTAACTTCTGTTTAGTTACAAAAATTAAATTTATCTTTAAATCTTTTTAATACATTTTATGACTCAATTAATCTCTCTCTCTCTCTCTCTCTCTCTCTCTATATATATATATATATATATATAAAATAAAATAAAAATTAAGTGTAAATTATTCTGCGGCGGAACTCTGCCTGAAGTCACGTGACGCAGGCAGCTGTTTCTGTTTCCGGTTTGCGGCTAGGCTAACAGTTAGCATCAGCCCGAGCCCCAGCGGATAAACACGGAAACGAAGCCGAAAGAGACTCACTTTTTCGTGTGTTTTTGCTGAGAAGCCCGCGCCGAGCATCCTCCACCGCAGCCCCGGTTTCCTCTGTCCCTGAGCCCGGGTCTACCGTCTCTCTCCTGGTTTGGACCGTGAAGTTAAGATGTCGGCGGTGCAGCGGATGAAAGTGGCGAACGAGAGGCACAGCAAGACGATCACACAGCGGGGACACGTCCAGAAAACATCGGTACAGACGCCCCGGCTAACGGCTAACGGCTAATACCCACAAAAACAAGCGCTTTACAACAGACTTACGCATAAACAGATTGATTTATCTCACCGTATAGCTTTCTTAAAAATATGTATTTTGCGCTTATAACGTGTTATAAATATTCAGTGAAGTTTTATTTATTTTGATTCCATCGCGCTGCTGTTAGCATTTAGCTTTAGCGTTAGCTTAGCTGTTAGCTTCAAAGTAAATTACTAGAACTGATCGTTTTTGGTCTTTTAATTCTTTCAGACTGGTTTAATTTGGGTTTATTTGGGATCGAACAAGTTTAATATTAGTTTAGACTGCATTTACATACATTTTAAAGGGTTTTTAATAGATTTAAACGTGATCTGTGTTTGAGCAGGAGTTATTCCAATATGAACTGGTTTTACTTGAATTGGATCAGGTTTTAATTTCTAACTTAAATAAATTAACGTTACTGTAAAGATATGTGTTGTAAATGGCTTGGTTTATGTGAGCTGTAATGTGAGCTCCAAACCAGTGCTCTGTTGAAAATATTGCAGTCTCGTTTCCTTTTGGGTTGTCAGATAAAATAGAAAGTTCAAACAGACAGTTAAAAGTTAAAGTTAAATGTAAAAATAATTTTTGTACAAACTGGTTTTAAAATAATTGAATGAAACTGAATGAGTCAGAGCATATGAAAGTATTTAGCTCTTACTGTGCTGGTTTTATTGTATAAAGAAAACAGGTTTTAGTTGGATTTGACAACCCTTCTTCACATATATTTTCACTAAACAGTTTCCAAATCCATGCCAGACCGGTCTCTGACCCCTGACCTCTGTCCTGTTTGTTCCAGCGGCCGGTGAACGATGAGAAATCTCCCGTCGGGCCCTGGCTCCTCGCGCTCTTTGTCTTCGTGGTTTGTGGATCAGGTCAGTTTCACAATAAAAGCCTCACACCTGGTCCAGACCTGCTTCTCATTAATGGTGTGTTCTGTGTGTGTTTTGCAGCCATCTTCCAGATCATTCAGAGCATCAGACAGGGCATGTGATCATGTGATCAGCTCTGACCAATGAAAGAGCCGCCGCCATGACAACCACACACACACACACTTACACAGAGTGGATCTCAAATCTGCTCCTTCTGTTACTGCACCATTCTGAACTTAGGCCAACTAAAACCTGGTCAAAACTGACTGAAACCTGTTCAAATCCATGTAAAACCTGCTCAAATCCATGTAAAACCTGCTCAAATCCATGTAAAACCTGTTCAGATCCATCTGAAACCAGAAGGAGCTGGTTTGAGACACGATCAGAGCCTTGTTTTTACTCAAACGTCTTATTTCCTTGTTTTCTTTTCACCTCCTTGTTGCTGATTGGTCACTTTAGTCGGTGACCTCTCCTCTGATTGGTCGCTGATTTTTCTTAAAGGAACAGACCATGTTTTAGTTTTTTTCTTTTTCTTTTTGTGAATCTCAAACGAAATTCAGATTTTTAACTTTTGCTGATGATGAGATGTTTTAAGAACTGTTTTAATAAACCACTAAAACCAACAAGTCCTGTGTCCTTGGACCCAAAACGCTCTGTTCAGTGGGATGTCATGGATCTGAGCCTCTTTATGCTTTTACAAATGACACTAAACACATTTCCAGAAAAGGCTTTTCCACAGACTGTACACATTAATATTTTCGTTGTACATTCACATGGAGTAGCTGCTACACTCATTGTCCAGTCAGCTCAGACTCTGCTCCAATCAAAAAAGTTTGGCCGACTTAGTCCCACAAAAACAGACTTGTCCCAGTCATAGCTGTTTATGTAGAAAGGGCTGATTGGTTTTATGTTTTTCTAGTCTTGCCCAGAGCTAGTTCGCTGGAGCTGTCTCTCAAAATCCAACTCAAATCCATACAGTCTTTGTTCTGAACAGAAAAAGAACAGAGGCTTTGAAATTTTCCAAATATAATGCTAATAATCTGCATAAATATGTCTAAACAAAAAAACAACTTAAAAACCTTGAAAAAGTTCTTAAAAGTCCTTGTAAAGGTCTTGATAAGTCCTGTGAAGAGTCATGTGACCGACTGTTTGGGTTCGAAGTCCGTCCGGCTTCTGTCACGGCGTTTCCTTGTTTCCACGGCGACGCAGGGCCTCGTTAGCACCTGTCGATCATTAACGTGGACTTTTGGATCTGGTTTGAATCAGAGCGACTCGTTCGGTGAGTGCCACGCTTTAAACTGAATAAACTCTTCTCTTTAATCTTCTCTGTCCTTGTCCTGTTTACTTTCTTCCTTTCTGTTCTTTCCAACTTTTTAAATCTTTAAATTTGATAAAATGTGTTTTAAAAGTTGTCTTGGTTCAGTTCCAGTCCACTTCTGCTCAAATCTTTTTGAACAAACTTAAAAGCAGTTATGTTTCAAAAGTCTTGTGTCAAAGTCATTAACGTGAACATTTTGAATAAAAACAGAACCCGAGTCTGATTATTTTCTAACAGCTCCAGGTTTGGACCGTGTCGAGCCTCTCAGCGGGCCTCGTTCAGCCCCTGGACCTCACATTGGGCAGCCCTGTATCTGTATGTATCAGCTTCATTTGGTTTTATTTTATTAGTTTTCATTGATTCTCATTGTGACTGACACTTCCTGTTTGTGCCCCGAGGCCCCTCCCACCGTCGAGACGTCACAGGCCCCGCCCCTCTGGTGACGTCATGGACCCGTCCTGTCTAAGCCCCGCCCCTGAACCAGAGCCTGGTTTGTCTCTGAGCAGTCCACAGCTGCAGCAGGAGTTTCTACGAGGTACACTGTAAAAAAAACAACTGACAGTTCACTATAAAAACAACTGACAGTTCACTTTAAAAACAACTGACAGTTTACTGTAAAAACAACTGACAGTTTACTGTAAAAACAACTGACAGTTCACTTTAAAAACAACTGACAGTTCACTATAAAAACAATTGACAGTTCACCATAAAAACAACTGACAGTTCACTATAAAAACAACTGACGGTTTACTGTAAAAACAACTGACGGTTCACTGTAAAACAACTGACAGTTCACTGTAAAAACAACTGACGGTTCACTGTAAAAACAACTGACGGTTCACTGTAAAAACAACTGACGGTTCACTGTAAAAACAACTGACGGTTCACTGTAAAAACAACTGACGGTTTACTGTAAAAACAACTGACGGTTCACTGTAAAAACAACTGACAGTTCACTGTAAAAACAACTGACAGTTCACTGTAAAAACAACTGACGCTTTACTGTAAAAACAACTGACAGTTCACTGTAAAAACAACTGACGGTTTACTGTAAAAACACTCTGACAGTTCACTGGTTGTTGTTGCAGAGCGTCAGAGCAGGTTTTGTTCTCACAGCGACAACTCCTCAGACCCCTCTCCCTTTAGCCCCACCCCCTCCACACCTTCTCAACTAAGCCCTGCCTCTTCTCCACTAAGCTCCGCCTCCTCGTCTCCGTCTCCAAGCTCCAGCCGAGGTCAGTGTCACTTATAGCTGTTTTAATAAATCATACATTTTGTTTTACAGTTGATCACGCATTTTATAAATGTTTTTACATTTTGACAATCAAGTTTCACAATCACCAGTAGCTCATCTGTTCTAAGTTTTATTTTTTTTTTAGGTTTACAAACTCGTTTACAAACATCTGTAGCTCATCTGTAGCTCGTCTGTTGAACCTGTTTTTCTCGTCTGTAGCTCATCTGTTGAACCTGTTTCTTTCGTCTGTAGCTCGTCTGTTGAACCTGTTTCTCTCGTCTGTAGCTCGTCTGTTGAACCTGTTTCTTTCGTCTGTAGCTCGACTGTTGAACTTGTTTCTCTCGTCTGTAGCTCGTCTGTTGAACCTGTTTCTTTCGTCTGTAGCTCGTCTGTTGAACCTGTTTCTCTCGTCTGTAGCTCGTCTGTTGAACCTGTTTCTCTTGTCTGTAGCTCGTCTGTAGCTCGACTGTTGAACTTGTTTCTTTCGTCTGTAGCTCGTCTGTTGAACCTGTTTCTCTTGTCTGTAGCTCGACAGTTGAACTTGTTTCTCTCGTCTGTAGCTCGACTGTTGAACCTGTTTCTCTTGTCTGTAGCTCGTCTGTTGAACCTGTTTCTCTTGTCTGTAGCTCGACTGTAGCTCGACTGTTGAACTTGTTTCTTTCGTCTGTAGCTCGACTGTTGAACTTGTTTCTCTCGAATGTAGCTCGACTGTTGAACTTGTTTCTCCCGTCTGTAGCTCGTCTGTTGAACCTGTTTCTTTCGTCTGTAGCTCGTCTGTTGAACCTGTGTTTCTCTCGTCTGTAGCTCGTCTGTTGAACCTGTTTGCTCTCGTCTGTAGCTCGACTGTTGAACTTGTTTCTCTCGTCTGTAGCTCGTCTGTTGAACCTGTTTCTCTCGTCTGTAGCTCGACTGTTGAACCTGTGTTTCTCTCATCTGTAGCTCGTCTGTTGAACCTGTTACTTTCGTCTGTAGCTCGTCTGTTGAACCTGTTTCTTTCGTCTGTAGCTCGTCTGTTGAACCTGTGTTTCTCTCGACTGTAGCTCGACTGTTGAACTTGTTTCTTTCGTCTGTAGCTCGTCTGTTGAACCTGTGTTTCTCTCGTCTGTAGCTCGTCTGTTGAACCTGTTTCTCTCGTCTGTAGCTCGACTGTTGAACCTGTTTGCTCTCGTCTGTAGCTCGTCTGTCTCTGTCGAGTCCGGAGCTGTTGACTGAGATGATGGAGTTCAAAGGTCGTCCTCTCAAACCGGTCCCAAAGAACAAAGGCCTCACCACAGTTTTCTCTGGACGAGGAAGTGACAGGAGGCGACTGACATCAGCCAATCAGAACACACCTCACTGACGTACACCTCACTGACCAGCCAATCAGAACACACCTCACTGACATCAGCCAATCAGAACACACCTCACTGACACCAGCCAATCAGAACACACCTCTCTGACGTCAGCCAATCAGAACACACCTCACTGACACCAGCCAATCAGAACACACCTCTCTGACGTCAGCCAATCAGAACACACCTCACTGACACCAGCCAATCAGAACACACCTCACTGACACCAGCCAATCAGAACACACCTCTCTGACATCAGCCAATCAGAACACACCTCTCTGACATCAGCCAATCAGAACACACCTCACTGACACCAGCCAATCAGAATACACCTCACTGACCCAATCAGGACACACCTCACTGACGTCAGCCAATCAGAACACACCTCACTGACACCAGCCAATCAGAATACACCTCACTGACCCAATCAGAACACACCTCACTGACACCAGCCAATCAGAACACACCACACTGACACCAGCCAATCAGAACACACCTCATTGACCCAATCAGGACACACTGCATTTTAAAGATTAATGCAAATTTCAGGTTTTATTTGTGAGAAACCTGCTGCACATGTCACTGAAAAGTCAAACGTTAAACCTTAATATCAGAACTTTATAAACTTTATAAAGAAATGCTGCATGTAGTTTTTAGTTTAAGCCAAAGTCCTGAATGTTTTTCGATATTTTATGAAATTATTTTGTAATTTCAAATGTTAAATAAAAATGGTTTATGAGAAATGATGAAGAAACTCGTCTGTGTCTGGTCTGTTCTGTTTGAGAGACTGATTTATGAAAGACGCACTTTGATTTAAATAACTTTATTTAAGAGTCACAGGAAAAAGGACGTTCAGGGTAAACCAGGGATCAACAGTCTCTCCTCTCCCTCTAGTGGACACTCATGGTACTGCAGTAACACATAATTCACAAAACGCTCAGTTCCATTTTTATATTTTTGATTAAAAATGTAAAAGGTGTATAAACTATTCATAAATGCTATAGAATTATTTAAAATATACTTGATATATAAATATGTGTTAAATACCTTATGATAAATATATAAATGTACAGTTTATTGCTCTTGAATCTCACAGTTTAGTCTCTGATTAATACGTATTGTTATAGATTAGTCTTGGTCTCTTCTGATTAGTTGGCGGACAGTCTTCAGCCTGGACTCAGTCTCTGGTGCGAGCCGGTCTTCAGTCGGTCTTGGTGGGTTTGTTCAGCTGCGGGGGTCCTTCTTGTTGCTGCGAGGCTTGTTTCCGAGCAGAGCGTCCATTTCTGCCTCGATGGGAGTCGTCAGCTGCGACAGAACCTGAGTAAACACAATTAAAGCTGCGTTAACGTAGCTTTACTGATTATTTTAAATTACTATGACATTAACTGGTTTTGAATGGATTTAAACAGGTTATAATCTCATGTAGACCTATTTAAATTGATTTTAGTAGGATTTTATATTGGTATAAATGATTCAAGGTGGTTCTAGCCGGATTTGGACAGGTTTTAAATGGTTTAAGTCGGTGTACTGACCCGGATGGAGCCCAAGTTTTCCAGCAGCTGCTCTGTGTTGGAAACGCCCAGAAGAACGGAGCTGACGCCTTCACTTCGCAGACACCAGGCTGAAAAACAACAGATCATTTGGATTTGAACAGGTCTTAGATGGATTTGAACAGGTCTTAGATGGATCTGAACAGGTCTTAGATGGATTTGAACAGGTCTTAGATGGATTAAAATACCAAGACATTTGAAAAGGTCTTTAGTTATTATCTGAAGCCTTATTTCAGTTGTAATGATCAAAAATAAAGCCCATTCCCATGTTTTTAGTAAATATTAAAGGTTTACCGATGGCCAGTTGAGCCGGAGTGCAGTTCAGTCTGTCTGCCACCAGGTGGAGCTCTCTGATTTTACTCAGCTGCTTCTTCCCTTCATCGCTGCACACTCTCTCCTTCAGCCACGAGTAACCCTTCACCAAATATATGTGTTTTAGTATTTTTGTACCTCACCCCGCCCCCTGGAGCCCCGCCCCCTGGAGCCCCGCCCCCTGGAGCCCCGCCCCCTCTGCAGGTTCAGGTGGAACTCACCTTGACGTTGGCTCTGGAGCTCTCGGGGACGCCCTCGTTGTATTTCCCCGTCAGCAGTCCACAGGCCAAAGGTGACCAGGTCATGGCACCGACCCCTGACACACACACAAAATGATGATGTCATAGTGGGATACAGCTGTCAGCCAATCAGAACAGAGCAGACGCCGTATGAAGAGTCACAAGCTGAACATTGTGCTGTTCTGATGAATGATGTTTGTGCACTTTTCCTTTTCACCTGCTTCAGTCTTTTATCTTTTATTGATGAAATTTGACTCTTTATCTGCAGTTGCTACGTCCCCTCTTCTGCTTTTATTAATGAGAAAACTCAACAGAGACGCCGACGCCCCCCAGGACCCTGTTGTACATATTTATTTATTTTTTTGTCAACATTTTTTGCAGCTGAAAACAAAAATGAAAAAGTAATTAATGAGGACAAAAACTGAAATGTATTGACACTTTTGAATAAAAACTAAAATAAACAGAGACTAAATCAAAAGGAGAGGAGTTGAGAAGAGATCAATCAGACTCAGGTTTTTGAGCGTCGCTGAAGTGATGTCAGACACAAACATTTGTTAGAGCTTTGGGAAGACGACAGGAGACCAAAAGAGAACCACTTTAAATAGAAACTATGTTAACACTTGGAACCTGAATACCAGCCGGAACAGGTTAGGACTAGTTTACTTTATTCAGAGACATTAATACTATAAGAAAATAAAACATTAATCTTTATATTTTGGACTAAATCTATTGTAGATATAGTCGACTAAATTCTGATGAGATTTAATCGACGAGAATAAAACTAATATAGAATGTAAAACTGTGTGAGTCTGAAGAGAGCAGTGGGAGCTGCTCGAGGGAAAGACTCACTGTACGTCTCTGGAGAGCGACAGAAAGAGCACTGACCGAGAATTACACTGCTCTCTCCATCACTGCAGCCCCCGCCCTCGGCATTTAAACATTCAATTACCAAAGTACGACTAAAACTGAATAGCATTTTAGTCAAAAGACTAAGACTAAAACTAAATTAAAATGTCAAAATGAACTCTGATCATCAGTAGTTTTCACACATGCTCCTCGTTACAGAACGTTACCGTCTCCTCTTTTCACATTTGACCCGACAACACTGAGAATCCCAGTTCCTAAAACAACCTGCTGGGGGCAGTAATGAGACCAGGACCTTTAAGAATCTACTGCAGAGACTTTGTTTAGACGCCTCTTTTTAAAAAAGGCGACAAATCTACAGACTTTTTCTGTTTTTATTGGAGACTTTTGAAGAAAGACTGAAAATCGCTCACTGAAGTGAGTTAAGTGAGTAAGGGTGAGTAAGAGTGAGTAAGAATGAGTAAAAGAGTGAGTAAGAGTGAGTAAGGGTGAGTAAGAGTGAGTAAAAGAGTGAGTAAGAGTGAGTAAAAGAGTGAGTAAGGGTGAGTAAGAGTGAGTAAGGGTGAGTAAGAGTGAGTAAAAGAGTGAGTAAGGGTGAGTAAGAGTGAGTAAAAGAGTGAGTAAGGGTGAGTAAAAGAGTGAGTAAAAGAGTGAGTAAGAGTGAGTAAAAGAGTAAGAGTGAGTAAAAGAGTGAGTAAGGGTGAGTAAGAGTGAGTAAAAGAGTGAGTAAAAGAGTGAGTACTGATACCGATCTTATGGTAGAGCTCCGGCAGCTGCAGCTCCACCTTGTCTCTCTGAAAGTAGTGATACTCGGCCTGTTCACAAACTGGAGCCACGAGGTTAAACTGACGAGCGATCGAGTACGCCTCCTGCAGGACACAAGAGGAACTGTTATAAAGAGAGAGAGAGCGCCTCCTGCAGGACACAAGAGGAACTGTTATAAAGAGAGAGAGCACCTCCTGCAGGACACAAGAGGAACTGTTATAGAGAGAGAGAGAGCGCCTCCTGCAGGACACAAGAGGAACTGTTATAGAGAGAGAGAGAGCGCCTCCTGCAGGACACAAGAGGAACTGTTATAAAGAGAGCGCCTCCTGCAGGACACAAGAGGAACTGTTATAGAGAGAGAGAGCCTCCTGCAGGACACAAGAGGAACTGTTATAAAGAGAGAGAGCGCCTCCTGCAGGACACAAGAGGAACTGTTATAGAGAGAGAGAGCCTCCTGCAGGACACAAGAGGAACTGTTATAAAGAGAGCGCCTCCTGCAGGACACAAGAGGAACTGTTATAAAGAGAGAGAGAGCGCCTCCTGCAGGACACAAGAGGAACTGTTATAAAGAGAGCGCCTCCTGCAGGACACAAGAGGAACTGTTATAGAGAGAGAGCGCCTCCTGTAGGACACAAGAGGAACTGTTATAAAGAGAGAGAGCGCCTCCTGCAGGACACAAGAGGAACTGTTATAAAGAGAGAGAGCGCCTCCTGCAGGACACAAGAGGAACTGTTATAGAGAGCGCCTCCTGCAGGACACAAGAGGAACTGTTATAGAGAGAGAGAGCGCCTCCTGCAGGACACAAGAGGAACTGTTATAAAGAGAGAGAGCGCCTCCTGCAGGACACAAGAGGAACTGTTATAAAGAGAGCGCCTCCTGCAGGACACAAGAGGAACTGTTATAGAGAGAGAGAGCACCTCCTGCAGGACACAAGAGGAACTGTTATAGAGAGAGAGAGCACCTCCTGCAGGACACAAGAGGAACTGTTATAAAGAGAGCGCCTCCTGCAGGACACAAGAGGAACTGTTATAGAGAGAGCGCCTCCTGCAGGACACAAGAGGAACTGTTATAAAGAGAGAGAGAGAGCGCCTCCTGCAGGACACAAGAGGAACTGTTATAGAGAGAGAGAGCGCCTCCTGCAGGACACAAGAGGAACTGTTATAAAGAGAGAGAGAGAGCGCCTCCTGCAGGACACAAGAGGAACTGTTATAGAGAGAGAGAGCGCCTCCTGCAGGACACAAGAGGAACTGTTATAGAGAGAGAGAGAGCGCCTCCTGCAGGACACAAGAGGAACTGTTATAGAGAGAGAGCGCCTCCTGCAGGACACAAGAGGAACTGTTATAGAGAGAGAGAGAGCGCCTCCTGCAGGACACAAGAGGAACTGTTATAGAGAGAGAGCCTCCTGCAGGACACAAGAGGAACTGTTATAAAGAGAGCGCCTCCTGCAGGACACAAGAGGAACTGTTATAGAGAGAGAGAGCGCCTCCTGCAGGACACAAGAGGAACTGTTATAGAGAGAGAGAGAGAGCGCCTCCTGCAGGACACAAGAGGAACTGTTATAGAGAGAGAGAGCGCCTCCTGCAGGACACAAGAGGAACTGTTATAAAGAGAGCGCCTCCTGCAGGACACAAGAGGAACTGTTATAGAGAGAGAGAGCGCCTCCTGCAGGACACAAGAGGAACTGTTATAGAGAGAGAGAGAGCGCCTCCTGCAGGACACAAGAGGAACTGTTATAGAGAGAGAGAGCGCCTCCTGCAGGACACAAGAGGAACTGTTATAAAGAGAGCGCCTCCTGCAGGACACAAGAGGAACTGTTATAGAGAGAGAGCGCCTCCTGCAGGACACAAGAGGAACTGTTCCAGTAGAGGTTGAGTGTTTACCATGATCTCGATGGCGTTCCAGCGAGACGTGCCCCAGTACATGGCCAAACCCTGGTCGATCACAAACGTCATGGCCCTCACCACCTCTGCACAAAAACACACAACACGATCACATGACACGCCCCAGAGTCACGTGTCGACACGCCCCAGAGTCACGTGACACGCCCCAGAGTCACGTGACACGCCCCAGAGTCACGTGACACGCCCCAGAATCATGTGACCTGAGCAGGTGAGCGCTGTATTATCAGAACTGGATTAAAGATGGCTGCCAGTATCTTCAGGATCTGCCCTCATTTTTAGCTTGTTTTTATTTTGCATAAGCCCCGCCCACTCCTTCCTTCTCTGACCAATGACGGCGCAGCACCATGTCCTGTTCTAACTGTTCAGCCTCAGCTTTTTGTCAGAAGTAAATATATATATGTCTGAATGAAACAAATGAATAAATAAATTTGACAGAACCTTCCATCGGAGCGTTGATGTCACTGCGATTCGCAAAAACGATGTCGACGTAATCCAACTGTAACCGAGACAGAGACCCACGAAGACCTGCAACAGAACCACAAAAACCAGGTCTGAACCAGGTCTGAACCAGGACTAAACCAGGTCTGAAACAGGACTAAACCAGGACTAAACCAGGTCTAAACCAGGTCTGAAACAGGACTAAACCAGGACTAAACCAGGACTAAACCAGGTCTAAACCAGGACTAAACCAGGACTAAACCAGGTCTAAACCAGGTCTAAACCAGGACTAAACCAGGACTAAACCAGGTCTAAACCAAGTCTGAGCCAGGTCTGAATCAAGTCTAAACCAAGTCTAATCCAGGTCTAAACCAGGTCTGAACCAGGACTAAACCAGGTCTGAACCAGGTCTAAACCAGGTCTAAACCAGGACTAAACCAGGACTAAACCAGGTCTAAACCAGGTCTAAACCAGGTCTAAACCAGGACTAAACCAGGTCTGAACCAGGTCTAAACCAGGTCTAAACCAGGACTAAACCAGGACTAAACCAGGTCTAAACCAAGTCTGAACCAGGTCTGAATCAAGTCTAAACCAAGTCTAAACCAGGTCGAAACCAGGTCTGAATCAGGTCTAAACCAAGTCTGAACCAGTTCTGAACCATGACTAAACCAGGTCTAAACCAGGTCTGAACCAGGACTAAACCTGGTCTAAACCATGTCTAAACCATGTCTAAACCAGGACTAAACCAGGACTAAACCAGGACTAAACCAGGTCTACAGTTTACCTTCGATGATGTGTTTCCGGGACAGGCCTCTCTCGGTCTCAGCTCTGAAACAAACAGGACTGTGTCAGCCTCACATGAACCAGACTCAGTAAATATAATATAATATAAATATAATATAATATAAATATAATATAATGTAAATCTAAATGTGATGAAGACTCACTGTCCGCCCCAGTAGATCTTCGTCGTCACCACGAAACTCGACCTTCTGCAGAAAAACAAACCAGAAACAGAAATAAAGAGCTATTTTTACAAACGAACAGATATTTATATCATCTCTACTTTCATCCTCTTCATCAGAGATCAGACTTTTATCAGAAAATCATCTCAGCTCTGTCTCAAAAACAGACCAGTATTTACTGTTACCTTCAGGGTCCCTTCAGTCCCTGGGACAAAACAACGCTCACACAGATTCACACAGAAATATCACGTGTCAGCACTTTTTAATTATTATTCACTTCAGTTCTCATCAAACATAACGAATATTTATGAATTTTTAACCCAGTTTTAGTGAAGTCTTTGTTTCGTTTGATGGTCGTCTTTTTTAGATAAACTTCATGAAACGGGGCTGAGTTAGATTTTAATAAAATTCTGCAGCAACATCACAGAGCGGCTAGGCTAGGCTAACGGACTAGCACTGAGACAAGAGACAACACAACAGAGGATCCTGCTGTGACCCGCTCCTGTGACCTCTGACCTCATTCAGATGTTCATGAAAATGCATCTAACTCATATTTTTACAGTTTCCTCGTTTCAAACTGTCTCAGAGCCGCGGTGAGGAGGGGGCCGAGGGCAAGGGCCGGGGTGAGGAGGGGGCCGAGGGCAGGGGCCGCGGTGAGGAGGGGGCCGAGGGCAGGGGCCGCGGTGAGGAGGGGGCCGCGGTGAGGAGGGGGCTGTGGTGATGAGGGGGCCGCGGTGAGGAGGGGGCCGCGGTGATGAGGGGGCTGTGGTGAGGAGGGGGCCGAGGGCAGGGGCTGTGGTGAGGAGGGGGCCGCGGTGAGGAGGGGGCTGTGGTGAGGAGGGGGCCGCGGTGAGGAGGGGGCCGCGGTGAGGAGGGGGCCGCGGTGATGATGGAGAGAGCAGTTTAATTCTCGGTCAGTGCTCTTTCAGCGCTGCTCTCCAGAGACGAACAGTGAGCTCTCTTCTCTTCAGACTCAGACTCAGACTCAGAGGGTTGTTCTGTAACAATGTCATTTATTCTCAGCGTCCTGCGCCTCATAATCACAGCTGCAATATTCAACACAACACCGCCTCACTTTTTTATGGGGCCCATCACACACACCTGGACACCTGGGGCCCGTCACACACACCTGGGGCCCGTCACACACACCTGGGGCCCGTCACACACACCTGGGGCCCGTCACACACACCTGGGGCCCGTCACACACACCTGGGGCCTATCACACACACCTGGGGCCTATCACACACACCTGGGGCCCGTCACACACACCTGGGGCCCGTCACACACACCTGGGGCCCGTCACACACACCTGGGGCCCATCACACACACCTGGGGCCTATCACACACCTGGGGCCCGTCACACACACCTGGGGCCCGTCACACACACCTGGGGCCCGTCACACACACCTGGGGCCCGTCACACACCTGGGGCCCGTCACACACCTGGGGTTTGCACACACCTGGGGACCTATTATTTGTGATTTGTTGATGGTTTATTAATGGTCTATTGATGGTGTGTTGATGGTGTGTTAATGGTTAGTTGAATGTTTGTTAATGGTTTGTTGATGGTTTGTTAATGGTTTGTTAATGGTTTGTTAATGGTTTGTTCATGGTTTATTGATGGTCTGTTGATGGTTTGTTGATGGTTTGTTGATGGTTTGTTGATGGTCTGTTAATGGTCTGTTGATGGCTTATTAATAGTTTATTGATGGTTTGTTGATGGTCTGTTCATGGTTTATTGATGGTCAGTTGATGGTGTGTTGATGGTTTGGTTTATTGATGGTCTGTTGATGGTCTGTCTCCAGTGTCCAGGGTTAATCTGAAGTAAATAGAGAGTTTACCTCCAGCCTTTCTTCTTCAGGATGTTCCCCAGAGTCGTCTCGGCTCTGAAACAGAAACACTCGATGAGTCTCGACGTAGATCTTTGTCAGAGACGCGTTTACGTTTCTGCTGCGTTCGTTCGACGTAAACGTCCTTCGTTAACGTCACTGACCTTCATCAAAGAAACTGAAGAGTTTGACAAAATAAAAAAGAGCAGAACGTTCACAGAAAGAAAATGTTTGAAAAAACAGCCTAATATTCCATTTTCTTCACTTTCTGTAAAAGAATAACACAGTTGATCATTTTTTGTTCATGTTTGATTTGGAACAGAATCTGCAGATTTCCCAATGGTTTTAATGAAAATTGAAACACACTGTTATTATTTATTATTATTATTTATTGTTATTATTTATTATTATTATTTCTTGTTATTATTGTTTATTATTTATTGTTATAAACAGGAGGATGTTACCGTCCTGCAGCGTAGACCTCAGCCGTGTCGAACAGGTTCACTCCACTGTCGTATGCCAGAGTCAACACGCTCTCCGCTGTCTGCACCACAGAACACGTGAACACATGAACACATGAACACGTGAACACGTGAACACATGAACACGTGAACACATTAACAAGTGAACACATGAACACACACATGAACACATGAACAAGTGAACACATGAACACACACATGAACAAGTGAACACATGAACACACACATGAACACATGAACAAGTGAACACATGAACACGTGAACACGTGAACACACAAGTGAACACATGAACACACACATGAACACATGAACAAGTGAACACATGAACACATGAACACGTGAACACACAAGTGAACACATGAACACACACATGAACACATGAACAAGTGAACACATGAACACGTGAACACACACATGAACACACATGAACACACACATGAACACATGAACACACACATGAACACATAAACACATGAACACGTGAACACACACATGAACACATGAACACACACAGCTCTGACCCATCAGTCCAACACAAACCCGAGTGCAGTGAGATGGAGGTTATGTAAGGGAGTAAAACCCGCTCGGGGCAGTACCTGGTCTGAGATCTGAGAGCCGAACGTCACCCACGTCCCTGAAACACACACCACAGGCTCAGGTCACATGACCACTTTCCATCAGGCTGTGTCTGTGCTGTTTTAACTTCTGCAAATATAAACTCCACTGAACCATCCCACTCTTCTCTCAGAATATATATTATATATATATATATATATATATATATGTTTTTTGGATGTTTATAAAATCTGTTCCTAAAACCCTCGGAGTGTCACTCTGGTCGGCTCCACCAGGGGGAGTCGAGAGCAGCACAAACAGGACACATTTAAAACACAAACAGGAAGTGAGACTCACCGAGACCGAGACACGAGACCCTGAGTCCAGATTTACCCAGGTTTCTGTAAAAGAGACCAGACTGAAACATGTCATTCACCAAACACTGAACCGAGTCTGGACCTGGTCTAGAACTGGACTAACTCTGTCTCCTGAGTCTGGACCTGGTCTAGAACTGGACTAACTCTGTCTCCTGAGTCTGGACCTGGTCTAGAACTGGACTAACTCTGTCTCCTGAATCTGGACCTGGTCTAGAACTGGACTAACTCTGTCTCCTGAGTCTGGACCTGGTCTAGAACTGGACTAACTTTGTCTCCTGAGTCTGGACCTGGTCTAAGACTGGACTAACTCTGTCTCCTGAGTCTGGACCTGGTCTAAGACTGGACTAACTCTGTCTCCTGAGTCTGGACCTGGTCTAAGACTGGACTAACTCTGTCTCCTGAGTCTGGACCAGGTCTAAGACAGGACTAACTAAGGTCTGAACAGGTCTGGACCAGGTCTGGACTGGATCTGTAGGGGTCCAGTCGGATCTGATCCATCAGAACTTTAAACAGAAACAGTCTTTAATTCAAACCCAATCATCTCCGCGACGCTGTGATGTCACTGCGTAACAGCTGGCCCCTGACCTCTGACCTCTGCGTGTTTTTAATGAAATAAGCAGCAGCTGTCTCTGATCTGATCCGTTGCGTGATTGGCTGAAGGATTAACGCCGTCTGAGATCTGTAATCTGATTGGATTACAGCCCAGTCCGTTTAATTAAAACTGAAAACCAGGTCTGAACCAGGTCTGAACCAGGACTAAACCAGGTCTGAACCAGGTCTGAACCAGGACTAAACTAGGTCTGAACCAGGTCTGATCAGGTCTGAACCACTTCTGAACTAGTTCTGAACCAGGTCTGAACCAGGACTAAACCAGGTCTGAACCAGGTCTGAACCAGGACTAAACTAGGTCTGAACCAGGTCTGATCAGGTCTGAACCACTTCTGAACTAGTTCTGAACCAGGTCTGAACCTGGTCTGAATCAGGTCTGAACCAGGTCTGAACCTGGTCTGAATCAGGTCTGAACCAGGTCTGAAACAGGTCTGAACCTGGTCTGAATCAGGTCTGAACCAGGTCTGAAACAGGTCTGAACCTGGTCTGAATCAGGTCTGAACCAGGTCTGAACCAGGTCTGAACCATGTCTGAACAGGTTTAAACCTGGTCTTATCAGGACTGAACCAGGTCTGATCAGGTCTGACCCAGGTCTGATCAGGTTTAAACCTGGTCTGAACCAGGTCTGATCAGGTCTGAACCAGGTCTTAACCAGGTCTGATCAGGTCTGAACCAGGTCTTAACCAGGTCTGATCAGGTCTGACCCAGGACTGACCCAGGTCTGAACCTGGTCTGACCCAGGTCTGAACCTGGTCTGAATCAGGTCTGAATCAGGTCTGAATCAGGTCTGATCAGGTCTGACCCAGGTCTGATCAGGTTTAAACCTGGTCTGAACCAGGTCTGATCAGGTCTGAACCAGGTCTTAACCAGGTCTGATCAGGTCTGAACCAGGTCTTAACCAGGTCTGATCAGGTCTGACCCAGGACTGACCCAGGTCTGAACCTGGTCTGAACTAGTTCTGAACCAGGTCTGAACCTGGTCTGAACCTGGTCTGATCAGGTCTGAATCAGGTCTGATCAGGTTTAAACCTGGTCTTATCAGGACTGAACCAGGTCTGATCAGGTCTGACCCAGGTCTGATCAGGTTTAAACCTGGTCTTATCAGGACTGAACCAGGTCTGATCAGGTCTGACCCAGGTCTGACCCAGGTCTGAACCAGGTCTGAACCAGGTCTGACCCGGACTAAAGACCCAGACCTGATAAACGAGCCTTAGCTCCGATCGTCTGCAGCGGCTCAGGTTTCACTCACGTCTGAAGCATTAATATTTCAGATCTGTCCATAAATCACATCAATATTTCACAGAAGTCTCTGAAACAAAAGCAAAGCAACAACGAGCCGCAACGAAACATGACTCGACAAAACCGAGCAAAACCGTTTAGAGTCCAACCACTCTCACTGGAACTGGACTTCAACTGGGTTTAGATGGATTTGAACAGGTTTTAGATGGATTTGAGCAGTTTTGATGGACTTGAAGAAGTTTTAGTTGGACTTGGGATTCAGAGACACTTCTCGGATCCGTCCCTTGGTCCATTATTTCTCGAGTGATTCTCCGTTAAACCAGCTGTAAACTCTAAACCCTGATGCGTCTCACCTGTACATCATGTTGCTATGGCGACCAGGTGCCTCCTTCATGTGGGCGTGTCCCTGGAGGGCGGTCCTGGCAGGCTCCGCCCTCGATCGGACCTGACACGCGGCGGCGTTAGCGGCGTTAGCCACGTTAGCCGCGCGCCGCTCCTTCATCTGGTGCTCGCTCCCTCCTCCTCCTCCGCCGCCGCCGCCGACGTTACACGCGATGGACACCTGCATCACCGGTCGCTACGGCAACCGTCCCTTCAGAATCGCTACGGCAACCGCCTCAAAACATGGCCACCACATACAGGCCTGTGACGGTCCAGAAACGTTAGCTTAGCATCAACGAATATTTAACCTTTTCTCTTTGAGAACTGTATTTTTGTTTAAAATAAATGATTCTAAAGAATAAAAAACACAGAAAAGAACATTTACAGTGACTCTGACCACGACTGCGTTAAAACATAAAAGTTCATTATTATTTTGATTAATTTCTACACTGTTTTTTTTCCCTTATTTTGCTTTTATTTGACTTGCTTTTTGTCCCATTTTATCCATCTGAGCCTCAAACATGTTTCTGTGAAAATGAAACCATAATAAGTCAGTCCACTTCTGCTGTAGTTTTATTAAAAGATAAACTCTGCTGAGTTTGTTCATGTCAGACCTGATTTATGTCAAAGATCTGAGCAGTATTTTCTGACTTTCTGCTGATTTTTTAAAAACAGCTGAACGTGACACTTTTTCTGCTCGTTTCTGCTGATCTTTATCATTTCAGCCTTTGTCAGCTTTTAAAATAAAGCATTTCTTTATGAACAGTGACATTATCAAATAAACTCTAGAAATATCAGAGTTTACTGTAGGTTTTATAGTTTGAGTGTTGTTCAGACGACACAAGCGTTATTTTGGAACTGTTCCTTTGTCAAAAGGCTTCGGTTCATCCTTCATAGTTTTCAAAGACTTAAACTTAAGTCCGTCCCTCGTTCCGCGGCAGGTTCATTTATTCACACGGTTCGGCCAGATTCGTACGGCAACACCACTGGGACAAACACAATGCTTTCACTTTATACTGAAATAAAGGCCTGAGGTCTTTAGATTTAAATGAAACCGAGTTAAAGTCGCCAGGTTAAAGTCGACGCTGGTCACTCTGTTTATTACATTCATGTTTTTAGAAACAGAGAAAGACGGTGACTTTAACCACGTGACACTCAGAGAAATAAGAAACAACAAAATCCAGCTTGAGTCCGAGATTATCTTCAAACAAACTCAATCCAACATCAGACAATATTTATTTAATAAACTATGTTTAAAAAGTGAAGGATTTTTCAAAATGTTAAATTAGAATCAAGTCAAAGGTTGACTTTGAAAATGAGCAGTAAATAAATAAGAGACAAAGTCCTACCACAAAAACACAGCTGAGCCCAGAGTCACATCTCAGTAATCCGCCCGGCGACAGACGCAGAACCACGGGTCAGGAGTAAGAACCAGGAGCAGAACCAGGAGCAGCAGCAGAAAAATGAGACGCTGCAGTGGTTTGTGAAAAGAAAAGGAATGAAGAGAGACACAGGCCCCTCCCCCTGAAGAGATCTGACAGATCGAGTTACAGCCGAGGAGAGAGGAGATAGGAGATAGGAGAGAGGAGAGGAGAGAGGAGAGAGGAGAGAGGAGAGAGGAGAGAGGAGAGAGGAGAGGAGAGAGGAGAGAGAGGAGAGAGGAGAGGAGAGAGGAGAGAGGAGACAGGAGAGGAGAGAGGAGAGGGGAGAGAGGAGAGGAGAGAGGAGAGGAGAGAGGAGAGGAGATAGGAGAGGAGAGAGGAGAGGAGAGAGGAGAGGAGAGAGGAGAGGAGGGAGAGGGGAGAGGAGAGGAGAGAGGAGAGAGGAGAGGAGAGAGGAGAGAGGAGAGAAGTGTATGGTCCTGGTCCTGGTCCTGGTCCTGGTCCTGGTCCTGGTCCTGGTCTGGTTCACTCAGGTGACAGCTCACTCATGTTCATTCAGAGACAGACCCAACCACAGCGTCCTGGCGCCACCTGGAGGTCACTCTGCAGCACAACCACCAGACCCTCCTCAGAAGACCTGCTCCAGACCTGGTCTAGACCCAGTCCAGACCCGCTCCAGACCTGGTCTAGACCCAGTCCAGACCCATACCTGCTCCAGACCCAGACCTGCTCCAGACCTGCTCCAGACCTGCTCCAGACCTGCTCCAGACCCAGACCTGCTCCAGACCTGCTCCAGACCTGCTCCAGACCTGCTCCAGACCCAGTCCAGACCCAGACCTGCTCCAGACCCAGACCTGCTCCAGACCTGCTCCAGACCTGCTCCAGACCTGCTCCAGACCCAGACCTGCTCCAGACCCAGACCTGCTCCAGACCTGCTCCAGACCTGCTCCAGACCTGCTCCAGACCCAGACCTGCTCCAGACCCAGACCTGCTCCAGACCCAGACCTGCTCCAGACCTGCTCCAGACCCGGCCCAGACCTACTCCAGACCTGGTTCAGACCCAGACCCGGTCTCACCTGTACTTCATGCTGCTCTGCTCCATCTTCACGTCACACTCCTGGAGGTAGATGTGGAGGCGTCGTTTCTCCATCAGGCGCCGTGCTGCCTCCAGGATCTGAGAGGCCAGCACCGACTCCTCCTTCGCGTCTCGTTTCTCTTTGTCATTTTTTTCACTTTTCCCAGAATTCCCTTTGGTGACCTTTGGCTTCTGTTTGAACCCGTACAGTTCCTCCACCGAGTATTTCCCGCCTTTCGATGGACCCAGAGCCGGACTCGCTGCCGACGCTCGCCCCGCGGCAAACATGACTGAAAAACAGGTTCAAGCTGGATTTGAACAGGTTCTAGATGGATTTGAACAGGTTCTTGGTGGATTTGAACAAGTTTTAGATGTATTTGAACAGGTTTGAGCTGGACTTGAACAGGTTTGAGCTGGATTTGAACAGGTTTTTAATTTGGAATAAATAATCAAAGCCACATTTAACAAACACTGAACTGTTCCTTTAAGAAAAGTCCTTTTTTGAGCAAAAACAAGAAAAGATCTCTCCAACTAAAACCTGTTCAAATCCAACTAAAACCTGTCCAATCGAACAAAAACCTGTCCAAATCCAACTAAAACCTGTTCAAATCCATCTAATACCTGTTCAGACCCAACTAAAACCTGTTCAAATCCAACTAAAACCTGTTCAAATCCATCTAATACCTGTTCAGACCCAACTAAAACCTGTTCAAATCCAACTAAAACCTGTTCATATGCAACACAAACCTGTTCAAATCCAGCTAAAACCGGTTTAAATCCATTTAGAACCTCTTTAAAATCAACTAAAACCTGTTCAAATCCAACTAAGACCAGTTTGAATCCAACTAAAACCTATTCAGATCTTTCTAGAACCTGTTCCAGTCCCCGTTCTGTGGTGGTATAAGTCCAATTGGTCTTTCCCTGGACTTCCCTGGACTTACCTGGTCTAAGAGTGTCCGGTCGTCACGGCGACGGCTGCACCTGTGTGAGAGCTCCGAGTGTGTCCCCCGCTTTTATCTGGACGGGTTTAATCTGACCAATCAGAGCGCAGCCTGCAGCGGGATTAGAGCCCAAAGTCTGCAGCTGTTCCACTGGAGCCGGTC
Source organism: Rhyacichthys aspro (assembly GCA_036850595.1). Taxonomy (NCBI): domain Eukaryota; kingdom Metazoa; phylum Chordata; class Actinopteri; order Gobiiformes; family Rhyacichthyidae; genus Rhyacichthys; species Rhyacichthys aspro. The sequence continues at coordinate 723,872 of CM072165.1, forward strand.
CACATCTGGATTTATCAGGACTACAGCAGGTCTGAGGACTAGACCAGGTCTGAACCGGGTCTGAACCAGGTCTAAACCAGGTCTAGACCAGGACTAAACCAGGTCTAAACAAGGTCTAAACCGGGTCTAAACTGGGACTAAACCGGGACTAAACCAGGACTAAACCGGGACTAAACCAGGACTAAACCGGGACAAAACCGGGTCTAAAACAGGACTAAACCGGGTCTAAAGCAGGACTAAACCGGGACTAAACCAGGACTAAACCAGGACTAAACCGGGTCTAAACCAGGTCTAAACCAGGACTAAACCGGGTCTAAACCGGGTCTAAACCAGGTCTCAACCAGGTCTTATATTTGTAGATATAATATTATTGACTGAGATTATGTTGAATCTGTTGTGCTTTTGGCTTTAATCTGTTCTTTATCTGTGGTTCATTTGATCCAACACTTCCTGTTTGAGTGATGTCACAGTGAGGTCATCATGAGGTCATCATGAGGTCACAGTAAAACCCTGTGAACAGATCCGAGCTGGGTTTGTACTGGTGTTTGTTGTCAGCAGCAGAGCATCATGGGAAGTGTAGTTCAGTGGAGGCTTGACGCTCAGATGTTTGTTTTTGGAGGAGCTGAGTTTGTGGATTAGGATTATGTTCTTTTGGGATTAACTGAATTGAAACACATCTGTTTCTGAGGAGCTTCAGCGAAATGCCACAGATTAATGACATAACTGTTTCTGTTAATGAGCACGTCAGGAAAAAATGAAACGAAGAACACCACTTTGGTTCACGTGAAGGCTTCCGCTGCTTTTAGAATAAACAGAACAGACTCAGACATAAAAAGTTGATTTATTCACATTAAATATTCAAATACCGTCACATAATAAAGTCAGACAGGTTTCAGGTGGATCAGAACAGGTTTTAGGCGGCCCGGGGGCTGTAGTACGGCAGGGCTCTGATGAAGGCGTCCAGTCGGCTGCTGAACAGCTCACTCTCCAGGTTCTGACCCAAAACACAGACCGGGTTCTTCACGATGTACTCCACGTACAACTGAGGAAAAAAACAGGGTTTAGGTGGATCTGAAGAGGTTTTAGATGGATTTGAACAGGTTTTAGATGGATTTGAACAGGTTTTAGATGGATTTCAACAGGTTTTAGAAGGAATTGAACAGGTTTTAGATGGATTTGAACAGGTTTTAGATGGATTTCAACAGGTTTTAGATGGATTTGAACAGGTTTTAGATAGATTTGAACAGGTTTTAGATGGATTTCAACAGGTTTTAGATAGATTTGAACAGGTTTTAGATGGATTTCAACAGGTTTTAGTTGGATTTGAACAGGTTCTTCTCTGTTTTCATTGGTTCTTTTTCTGTTTTTCTCAGTTTCAACAAGTTGTTTTTTTTTCTTCTCATATTTTCTTTGGTTTTATTTCTGTCCAACCCTTTCATTGTTGAAGATCAGTTTTTTGTCCATTTACTCAGTTCTTCTCTGGTTTTACTCAGTTTTTCTTTGATTTTACTCAGTGTTTTCACTCAGTTTGTCTCAGTTTTCTGTTGTCAGCTGAGCCTTACGTTGCTGTAGATGTGCTGCAGCGTGTCCCGGGCGTTGCTCACTGACAGATCCGTGTTCATTACAAACTTGAGTCCGCTGGGCGTCTCGTAGAAGTGCAGCCTGTATTTACTGGTTTGGAACGAGAGGAAGCCATCCTTCCTGAAAACACACGTTCAGGAAAACAACAAAAACACAGGACAACACACAAGAGCACACAGCCCCATCTGCAGCTAGAGTTTCAAACACAGTTGTTGTGGAGGATACATGTCGAGGGGAGACATCTTACTGACGAAGGATCGGATGGAGAAGAGCATCCCGTACATGAGTTTATATTCCTGCACAAACAGAGACACAGATCCTTTTACGTCTGATGAGAGCACACAGGAAAGAATAAAGACAAAGACTGGGCGTCCTTTATTTGTAGACATACTTTAATTTCTAAACTAACTACATTTAGGAATGCTCTACCTATTTTAAAATAGATTTACAGCAGTTTGGGAGTTTGTGTTTCTAAAATGGCACAAAAATCAGCTATTATTAATTAACTTATTAAATAGTATGAGACATTATTTAGGTCTTTGAGGACGCATCCATCTTTATTTACAGAATTAATTACATTTTATTGAAGTGAATTTTGCTGATTCTTTACCTCGTCTTTGGAGATTCCGGCCTGTTTCTTCCGGTTCCACTCGTTATAAAACAAACAGTTTCCATTTCGGTCAAAAATGTACAAATTATGGACCGTCATCTGCAAAAGAAAACACATTTCACTTAAGCTCATGTTTAAAAATCACAAATGAAAAAAGATTAGTGGGGATCATGCAAAGCAGATGTTCGCCGAATGAAATAGCAGTTCTTCATGAATCTGATTAAGCTGGCAGATGTTTTTATAGGCTGTTTTATTTTTAGATTGGAAGTTATTTCTGAAGAAATTCAGTTTTTTCTATGAGAGTCTGATTCTCCGAACTGTTTAGTGCTGAAATCATTCAAATCTTGCTTATAACCACAGTCATAAAGCACTAGAGTGTGTATTATAACCTTGCTAATCTAAAAGAACATTACAAATCCTATAAAATGCACTTAAATGCGTGAAGTTTGGACATTTTTATAAACCATTGAAAAACCACTGTTTACCTTGTCTTCCTCTTTCCCCGACGTTGGGCTGTCCACAACACGCCTGATTAAAACAACTGTAATGTTTTTTTAACGTCATAAATTTAAATTAAAGTGAATACATTTTATGATGTAAAATGAAATGTAGTTTTATGTTGGTTTTGGTTGATATTATGCCTTTTGTTTCCATTAAACGCATTGATTACAGGCAGTTTCTTCCGTCTGAACTGATCCAGAAAAAGCCAAGATGGCGGCTACAGCGTCAATGATGCCGAGCTTCGAGCAACACATTTCTTCTAAAAGTGACATGGTTCCGGACTGGACCAGCCAAGAAGTCAGCACCGGGGTGAGTCCTGGTTCTGTGGCACCGGGTCGGGTCTGAACAGGCCCAGGCTTGTCCGGTTTTTAAAGGTTTACAGCCACAAACAGCGACTGAATGAGACAGCACTTCTGTGGCTAACGGCGGCTAAAGGCTAACGGGTCAGGTTTGAGTTCTGAAAAACAAAAGAACCGAACCGAACCTGGCCCCGGGAAAGATCAGGGGTAAAACACGGACTAATGTGAAGAACTGGATTAGTTAATACTTTAAATGTATGTAATAATCTGTATTAATCCGGTAATGTGGCTGCCGCTTTAGCTTTGGTTACAGTTAACACTGCATCCAGATAAAGTGGCTCCTAGTTTTAGGTGAAAGCAACTAATCTGCATATTTCGTTAACGTAGTGACTTAATAAGTTTAAGTTAGTATCTTTATATTATATAGACTCCAGCCTGAATGCAGCGGGTTAAACTTTCCTCAGAGATCACAGCAGGCTTTACTGATCCAAAACAAAAGGTTCCCACTGCGTTCAGACCAGTTCTGTGATGGTTCTGACAGTTCTGAGCCTTTTTTAGGTTTTCATTGTGATTGAGAGTTTCATTTAAACACTGATGTTCTGTGGAACAGTTAAGTTACATAAGCACCTGAGTCTGACCTGATGAAGATGATTTATTTACTTTGGTTAGGTTTTATTTTGGTGTTATTCCTGGATTATTTTAGCTCGTGGCAGCTGTATTTTGAGGCTGTATTTTGAGTGTGATGTATATTTGATCTGATGCACTGATGGGACACACATTTGTTAGTCCTGAGTCTCAGTGTGAGTGTTGTTTTCCTGCTGTTCCAGACGACCATCATGGCGGTGGAGTATGACGGAGGAGTGGTGATCGGAGCCGACTCCAGGACCACCACAGGGTATACACCCCCCTCAGTTCACTCTTCACTGTTTTAACCTCACTCTGGTTAAATCTACTGTTTATCAAAGATCCAGCCGCAGGAAGCAGTCGGCATCTGTTTAAAGCCTAAAAACGTGTCCAGACTGTTTCTGTTGGACTTTATTTAATCCCAGTGTTTTTGGATAAAGCTGTTGTTTCTCTGTTTGTTTTGTCAGAGCCTACATCGCCAACAGAGTCACGGACAAACTCACTCCCATCCACGACAGGATCTTCTGCTGCAGGTCTGTGCTCTCCCGGATCCCGCTGAGTCATGTTTAGTCGGTGTTAGATCCTCCTGAGTCGTGTTTAGTCGGTGTTAGATCCTCCTGAGTCGTGTTTAGTCGGTGTTAGATCCTCCTGAGTCGTGTTTAGTCGGTGCTAGATCCCGCTGAGTCGTGTTTAGTCGGTGTTAGATCCTCCTGAGTCGTGTTTAGTCGGTGTTAGATCCTCCTGAGTCGTGTTTAGTCGGTGTTAGATCCTCCTGAGTCGTGTTTAGTCGGTGTTAGATCCTCCTGAGTCGTGTTTAGTCGGTGTTAGATCCTCCTGAGTCGTGTTTAGTCGGTGTTAGATCCTCCTGAGTCGTGTTTAGTCGGTGTTAGATCCTCCTGAGTCGTGTTTAGTCGGTGTTAGATCCTCCTGAGTCGTTTTTAGTCGGTGTTAGATCCTCCTGAGTCGTGTTTAGTCGGTGCTAGATCCTCCTGAGTCGTGTTTAGTCGGTGTTAGATCCTCCTGAGTCGTGTTTAGTCGGTGTTAGATCCTCCTGAGTCGTGTTTAGACCCGGTCTAACGGTTCTGCTCTGGTCCAGGTCTGGTTCTGCTGCAGACACTCAGGCCATCGCTGACGTCGTGGCATATCAGCTTGGCTTCCACAGGTAACTCTTCAGAACTCTGCGTTTACCTGAGGTTTGAATGTTTTATTGAACCTCGACTAAACTCAGGACTTTATTTTTTGTTTGTGCAGCATCGAGTTGGACGAGCCTCCTCTGGTGGAGACCGCTGCAAACCTGTTCAAGGCCAGCTGTTACCGATACAGAGAAGAACTAACCGCAGGAATCCTGGTGGCCGGCTGGGACCGCAGGAAGGGAGGACAGGTGAGGACAGGTGTGGGTCCGGGACAGGTGAGGACAGGTGTGGGTCAGGGCTCTCTGGTCTCAGGTGGTTCCAGCAGGTCTTGAACAGGTCTTGACTGGTCTCAGGTGGTTCCAGCAGGTGTTGAACAGGTCTTGTCTGGTCTCAGGTGGTTCCAGCAGGTGTTGAACAGGTCTTGTCAGGTCTCAGGTGGTTCCAGCAGGTCTTGAACAGGTCTTGTCTGGTCTCAGGTGGTTCCAGCAGGTTTTGAACAGGTCTTGACTGGTCTCAGGTGGTTCCAGCAGGTCTTGAACAGCTGGTCTCAGGTGGTTCCAGCAGGTCTTGAACAGGTCTTGTCTGGTCTCAGGTGGTTCCAGCAGGTCTTGAACAGGTCTTGTCTGGTCTCAGGTGGTTCCAGCAGGTGTTGAACAGGTCTTGTCTGGTCTTGTCTGGTCTCAGGTGGTTCCAGCAGGTCTTGAACAGGTCTCATCTGGTCTCAGGTGGTTCCAGCAGGTGTTGAACAGGTCTTGTCTGGTCTCAGGTGGTTCCAGCAGGTGTTGAACAGGTCTTGTCTGGTCTCAGGTGGTTCCAGCAGGTGTTGAACAGGTCTTGTCTGGTCTCAGGTGGTTCCAGCAGGTGTTGAACAGGTCTTGTCTGGTCTCAGGTGTACTGCGTGCCGATTGGAGGGATGCTGGTGCAGCAGCCTGTTGCTGTTGGAGGCAGTGGTAGTTCTTATATCTACGGCTTCATGGACTCCAACTACAAACCTGGACTGAACAAGGAGCAGTGTCTGGAGCTGACGGCAGCAGGTGAACAGCAATATGCAAATATGGTCATGAATATTTAAATATGAATATTTAAATATGATCATGAGTATCCTCCTGTCTGAGCTGCTTTTTCTGCTTCTCCCTGTGTCCTTCCCGTGTCCTTCCCGTGTCCTCCCCGTGTCCTCCCCGTGTCCTCCCCGTGTCCTCCCCGTGTCCTCCCCGTGTCCTTCCCGTGTCCTCCCCGTGTCCTCCCCGTGTCCTTCCCGTGTCCTCCCCGTGTCCTCCCCGTGTCCTCCCCGTGTCCTCCCCGTGTCCTTCCCGTGTCCTCCCCGTGTCCTTCCCGTGTCCTCCCCGTGTCCTCCCCGTGTCCTTCCCGTGTTCCAGCGCTGACTCTGGCGATGGAGCGTGACGGCTCGAGCGGAGGCGTGGTGCGTCTGGCCTCCATCTCAGAAGAAGGAGTCGAGCGACGAGTCATTCTGGGAAACCAGCTGCCCAAGTTCTCCACGCACTGAAGACCGCTCTGTTCAAGACCAGTTTAGACCAAGACTGGTTTAAACCAGTTTAGACCAGTTCAAACCAGTTTTAGACCAGTTTAAACCAGTTTAACCAGTGTGACGCCTGTTATTGTTAATAAATGATGCTCTTGTTCTATTCTGTCTCTGACTCTTTATGGGGTTAAGTTCATAAATATTCCCACAAACTGAACGGCTGCAATTACTCAGTAAACGCTTATAAATGTGCTCTGGGCTGTTTTGTGTTGTTTTGAAGAATTTATTCACAATTTGAAAAAAGTCACCAAATTTCAAAAATCATAAGGCTATACTAAGGCGAAAAATGTCATTTTGGGCAAAAACAAAAATTCTCCCAAAAATGTTTAAAATGACTGTTTAGACTTTAATAAATGTGCTCTGGGGTGTTTTATGTTGTTTTGAAGAATTTATTAAGTTGACAAAAGTCAAAAATCATAAGGCTATACTATGGCAAAAAATAATTTTGGGCAAAATCTGAAACTGTCCCTAAAGTGACTAAAATTATTAAAGCAGTAACAAGTGTCTCCGGAGGATTTTTAGAGGGTTTTGAAGCTTTTATTCAGAGATCGACACAGGTCCCAAAATTAAAAAAAAATCATAAGGCTATACTATGAAAAAAAGTAATTTTGGTAAAAATAAAAATTCTCCTGAAAATTTTTAAAATGACAGTTATTTATGACAGTTACATTATTAAATGTGCTCTGGGGTGTTTATTGTTGTTTTGGAAGCTTTATTTAGTGGTCGACCAAAATCTTGAAATTTCAAAAATCATAAGGCTATACTAAGGCAAAAAATTTCATTTTGGGCAAAAATCAAAACTGGTCCCAAAAGTGATTAAAATCATTATTAAAGCAGTAACAAGTGTCTCCAGAGGAGTTTTGGAGGGTTTTGAAACTTTTATTCAGAGTTTGACACAGGTCCCAAAATTACATTTTTGGCCATAGTATAGCCTTATTTTTAATTTTGGGCAAAACCAAAAATTCTCCTGAAAATGTTTTAAATGACAGTTTAAACATTATTAAATGTGCTCTGGGGTGTTTTTTGTTGTTTTGAAGAATTTATTTACGAGTTGACAAAAGTCACCAAAATTCAAAAATAAGGCTATACCAAGGCAAAAGTGTCATTTTGGGCAAAAATCTGAAACTGTCCCTAATGTGGCTAAAATTATAAAGTGTCTCTAATGTGTTTTACAATGTTTAGAAGCTTTTATTTGGAGGTTACCAATAGTCTAATAAAACAAATCATAAGGCTATGGAAAACAAATTCTCCTGAAAATGTTTAAAATGACTGTTTAGACTTTAATAAATGTGCTCTGGGGTGTTTTATGTTGTTTTGAAGAATTTATTAAGTTGACAAAAGTCAAAAATCATAAGGCTATACTATGGCAAAAAATAATTTTGAGCAAAATCTGAAACTGTCCCTAAAGTGACTAAAATTATTAAAGCAGTAACAAGTGTCTCCAGAGGATTTTTAGAGGGTTTTGAAGCTTTTATTCAGAGATCGACACAGGTCCCAAAATTTAAAAAAAAAATCATAAGGCTATACTATGAAAAGTAATTTTGGTAAAAATAAAAATTCTCTTGAAAATGTTTAAAATGACAGTTTAAACATTATTAAATGTGCTCTGGAGTGTTTTTTGTTGTTTTGGAAGCTTTATTTAGTGGTCGCCAAAAATCTTGAAATTTCAAAAATCATAAGGCTATACTAAGGCAAAAAATGTCATTTCAAAACTGGTCCCAAAAATGTTTAAAATTATTATTAAAGCAGTAACAAGTGTCTCCAGAGGAGTTTTAGAGGGTTTTGAGGAGGACTGGAACTCTCAATCATCTGAAGAATATATTAAGACACAACTTAAACGTTTTTATTAAAACACAGTAACATTATTTACACAAACAAATCCATCCAGAAAAATGGTTCAGTCTTCTGTTTGGTGTGAGTGAGCAGCAGGGGGCGCTGTGGCTCTTCATGAACAGGACACAGTGGATTCACAGAGTCCACTTCAAACACCTGAAAAACAGACAAAGATTATTACAGTTTGAGTTCATGAGTTTTTGTTTTTTTTTAACGTGTTGCTTATATTTTTTTCTTTATGTTTGTGAAGGTGAGCTTCAAAAATAAACTTTGACCCTGGCTCCAGAAGACTCTCTAATTTTCTACAGGTTAAATATTTGGACTGAACAGCTGAAGGGCCTCTGTGTTGACTTTTATTTTTCACATTAAAAGGCCTCAAATAATTCATTTCTGAGTCAAAGATTTGTCTTGAAAGATGGTAACAAAGTTCTATTTCCACAAACTGAACACAATCCAGAAAATACAGTAAAAATGTTTGATGAAGATTTCCGGAGGTTTTACTTTGATTTGAACAGGTTTCATTTGGATCAGACACGGTTTTACCCGGATCTGACCCGGTCTTACCTGGTCTCACGGTGCGTGAGCAGACACTTGCTGCTGCAGTAGCGCCCTCCGCAGGTGGAGCAGGTGTAGCTCGAGGGAAAACCGCAGACGCAGCAGAAGTGACGCGGTGGCAGCGAAGAGGGCGGGGCTACAGCCGACAGGTAGTTAGGCTCCGCCCTCTCCGACAGGTTCTACCAATCAGAGGAGAGCAGGGTTAGACCAATCAGAGGAGAGCAGGGGGAGGAGCCAATCAGAGGAGAGCAGGGTCAGACCAATCAGAGGAGAGCAGGGTCAGACCAATCAGAGGAGAGCAGGGTTAGACCAATCAGAGGAGAGCAGGGTTAGACCAATCAGAGGAGAGCAGGGTCAGACCAATCAGAGGAGAGCAGGGTCAGACCAATCAGAGGAGAGCAGGGTCAGACCAATCAGAGGAGAGTGGTACCTCTTCTTCGAGTAACGCTGTGAAGTTCTTCCTGAATCTTTGTTTGAAATGGTCTCCTCTGGTTTTTCTCTTCTTTTTTTGAAACAGATAAATCCAGAGTAAAAACCTGCAGCTGAACAAAATCCGGTCTGAGTCTGGGTCTGGAGCTGGGTCTAAGTCTGGGTCTGGGTCGGACCTGGTTCCTCGGTCTCACTGAAGGCCGGGAGTCGAGCGGTGGGTCCTGGGGTCGGCAGCGAGGTCAGAGGGTCGTCCTGGAACAGAACAGGTTTAAAGATGCTGGTGCATTCACTGACAGTGGGATAAAACACAACTGTGACCCTGAACGGAGGCAGTTACCTGGAAGTTGTCCTTCTCTAAAGCCTCTAACTGTCTCGAGAGTCGTCTTTGTCTCGTGGCTTCATCCAGAACTCGCCGCTGTCCCGCCTCCACTCGAGCTGAAACACAAATCCACACTTTACACTTTCCTCAGATTCCACTGGTCCAATATTTTACAAAAAACATGGCTGTAACAAAAATTAAAAACAATTTGTTTAATCTGAAACTAAAATGGGTTTTATCCTGGACAAATCCATCTAAAACCGGTTCAAATCCATCTAAAACCCTGTTTAAATCCATCTAAAACCTGTTCTAGTTCCATTTCTGTGTTTGTATAACATTACTGTATTTGGAACATATTTACGTAAACGATTAACTGATTTGTGTTAAGTTCCCTGTCGGTGTAGATTTATTGTATTATTATTATTAATCATAAAGAAGCCGAACTGAGTAGACTTCACTGATAACTTTAATGGAGAAAATATCTGCAGTAAATCCATAACTATAACTTGGTCAAATCTGGAGTTAAAGCTTAAATGCAGTTAGTTTTCCTACTGGTTTTCGTCAAACGTAACAAACCGCAGTAAAAACAGAAACTTTACCATAGGAGGTTAAAGGGAAACAGAATAATTTAAAAAAGTGTGTAATTGTGAATAAAGGACACAAATAAAGGATTTATTTTTCTGTGAGATAAGGTTAAATTTAATTAGAATCTCACCGGACACTTTCTTCTCCAGAACCATGGCGGCGGTCTGTACGTCACTTCCGGTCTATGGCGGAAGAGGCAGGGCAAACGGTACGAACACAAAAGCGATATTTTTTACATGTTTTGAAGAAAAAAGTTATATAATAACTTAGTAATAAATAAGTAACAAAATAAACAATGAATAAATAAAGCTAGAATTATGAAAAAATCACTGGGACCAGCGATTGTCCCGACCTCTGACCCCTGACCCAGTTCCTCTCACTCAGATGAACTGCTGATGATATTGTCATGGACTATATTCATATACATTTTTCATTCACCTGTACATATGATGGAGTATTTGTCAGTGACTGTCCTGGACACATCTATTGCGTGGCCTGTCCGTCCTGTTTAGCATTACTTATTGATTATTTTATCGATATTATTATTATTTTATCATAAAACCAGTGAACATCCAATAGCATAAAAGAGTTATAAGAAGAACATATAAGAAACATTTATGTGAATTAAAATTTTAGAAAATGATTTTCAATAGTCTTGGTCAAACATGTGTAAAACAGTGAAAATACCTTTTTTTTATTGAACTCTTTCCAGAATCGGATTAAAACCCATTAAAATCAGTGACAAACTTTGACTGAGACAGTGAATTATTTACACACTTTATTTAAGAAATAACTTAAAATAACGCATTTTGTACAAAAAAACAGAAACACGTTTGACTCAGAGCTTTTTTAAATAAAGACACAAAAACTAAGAAACAAACAGAGTGGATTTAAAAAAGGCCCCAGAAAAAAAATAAACACCAACAGTTCATACTTTTCAATAAAAACATCTACTTTTGAACTTTGCATAGATTTATGAAAATAAGGCAAAAAGGTGAGATTCTATGAAATGTATTTGGGACAAAAACAGGAAATAACAGATTTTTTATTATTTTAAACCTGTTTAAATCTTATTCTAAAAAACACAGCCCTGTTTTTAACATTTGAGGCACAAAAACAGATCATAATTCGGTCAAAAATGTCCCACAGACGATCTGGAGAAAAACGCTGCTGTTTTCGTCTAAAACCTCTTTTTCAGAACAAAGGCTGTTTTAAAGAATGCTTTTCTTCACAGTTTTATAAAAATAAAGGAATATGAACTTTAGACTCAGGCAGCGTCCACACAAACGGGTTTAAACTCTTCCAAATGTGATGCTCATGAATTTAATTACTGAAATCACTGATGAAACTGAGCCCAGTACGGTGGCCCAGATGGACAAATAACAGACGCACAAAAACAAAGTCAGAAAACAGAAAGAGTGACACGTTAGTGCTCGTTTGTGATTGGACAGGACCACTTCCTCAATAGAAACTGGAAGTGGATCCATATTTGGGAAAAAAGAAGAAGAATGGAGTAAAACAGTTTAGTCACAAACAGAAATGAACCCAGTTTTTTTTTAAAATATGTCACAGATCATTCAGAAAAACACCGCCAGCACTGATCTGTTCATCTGTAAAACACTGCAGAGCTCTTTGTGAAACAGGAAGTGGTTCTGTCCAATCACAATCCAGCTCCGACGTTATACTCTCAGTTTTCTGTTCCATCTTTGGTTTTGCAATTCTTGATATAGTTTTGATTGTTGCAGTTTTTTTTTCTTTTATCAATCTATTTTCTTTTTCTGACTTTTGTTTCTTCATTTTTCTGATTTATTTTTATGTTGTTGTATGTTATTTTTATGTATGTCTCATTTCTTTGTTGCCTTTTACCACATGTTCTTGTAGTGACTTGTCCTTCAGGGCCACCGTAGAGTAACAGATGAACCATTTTAGTGACGACAGGTTTCCATTTCTTCAAAACAGGTACACCTCGGAGTGTCTCGTGATGCGTTCAGGTGAAAATACAACAGTCTGGGTGTTTTTAGGGTCAGAGGTCAGAGGTCAGGGGTCGACGAAGGACACCATGATGTAGCGCGTGCCCCTGGTGGTGGGCAGACCCTCGTGGTAGTGCGTGAGGCGGCCCGGGTGCATGAACGACCAGCCCTTCCTGGGGGACTCCACGTTACAGTCGTACCTCAGGAACCGGCAGCCCCCGCCCTGGAACAGAGAGGAGGGGGTTAGGAGGGGGTCAGGGGCAGAAAATAAGGGTAAAAACATCAGCCCCCACCCTGGAACAGAGAGGAGGGGGTTAGGAGGGGGTCAGGGGCAGAAAATAAGGGTAAAAACATCAGCCCCCGCCCTGGAACAGAGAGGAGGGGGTTAGGAGGGGGTCAGGGGCAGAAAATAAGGGTAAAACATCAGCCCCGCCTGGAACAGAGAGGAGGGGGTTAGGGGGGTCAGGGGCAGAAAATAAGGGTAAAAACATCAGCCCCCCCCCCAGGAGAGGAGTAAAAAATACAAAGCCAAAACAGTAGAACCAATGAAAAGCCTGCAGTGCCACCGGTGTCCTACAGGGGGAGTAGTGAAGCTTAGAGTCAATGTTCTTGTGGTTTAGTTGGACTTGGACAGGTTTTAGTCAGATTTGGACAGGGTTCAACAGGACTAGAACAAGTTTTGCATAGGTTTGGGCAGGTTTTAAACAGGTTTCATCAGGTTCTGAACAGGTTTCATCAGGTTCTGTACAGGTTTCATCAGGTTCTGAACAGGTTTCATCAGGTTCTGAACAGGTTTTGAGCGGGACTCACCTCGTAGTCGATGTTCTTGTTGTTCAGGGCGATGTTGACGGTGAAGGTGGAGGAGTCGTGGTGCGGCCTCAGAGACGGCTGCTCATCAGGACGATACCGGACCACGAAGTTCATGATGGCCTGGGCCTGGAGACCGGGAAAGACCGGGGTTAGACCTGGTCCAGACCTGGTTTAGATCTGGTTTTGGTCTGGTTTTACCTTGGGGTAGTATCCTGGGTACAGCTTCTCTGTGACTGGTGTGATGTATTCTTTGAGGAACTTGAGCCACTCTTTTTCGAAGCCGATCTGATTCATGTGGATGTCCACCGTCGGCACGTTCTCGTATCCTCCGGCCAGACGCTCGTCCTGACCAATCAGAGAGCAGGACACAGAGGGAACAGCCAATCAGAGAGCAGGACACAGAGGGAACAGCCAATCAGAGAGCAGGACACAGAGGGAACAGCCAATCAGAGAGCAGGACACAGAGGGAACAGCCAATCAGAGAGCAGGACACAGAGGGAAGAGCCAATCAGAGAGCAGGACACAGAGGGAACAGCCAATCAGAGAGCAGGACACAGAGGGAACAGCCAATCAGAGAGTTTGATCAGAACAGGTTTTAGTTGGATCTGAACAGGTTTTAGTTGGATCTGAACAGGTTTTGGTTGGATCTGAACAGGTTTTAGTTGGATCTGAACAGGTTTTGGTTGGATCTGAACAGGTTTTAGTTGGATCTGAACAGGTTTTGGTTGGATCTGAACAGGTTTTGGTTGGATCTGAACAGGTTTTAGTTGGATCTGAACAGGTTTTAGTTGGATTTAACAGGTGTTGGTGAGTGTACCTTGTGATTGCCGCCCGACCACTCCCCGAAGTCCTCCATCGTTTCCACCAAATGGTCACACATTTTCTCAGAGAAGGCAGGGAACCAGTACACGTCCGGACAGGGCTGCACCAGACAGAACCGGGTTAGAACCAGACGGAACCGGGTTAGAACCAGACGGAACCGGGTTAGAACCAGGCAGAACCGGGTTAGAACCAGGTCTGACAGGTCCGTTATGTGAACTGTACCTGTTCCACGAAAGACTTCTCGTCCTCAAAAATCCTGGAGTAGTTCTGATGGATGTACTTCTCTCTCCAGTCCTGAAAACAGAGACAGGTCAGTTCTGGTTCAAACAACAGAACGGTGGGGCGCCCCCTGCTGTACGGAGGCTGTTAGCGTTAGCGTTACCACAGGGTTGTCGAAGATCTGCCACATGTCGGGGTGAAGTCTGGACGTGTTGAAGTTCGCCGTCGACACCAGGCGCCCGAACTCATCTCTGTTGCTCACGAACATGAACACGCCCTGAGACCGAGGAAAACCGGGTTAGGACCGAGGAAAACCGGGTTAGGACCGTGGAAAACCGGGTTAGGACCGAGGAAAACCGGATTAGGACAGTGGAAAACCGGGTTAGGACCGTGGAAAACCGGATTAGGACAGTGGAAAACCGGGTTAGGACCAAGGAAAACCAGGTTAGGACCGAGGAAAACCGGATTAGGACCGACGAAAACCGGATTAGGACTGACGAAAACTGGGTTAGGACCGAGGAAGACCGAGGAAAACCGGGTTAGGACCAAGGAAAACCGGGTTAGGACCGAGGAAAACCGGATTAGGACCGACGAAAACTGGGTTAGGACCGAGGAAGACCGAGGAAAACCGGGTTAGGACAGATGAAAAACCGGGTTAGCACCGATGAAAAACCGGGTTAGAACCGAGGAAGCCCGAGGAAAACCGGGTTAGGATCGAGGAAAACCGGGTTCTCTCTGGTCTGTGATTGGTCCGGTCTTACCTGGTCTCGGATGCTGCGGCAGAAGACCATGTCCGGGTCCATGTCTTTGTCCTGGAAAAGCTGGACTTGTGCGAGTTTGGTCCTGAGCAGGGAGCCTTTGATCAGATACACCTGGGTCAGGTACGGCACGTTCCACACGCCTCTGGAACAACATCAGCTCGTTAAGAACACTTTGACTCCTTTAATCAGATTAAGAGTGTGTCCTTACATCCTTTTGGCCTGGTTTAATCAGATTAAGAGTGTGTCCTTACATCCTTTTGGCCTGGTTTAATCAGATTAAGAGTGTGTCCTTACATCCTTTAGCCTGGTTTAATCAGATTAAGAGTGTGTCCTTACATCCTTTTGGCCTGGTTTAATCAGATTAAGAGTGTGTCCTTACATCCTTTTGGCCTGGTTTAATCAGATTAAGAGTGTGTTCTTACATCCTTTTGGCCTGGTTTAATCAGATTAAGAGTGTGTCCTTACATCCTTTTGGCCTGGTTTAATCAGATTAAGAGTGTGTTCTTACATCCTTTTGGCCTGGTTTAATCAGATTAAGAGTGTGTTCTTACATCCTTTAGCCTGGTTTAATCAGATTAAGAGTGTGTCCTTACATCCTTTTGGCCTGGTTTAATCAGATTAAGAGTGTGTTCTTACATCCTTTTGGCCTGGTTTAATCAGATTAAGAGTGTGTTCTTACATCCTTTAGCCTGGTTTAATCAGATTAAGAGTGTGTCCTTACATCCTTTTGGCCTGGTTTAATCAGATTAAGAGTGTGTTCTTACATCCTTTAGCCTGGTTTAATCAGATTAAGAGTGTGTCCTTACATCCTTTTGGCCTGGACGATCTCGATGTAGTCCTCAGATCTGGAGTAGTATCCTTCCGGACTCAGAGCTCCCCAGAAGTTACTCCAGAGTTTTCCGTGCTTGGACAACATCGGAGCGATCACGGACCTAAACCAGAAGCAGAGGGTAGTCGTGTGCTCTCCTGAGGGTAGTATGTACTTCTACTCTTGAATGAGTCCTAAGAGTGTCATATACAATATACAAGTATATTTGAAACAGATACTTGATCTATTACATGAATATATCTAAAATACTTGTTTTCTATTCGTACGGGTAAACAGTACATACTTGTTCTCTTGTATGTGAATATGTATGTAATAAGTATGTACTCGTTTTCTGTTTGTATGGGTCAAATAGAACGTACTTGATTTATGAGTATCCAGAGAGTATCCTGAGAGTATCCTGAGAGTATCCTGAGAATGTCAGTGATGTTCAGGAGCGAAAGTATGTACTCGTTTTAGTCGTACAGAAGAGAATAAGAACTAGTATGCACTATAAGGAGTAGTGTGTACTCTCTCCATACCAGTACTTTTTCTGACGATATCTATGTTTTTTTGAGTGTAGTACATACATGTTTAGTTATGTAAGTATGTACTACAGAGTCTTAATTTTATAGAAATATGTGAGGGTTGTTCTCCTGGATGAGTACATGAGTACGTACTTGTTCTCATGGATGAGTACATGAGTACGTACTTGTTCTCCTGGATATATGAGTACATGAGTACGTACTTGTTCTCCTGGATGAGTACATGAGTACGTACTTGTTCTCCTGGATGAGTACATGAGTATGTACTTGTTCTGCTGGATGAGTACATGAGTACGTACTTGTTCTCCTGGATGAGTACATGAGTACATACTTGTTCTCCTGGATGAGTACATGAGTATGTACTTGTTCTGCTGGATGAGTACATGAGTACGTACTTGTTCTCCTGGATGAGTACATGAGTACGTACTTGTTCTCCTGGATGAGTACATGAGTACGTACTTGTTCTCATGGATGAGTACATGAGTACGTACTTGTTCTCCTGGATATATGAGTACATGAGTACGTACTTGTTCTCCTGGATGAGTACATGAGTACGTACTTGTTCTCCTGGATGAGTACATGAGTATGTACTTGTTCTGCTGGATGAGTACATGAGTACGTACTTGTTCTCCTGGATGAGTACATGAGTACGTACTTGTTCTCCTGGATGAGTACATGAGTACGTACTTGTTCTCCTGGATGAGTACATGAGTACGTACTTGTTCTCCTGGATGAGTACATGAGTACGTACTTGTTCTCCTGGATGAGTACATGAGTACGTACTTGTTCTCCTGGATGAGTACATGAGTACGTACTTGTTCTCCTGGATGAGTACATGAGTACGTACTTGTTCTCCTGGATGAGTACATGAGTACGTACTTGTTCTCCTGGATATATGAGTACATGAGTACGTACTTGTTCTCCTATATGAGTACATGAGTACGTACTTGTTCTCCTGGATATATGAGTACATGAGTACGTACTTGTTCTCCTGGATGAGTACATGAGTACGTACTTGTTCTCCTGGATATGAGTACATGAGTACGTACTTGTTCTCCTGGATGAGTACATGAGTACGTACTTGTTCTCCTATATGAGTACATGAGTACGTACTTGTTCTCCTGGATATATGAGTACATGAGTACGTACTTGTTCTCCTGGATGAGTACATGAGTACGTACTTGTTCTCCTGGATGAGTACATGAGTACGTACTTGTTCTCCTGGATATATGAGTACATGAGTACGTACTTGTTCTCCTGGATGAGTACATGAGTACGTACTTGTTCTCCTGGATATATGAGTACATGAGTACGTACTTGTTCTCCTGGATATATGAGTACATGAGTACGTACTTGTTCTCCTATATGAGTACATGAGTACGTACTTGTTCTCCTATATGAGTACATGAGTACGTACTTGTTCTCCTATATGAGTACATGAGTACGTACTTGTTCTCCTGGATGAGTACATGAGTACGTACTTGTTCTCCTATATGAGTACATGAGTACGTACTTGTTCTCCTATATGAGTACATGAGTACGTACTTGTTCTCCTGGATGAGTACATGAGTACGTACTTGTTCTCCTGGATGAGTACATGAGTACGTACTTGTTCTCCTGGATATATGAGTACATGAGTACGTACTTGTTCTCCTGGATATATGAGTACATGAGTACGTACTTGTTCTCCTATATGAGTACATGAGTACGTACTTGTTCTCCCGGATATATGAGTACATGAGTACGTACTTGTTCTCCCGGATATATGAGTACATGAGTACGTACTTGTTCTCCTATATGAGTACATGAGTACGTACTTGTTCTCCTATATGAGTACATGAGTACGTACTTGTTCTCCCGGATTAGTACATGAGTACGTACTTGTTCTCCCGGATGAGTACATGAGTACGTACTTGTTCTCCCGGATTAGTACATGAGTACGTACTTGTTCTCCCGGATGAGTACATGAGTACGTACTTGTTCTCCCGGATTAGTACATGAGTACGTACTTGTTCTCCCGGATGAGTACATGAGTACGTACTTGTTCTCCTGGATATATGAGTACATGAGTACGTACTTGTTCTCCCGGATGAGTACATGAGTACGTACTTGTTCTCCCGGATTAGTACATGAGTACGTACTTGTTCTCCCGGATGAGTACATGAGTACGTACTTGTTCTCCTGGATGAGGATCCTCAGAGTGTCTGCGTTGATCAGAGCCACGTCGGAGTCGATACTGAAGTAGTACTCACAGTCTGAGTCTTTCTGACAGGCCTCTCTGGACAAACACGAGACAAAACGTCAAACAAAGAAAGACGAGTCCCAGAGTTGTCCCCAGAAATAAGAGACGTACGCGGCGATGGTCCGGGCCTTGTCCTCGGGAAGGTCCTCCTCTGGACCGATCAGAACCGCTTCAGGAAACACAGCTTTGTGTTTCTCCCAGAAACTGTGAACGTGACGCTCGTGGTACACAACCTGAACACAACACCAAAGAACAGACGGTCAGTGAACGCAACACGCCACAGAAAGGTTTTAGATAGATTTAAACAGGTTTTAGTTGGATTTGAACAGGTTTTAGATGAATCTAAACAGGTTTTAGATGGATCTGAACGGGTTTTAGATGGATTTGAACGGGTTTTCGATTAATCTAAACAGGTTTTAGTTGGATTTGAACAGGTTTTAGATGGATTTAAACTGGCTGAATGTAAAAGTACAGTTTAATTCCTGATAATAATCTATTCTCAGTACGTTGTTGTGGATGAAGAGGCGGAGTCTGCTCAGAGGGTAGTTCATGGTCGTGAGTCGCTCCAGAAACTCCTCCATGAACGGAGTGGGCTTCTCGATGAAGACGGCGACGTAAACCAGCGGCATGTCCTGGTCCTGAACACAACACACACGTTTACACAAGTTCACCCTCGTTTATGTCCAACCACAGAAGAAGAGTCTCACGGCCGTGTCCTCGAGGAAGAGCAGCTCGTCGTCACAGCCTCCGCAGCCGTCCTCGTACGTCCAGGACGTGGGCACGTAGTTCCCCAAATAATTCAACTGCAGCTGAAACACAGGGAAACAAATCTGAGCAAAACACCGGAAACAACACACACACAAGCAGAAATGCCTGGGTTTGTAGCTCGGTGGGTCTGTTTTGTTGGTAGCTCAGTGGGTTTGTTTTGTTGCTAGCTCAGTGGGTCTGTTTAGTGCGTAGCTAGGTGGGTCTTTTTTTTATTCGTAGCTCGGTGGGTTTGTTTAGTTCGTAGCTTGGTGGGTTTGTTTTGTTGGTAGCTCGGTGGGTTTGTTTTGTTGTAGCTCAGTGGGTCTGTTTTGTTGGTAACTCAGTGGGTTTGTTTTGTTGCTAGCTCAGTGGGTCTGATTAGTTCGTAGCTAGGTGGGTATGTTTAATTTGTAGATCAGTGGATTTGTTTAGTTCGTAGCTTGGTGGGTTTGTTTTGTTGGTAGCTCGGTGGGTTTGTTTTGTCGGTAGCTCAGTGGGTTTGTTTTGTCCGTAGCTCAGTGGGTTTGTTTTGTTGGTAGCTCAGTGGGTTTGTTTTGTCCGTAGCTCAGTGGGTTTGTTTTGTTGGTAGCTCGGTGGGTTTGTTTTGTCGGTAGCTCGGTGGGTCTGTTTTGTCCGTAGCTCAGTGGGTTTGTTTTGTCCGTAGCTCAGTGGGTTTGTTTTGTTGGTAGCTCGGTGGGTTTGTTTTGTCGGTAGCTCGGTGGGTCTGTTTTGTTGGTAGCTCAGTGGGTTTGTTTTGTCGGTAGCTCAGTGGGTTTGTTTTGTCAATAGCTCAGTGGATTTGTTTTGTCGATACCTTGGTGGGTCCGTTTCCGTGGATGATCACCGGGAGAGTGTCGTAGGCCACGTTTCTCGCTCGAACTCTGGATCGTTCAAACTTCAGGACCACTTCGTCTGAAACAGGTTAAACGTGTTATTTCTGTTTGATCCCGTTTGGTTTGGATCAGTCCAGAGTCCAGTCAGAGACTCACCCACGGCTCCGTTCAGGTTCTGGAAGATTCTGGAGCGATGATCCAGAGTCATGTTGTACTTGGTCTGAAAAACAAAACACTATTATTACAGCATTCCCTCCTTTTCCCTCAGGTTCTCGTCGGACTTGAACAGGTTTTAGCAGGACTTGGAGTTACCCTCTGGTTCTTGTCGAGGTAGATCCTGGTGTAGAAGAGCTGGTCGTCGTCGTTGTCCTTGTATTTCCAGAGCTGGACGAGGGCGGCGAGCTCCGGAGCGAAGCCGATGAACCCTGCACAGACACAGACTCAGCCTCGTCTCGTTACAGGACCACGGTGTTGTGGCAGGAAACGTACCTCCGGAGTTCAGGTAGCGTTTCCCAGAATGCACCTGTGGGTACTTGGAGGCCAGTCTCTGGTCGGGCCAACAGAACCCTTCAGCGGAGAACACCAGTCTGTGTCCGAACCCCGAGAACTTCAGCAGCAGCTCCTCCGGCCCCGACGCAAAGATCACATCGTAACTGAGAACAGAAAATACTGGTAAAACCTGTTCAAGACCAGCAAGAACCGGTTCAAGTCTGAAACAGAGAAAGGTTGAATGTCACCTGTCGACGAAGAGAATGACTTTGTCGCTGTCGTCTTTGTGTTTGAGAAGCTCTTTCTTCAACCATCGAACCTTCTGTCCTCCTCCCACCGTCTTCGCCACGTCTCCTCCTCTCCACTCCTCCCCCAGACCCAGCACCTGAACGCACCACAGAGAACAGGCCCTGAATGCACCACGGAGAGAACAGGGCCCTGAACGCACCACGGAGAGAACAGGGCCCTGAATGCACCACAGAGAACAGGGCTCTGAATGCACGACGGAGAAAACAGGGCCTGAACGCATCATGGAGAACAGGGCCTGAACGCACCACAGAGAACAGGGCCCTGAATGCACCACAGAGGGTCTAACTCTAATGATTCTTCTCCGACTGCAGTAGCCTCGGTCAAACCTGATCCTGGAAAACTGCAGCTGTGCAGGTTTTAATTTTTGTAGTTTTATAGATCATTGACTCAGACACATGTCTCCTGAGACCGGGTTAGACCGGGTTAGACCAGACTAGACCCGGGTTAGACCAGACTAGACCCGGGTCAGACCAGGTTAGTTCAGACTAGACCAGGGTCAGACCAGAATAGATCAGGGTTAGACCGGGTCAGACCAAACTAGACGGGGGGTCAGACCGGGTCAGACCGGGTCAGACCAGACTAGACCAGGGTCAGACCGGGTCAGACCAGACTAGACCAGGGTCAGATCAGGGTCAGATCAGACACAACCCAAAACAACCAACAAAACCCAAACAACCCCCCCACACCACACCACACCACCACACAACACACCAACCCCACCCCAACCCCCAGACAACAACACACACCCCACACACACCCCCCAACCCCCCCCACCCACCCCCCACCCCCCCCCCCCCACCCCCCCCCCCCCGCCGGGCGGCCCCACCCCGGGTCAGACCATACTAGACCGGGTTAGATCCGAAGCAGGAGGAAAGATTCTGGTAAAAGTATATTTCATGAACTGAAGCTGATACTTTTAGATTCTTTCTGTCAAAGCAAAAACAAAGAGGAATAACTGCTTCAGAGTCGTGTTCTGAAGATCCTCTCTCCTTCCTTTGTTCCTTCCCTCGTTTCCTCTCCTCGTTACCTTGACGGTGTAGTTGAACTGTGAGGCCGTCTTCATGAAGCGGTGGAAGCCGTCGGTCTCTTCGGTCGCAGCAGTGATCACCAGAAGGTTTTCTACAAATAAAAGAAAATTAAATAAATGCTCCTCAGACTCTTTACTCTTTTTCACACGTTCCCTTCAGGCCTTTCCAGGAATTCAGGGAAACATTCCTCTTTAAATTCCTCTGAAGGTGGAGAAGGTGGAGACAAAGAGCGGCCTGTTCTTCGTAAATAAAACTCTAACTCTTGAGTTGAGCCCAGTTTTGAGACGAGACCAAACATCCATAAAACTGTTATTATTAGGTCAGAGATAATAGAAACATTTATGAAGAAAAAAGGGTTAAAATTGCACTGGATTAATTTTATTTCCAAATTGATTTTTTTTTTAGATGATTTACAATTCTAATTTGGAGAGCGTTTCAGTTTTATTCCCGTTCTTCTCCATGAACCAGGTCTAATGTTATTTATTAACGCACATTAACATTAACAAGTCTTACAGATAAAAGAAATAGAGGAACAGGACTCTTTTTTCTGAGGATTATTAGAGGCTTTATGGAAATCCTTTAAACGGCTCCGGAACAAACTCTTTGGAGGAAAATAGAAATGTATTAAAATTGATGATGAAATACGGGAATAAAGTCAGGGCCAGATGTTAATGATGAATATCATTTTTACAGTAAATCTGATTTTAGTGAATAACATTTTAATTTATTAATTTATTCGCAAGTGTGTGACGTTAATGTGACAAATAAACATCATTTATTCAGGTTTAGTTTTGGTGAATTCAGAGACTGTTTGAAATAAAAGATGTTAAAACCAACAAACCTCCTTCTGTTTGAGCCACAGCTGAACAAATACCATTAAGACCTGGTTTAGCCCTGGTTCAGACCTGATTTAGACCTGGTTTAGACCTGGTTCAGACCTGGTTTAACAGATATTTTTTACTGTCACATTTTGATTTGGTTTAGTCTGGTTTGAAACAAAAGCAGGAAACTGTCACTGAAACATTTGTAATTTCAGGATTTATTCTTTTGTTTTTGTGCCTCAGCTCCAGACGAAACAAACTCTCTGTTTGAAAAAAAAAAAGGTGTCAACAAACCTCCCTCTGTTTGAGCCACAGCTGAACAAACACCATTTAGACCTGGCTTAGTCCTGGTTTAGTCCTGGCCCAGACTCTGAGTCTATAAACAGCTGTAATAAACCAGGTTCAGAGCAGAGACCGGCCTCAGGTCACCTCCAGATCAGGTCTGAACCCGGACTGAACCAGGATTAAACCAGGTCTGAACCAGGACCCATGATCCAAACAGGACATAATCAGATTACAGTAGAGTATGGATTTCTTTTTCAGCTAAAAACCTGGAAATAAACGGACATTTCTTTGATCTAAACTAAAAAAGAGTTTATTTAGTTAAAGAAGTTATTTCTGAGAGTTATGGTTAAAGCCTTATAGTCTGCTCTGGTTTGAACCAGTTTAGAGCTTCTTTATTATCTCTGTATTATATTACAACACTTCACTGTTAAACTAGGTCACAAGAAAGTAATACTTGTGGGAAATCCATTTTTAAACGGATTCTTTTTCTTAAACTAAAGTTATTGCAAAAACGAAAAAGGACAGATTTTTACGATTAAAATGGTTTTGGAGTTAAGAAAATGGATTGTATTTGTTTCCAATAATACATTACACATGTCTCTAGCTTTCGTTTGTTTTGTTCAGTTATAAACGAAAACTTCTGATTTTTGATAAAGTTGAAGGTCTTCAGCAAAACAACATCGTAAACAGCAATTGTCTAAAATTCAATGGTTTAAAGCTTTTAAAGGCTTATAACATAATTTCTACTCACGATAAAGGCTACATTTTACGTAAAGGTAGGTGTTAATATTGTAAAAGTGAGTATTTTGATGTAAAAAAGCTAAATGAACCAGGGCAGCACCAGCGGGTCACGGTGGTCCGTGTGGCCGGGCAGAGGAGCTCCAGAGGCGGCCTTACCTGGAGATAACTCCCGCTGTTCGGCCCTCGCGGAGCTCCGGAGGATGACGGCAGCCATTAAACAGAAAACACGAAGAGTAAACATGTTTGAGGCGAAAAAACTGGTGAAGATACAGGTTAAAGACTGAAGTCAGACAGTGTCGGTCCGATGTGGCTCTGGTCCGTGCGCCATCAGACTGAGCTCGCTCCAAATCTCGCGATAAACCTGAGCACGACGTGAGCAGCTGTTCCCGCCTCCGAGAGAAAACCAGCCAATCAGAGGCGCGGAAGGAGTGAGTGACAGTAAACAGAGCCAATCAGAGGGAGACAAATGGAGCCGGAGTGGCTGTGATTTCTGGGGGTTTTCGTAACCGTGGGCCATAGAAAGTTCGTGAAAAAAGTAGAAGTGATGCGCTGCCACGTCGTAAACATTCCGCAGCGAAGGGCGGGCTCAGAAACCCCGGGAAACACGGAGGCAGAAGGAAAAAAGACAGAATCATTTATTAATATTAAAACAAACCGTTACATTCACCAAACAAACGGATGTAACTCGAACCTGGTGTGATTTTAATTGGTTCCATTAAAAAATAGCAGCCATGGAGGAACTGTAGCTGACGTCACGCACGGCCCCGCCCCTCGGTTCCAGTTGCCATGGAAACACGTAAACAACGCGCCAGAGACACAGAAACAGGTTTGAACAGGTTTGAGATTCTTATTTGTTTAGGAATAAACTGGGACTAAACCCGGGTTAAACCGGGTCAAACACTGAGACTCAGTTAGGGCCAAATCAGGACAAAATCCAGAACTAAACAAGGACTGAAATCCTGCTCAAGAACGATCTAAATTAAGACTTCATATGTACCCACTGAACTAGTTCCAGACCAGGTTTAAATCCACAACTAAATCAGGTCTAAACCTAATCCTGGTCTGGTTCTGGTTCGGTCTAGACTCCAGCGATGGGCAGACCCCGGTTCTTGACCCCGACTGAAGTGGCGGCTCACAACACGGAGCAGGATCTGTGGGTGTCCTTCCTCGGGAGGGTCCTGGACCTGACTCCACTGGTAGACAAGTACAGAGGTAAGACCGGCTAAAACCAGGTCTGAACCAGATCTGAACCAGGACCTACGTCTGGTTTAGTCCTGGTTTAGTCCTGGTTTAGTCCTGACACAGCTCTGTTCTTTCAGGTGATGCTCTGCTGCTGCCCATCCTGGAGAGCGCCGGGAAAGACATCAGCAGCTGGTTCGACCCCGAGACCAAAGACGTGAGCTTCCACCTTAGGTTTAGAAGGATTTGAACAGGTTTTAGATGGATTTGACAAGGTTTTAGATGGATTTGACCAGGTTTTACTCAGACATGACCAGGCTTTACTCAGACTTGAGCCGGTTCTGGTGCAGGTGCTGCGGTTCGTGGACCCTCTGACCCAGTGCCAGCGGTACTACACTCCCAGGGGCCGTTTCGTGCACGTGCCCCCCGCCGGGCCCCGGTCGGACTGGGTGTGTGAGGTGGGCGCCCCCTGGTGGAGGGACCCGCGCTACGAGGTGGGTCTG
Source organism: Rhyacichthys aspro (assembly GCA_036850595.1). Classification (NCBI taxonomy): domain Eukaryota; kingdom Metazoa; phylum Chordata; class Actinopteri; order Gobiiformes; family Rhyacichthyidae; genus Rhyacichthys; species Rhyacichthys aspro. The sequence goes on from CM072165.1 coordinate 748,990, forward strand.
CTGTCGGCCAAAACGCGCTGGATACGGGTCGTCAACACGCTCACGGCCCAGGAGCAGCGTCTGGAGGTCAGTCCCCTAGAACCAGGACCACATTACCCAGAGTGCACCGGGACACAGACCTGACCCTGGGCCTGAACTGTCCTTTTCACAAAAGAGAAATGGTGTTAGGGACATGTCCAGGCTCTTTCAGGGGTCAGGGGTCATATGAACATAGATCTAACTGGTTTGGGGCTGGACTGAAGAACCTGCAGCGAATGCCTGTCCTCTTAACCCTGTGACCTCTGACCTCAGGTGTGCAGTGAGGAGACCCTGAGGGAGGTCCTGGGCCGGTACCTGTCGTACAACGGCCACGCCCACAGCTACACCTGGAAACACAGGGGCGCGACCCTCGACATGAGCCGGACGCTGGAGGAGAACGGTCTCCACGACGACGACCTCCAGCTCGACGACCTCCGGCTCGACCGCGACCTCTTCGCTCCGGCCATCCTGCTGCACTTCAACGATGACCTCACCGAAGCGTGACCCCTGAACTCTGACCTCAGAACGAACTCTGACGTCAGAAGTTTTAAATAAACACAGACCTCACCATCACCTTCAACATTCATGACCTTTGACCTAGTGTTGCATTAACCTTTGAACCCTGACACACTTTTTACATTTTTCTGACTAAAAACTATAAATAAACACTATTTCCAAGATGCACAGATCCACATCTGTTTCATCTATTTTCAGCAGAAACTGATTCAGAAAATGTCTTTGTTTCTTTTTGATTCTGTTTGAAATAAAATGTGTTAAAATCAACAAACCTCCTTCTGGTTTAGACCTGGTTTAGTCCTGGTTTAGTCCTGGTTCAGACCTGGTTCAGTCCTGGTTTAGTCCTGGTTTAGACCTGGTTTAGACCTGGATTAGACCTGGATTAGACCTGGTTTAGACCTGGTTTAGACCTGGATTAGACCTGGATTAGACCTGGTTTAGACCTGGTTTAGACCTGGTTTAGACCTGGATTAGACCTGGATTAGACCTGGTTTAGACCTGGTTTAGACCTGGTTTAGACCTGGTTTAGTCCTGGTTCAGATCTGGTTTAGACCTGGTTCAGTCCTGGTTCAGTCCTGGTTTAGACCTGGTTAAGACCTGGTTTAGACCTGGTTTAGACCTGGTTCAGTCCTGGTTCAGTCCTGGTTTAGACCTGGTTTAGACCTGGTTTAGACCTGGTTTAGACCTGGTTTAGTCCTGGTTCAGATCTGGTTTAGACCTGGTTCAGTCCTGGTTTAGACCTGGTTAAGACCTGGTTTAGACCTGGTTTAGACCTGGTTTAGTCCTGGTTCAGATCTGGTTTAGTCCTGTTTAATCCTGGTTTAGACCTGGATTAGACCTGGTTCAGATCTGGTTTAGACCTGTTTAATCCTGGTTTAGTCTTGGTTTAGACCTGGTTCAGTCCTGGTTTAGACCTGTTTAATCCTGGTTTAGTCTTGGTTTAGACCTGGTTCAGATCTGGTTTAGACCTGTTTAATCCTGGTTTAGTACTGGTTAAAACCTGGTTTAGTCCTGGTTTAGTCCTGGTTCAGCCCTGGTTTAGTCCTGGTTCAGACCTGGTTTAGTCCTGGTTTAGTCCTGGTTTAGTCCTGGTTCAGACCTGGTTTAGTCCTGTTTAATCCTGGTTTAGACCTGGATTAGACCTGGTTCAGATCTGGTTTAGACCTGTTTAATCCTGGTTCAGTCCTGGTTTAGTCCTGGTTAAGACCTGGTTTAGATCTGGTTTAGACCTGTTTAATCCTGGTTTAGTCTTGGTTTAGACCTGGTTCAGTCCTGGTTTAGACCTGGTTTAGACCTGGTTCAGATCTGGTTTAGACCTGTTTAATCCTGGTTTAGTCTTGGTTTAGACCTGGTTCAGACCTGGTTTAGTCCTGTTTAATCCTGGTTTAGACCTGGATTAGACCTGGTTCAGATCTGGTTTAGACCTGTTTAATCCTGGTTTAGTCTTGGTTTAGACCTGGTTCAGTCCTGGTTTAGACCTGTTTAATCCTGGTTTAGTCCTGGTTAAAACCTGGTTTAGTCCTGGTTTAGTCCTGGTTCAGTCCTGGTTTAGTCCTGGTTCAGACCTGGTTTAGTCCTGGTTTAGTCCTGGTTTAGTCCTGGTTCAGACCTGGTTTAGTCCTGTTTAATCCTGGTTTAGACCTGGATTAGACCTGGTTCAGATCTGGTTTAGACCTGTTTAATCCTGGTTTAGTCTTGGTTTAGACCTGGTTCAGTCCTGGTTTAGACCTGTTTAATCCTGGTTTAGTCTTGGTTTAGACCTGGTTCAGTCCTGGTTTAGACCTGTTTAGTCTTGGTTTAGACCTGGTTCAGTCCTGGTTTAGTCCTGGTTAAGACCTGGTTTAGTCCTGTTTAAGTCCTGTTTAATCCTGGTTTAGACCTGGATTAGACCTGGTTTAGTCTTGGTTTAGACCTGGTTTAGACCTGGTTTAGTCCTGGTTCAGATCTGGTTTAGACTTGGTTTAGACCTGGTTTAGTCCTGGTTCAGACCTGGTTTAGACCTGGTTTATTCCTGGTTCAGACCTGGTTTAGTACTGGTTTAGACCTGGTTTAGACCTGGTTTAGACCTGGTTTAGTCCTGGTTCAGACCTGGTTTAGTCCTGGTTTAGACCTGGTTTAGTCCTGGTTTAGTCCTGGTTTAGACCTGGTTCAGACCTGGTTTAGACCTGGTTTAGTCCTGGTTCAGACCTGGTTTAGACCTGGTTTAGTCTTGGTTTAGTCCTGGTTCAGACCTGGTTTAGACCTGGTTTAGACCTGGTTTAGTCTTGGTTTAGTCCTGGTTCAGATCTGGTTTAGACCTGGTTTTGTTGATGCTGGACAAACAGAGTCTGGTCCAAAGTCTGAGTTTCTGAGCTCAGTCCAGATTCAGAGAAATGTCGACCGAGTTTCACGACGAACCTGACGACGACTCCAGCTCCTTCTGGAACAAAGGTACGAGACCGGGTTAAGACCAGGTTAAGACCGGGTTAAGACCGGGTTAAAACCGGGACTGGACTGGGACTGGGTCAGGACTTATTGAGACTCTCAGCAGCAGAATTTACAGAGAAAACCTTTTGAGACCCAACTAAAACCTCTTCAGATCCAACTAAAACTTGTTCAGATCCAACTAAAACCTGTTCAGATCCAACTAAAACCTGTTCAGATCCAACCAAAACCAGTTCAGATCCAACCAAAACCAGTTCAGCTCAGTCTAGTCTCTTCTTCTTTTCTATTTTAAATGCTAAATGAATGGTGTATATGTGTGTGTGCTGGCGCCCCCTGGAGGTGGATATAAGTATAGACGTATAACTCTGTCCAGGTCCAGGTCCAGTCCAGTTCCCGGTTCTGACCCGGTCTCGGCGATGGCTGCTCCCGGCTTTAACCACAGCCTTCATCCTCATCATCATCATCGGCTTCGGAGTCAGCAGTGAGCTACTGACCTAACCCACTGAGCTACACCTCAGGACGACAGGACAAATCCGACTAAAACCTGTTCTAATCCATCTAAAACCTGTTCTAAACCTGCCAAAACCTGTTCTAATCCATCTAAAACCTGTTCTAAACCCGCCAAAACCTGTTATAATCCATCTAAGTCCTATTATAATCCATCTAAGACCTGTTCTAATCCACCCAGAACCTGTTCTAATCCACCTAGAACCTGACCAGTGGAGAGTGTAGTGTCTGATCTAAAGTCTGTCCAGGTTCGAGGACGTCCGGTCGACTGTGGACTCTGGAGGAGACAGTGTCCAACCTGAGCCAGTCTCTGAGCGACGCCCAGCGCATCAACAAAGGTAACGTCAACAGAACCGACAGAACCGACAGAACCAACAGAACCGACAGAACCTCTTCTTTCACAGAGATGACGCCAGAAATACACTTTCAAAATACAAGCACATTTATTCAGAAGTTCAGCAGGAAACAGGAAACAGGAAACAGGAACGGCTCCAGTGAGAGAGGTTCTAAAGCTGTGGTTCTGTGTGGTTCTGATCCAGATGCAGTTAAAGACGTCCAGAGGCTGAGGTTCTCTGTGGAGGCCAACAAAGACCAGCTCACCTCAGGTCTGACCCCAGAGTCCAACTAAAACCTGTTGTGATCCATCTAAACCTATTCTGATCCATCTGAAACCCGTTCTAATCCAATTAAAACCTGTTCTGATCCAACTAAAACTTGTTCTAATCCATCTAAACCTGTTCTGGTCCATGTGAAACATGTTCTAATCCAATTAAAACCTGTTCTAATCCAATTAAAACCTGTTCTGATCCATCTAAACCTGCTCTGATCCATGTGAAACCTGTTGTAATCCAATTAAAACCTGTTCTAATCCAATTAAAACCTGTTCTGATCCATCTAAACCTGTTCTGATCCATGTGAAACCTGTTCTGATCCATCTAAACCTGTTCTGATCCATGTGAAACCTGTTCTGATCCATGTGAAACCTGTTCTGATCCATCTAAACCTGTTCTGATCCATGTGAAACCTGTTCTGATCCAATTAAAACCTGTTCTGATCCTACAAAAACCCGTTCTAATCCAATTAAAACCTGTTTGAATCCATCTAAACCTGTTCTGATCCATCTAAACCTGTTCTGATCCATCTAAACCTGTTCTGATCCATGTGAAACCTGTTCTGATCCATCTCAAACCTGTTCTGATCCATGTGAAACCTGTTCTGATCCATCTAAAACCTGTTCTGATCCATCTCAAACCTGTTCTGATCCATGTGAAACCTGTTCTGATCCATCTAAAACCTGTTCTGATCCATCTAAAACCTGTTCTGATCCCGGTGCAGTGGCGGAGTCCCTGAAGCAGCTCTCGGAGCTGGACTCTCTGAGCAGGACCGTGGCTTCTCTCAGATGTTCTCTCGAGCGTCTCCTCCACAACAGTGAGTCTCGTCTGGTCCTCTCTGGTCTGACCCGGTCCTGGTGTAACCCGGTCTAACCCCGGTCTAACCCCGGTCTCTGCAGGCTCCGAGGTGGCCGGCTGCTGTCCTCTGGACTGGGACCTGCTCGGGTCCAGCTGTTACCTCTTCAGTAAATCTGCTCTGAACTGGCACGACGCCCGAGACTCGTGTAACTCCCTCCAGAGCCAGCTCCTGATCCTGAGCACCGACAAGGACTGGGTAAATCCTGCTGAAACCGGCTCAAATCCTGATGAAACCTGCTCAAATCCAAATAAAACCGGGTTAGGAAATCTGCACAAATCTATCTAAAACTCAATCAAATCAAAATGAAACATGGTCAAATCCAAATAATACCTGTTCAAATTCATGTAGAACCTGTTAAAATCTATTTAGAACCTGTTCAAATCCCTCTAGAACCTGTTGAGATCCACATAAAACCTGTTTAAACCCTATTTTGCTGATGATGAGTTGGTGAGGTTGGATGGCCTGTGGGACTCCTTCTTGACTGGTTCTGGTCTCTGTTCAGGACTTGGTGATCCGGCGCACTCATGGCACCTTCTACTGGATCGGTCTGACGGACGAGAGAGGGAAGTGGGAGTGGGTGAACGGGACGCCCTACACCATCGACCGCAGGCGGTGGCGTCCGGGACAGCCCGACAGCTGGACGAGACACGGCTTCGGTGACGGAGACGAAGACTGCGCTCATCTTCACAGCGACGGACGACTCAACGACCTGCACTGCTCCACGAGGATGCGCTTCATCTGCCAGAAACACGCCTCGCAGAGCTCCACGTAGTCTCTGCAAATATCATCCATGTCTTTAAATATAAACCTGACCTAAAACACAAGGCTCAACGTTATTGGTTTTTCTGTCGACTCTTTTCAGATTGACTTTAGTTTAGCTCTGGTTTTATTCTGATCCACTCCATAATCACACGCCAACATTTAACACATCATTTAAACATCATTCTTTTATATTAAACAAATAAAACATCATCCTTTCACGCTGATGAAAAACAATCATGTTCATGATAAAGTACGGCATTTTTGTTCTTGGATTTGAAGACTAATTTGCTGCAGATTGAAGGAATTATCAGAAAAATGACACCTTCTAGACACTGACATCAAGACCAGGTCAGAGGTCAGAGAGAAACTAGTATTTTGTGGAAAATTGGTCCAGTTTGACTTTTTATAAACAAAAGGAAAGTAGGGGAGGTCCCTCTGCTGCTGTCAGGCTGCGACCGGACCGTCTCTGGATAAGCCCCGCCCCCTCTCTCATGTGGCTCCTAGTGGCCACTAGAGGTACTGCAGCAAAAAGACTCCTCGTATTCAGCTGCAAACATCAAGGATAAATCCACAAACACTTTTAATACAAGCCATATTTCATAAAAACATGAACAAATAAAGTGTCTGAACTCTTTTCAGATAAAACTGAGTCAACTGAGAAATATTATTTTTGGCAACAAACAAAAACAAATGCATAATAATAATAATGTAATAACACAGGAATAAACTCATGAGAAAAAGTGCACAAGTTTAAAAAAAATAGTTTTAGTGGGTTTTACCTTTAGTTTCAGCCGACCATTTCCAAGCTCACTATAATAACATCTGAGTGGCTCGAGGAAAATGTTCAGAAATGCTTTTCATTCTTTTTGACCAATAAATAAACTCAAAAGTCAAGGGTGAACGGAAAGATTAGTCCAATAAAAAAACACTCTAAAAAAGTCTAAAAAAGTGCTTTGATTCTATTTCTTTTCAGAGGATTTTTAGTGTAAACATGATGTTTTTAACACAGCACTGGACTCCGTTAGTGTTATTATTTTAAATAACTATTAAAAAGGCCTTTTGAAAAGCTCTACAAACTCTAATGAATGTAGTTAAAAAGGCGATGACACTTGTTTCTTAAAAATGAAAAGACAAATATTTAGTGAAAAGAACTTTAAAGGTGCAGTTCCAGCTGCGTCCACAGGGGGCACTCTCAGTTCGATAAAGTAAAGGCTCGGCTCAGGACCAGCTCCGTCGAGGCTCCGCCCAAATGACACGCCTCCAGGACGCACAGCAGCCTCTGATTGGACAGCTGTGTCGCCGTGGCAATGAGGTCAGCGGGGGCGGGGGGAGGGCCGTGGGCGCTGAAGGAGCCGTGGGACAAGATGGCCGCCCAAGAGTCAGAGTGACGCACAGGAGACGAGAAGGAAGAGGACTGAGGAAGGAAGACAACGTCCAGGACCTGCCCCGATAAGACTAAGGAGACAGGACAGAGGAGACAGGAGAGAGGACAGAGGAGACAGGACAGAGGAGACAGGACAGAGAAGACAGGGCAGAGGAGACAGGACAGAGGACAGAGGAGACAGGACAGAGGAGACAGAACAGAGGAGACAGGACAGAGGAGACAGAACAGAGGACAAAGGAGACAGGAGAGAGAAGACAGGACAGAGGACACATGACAGAAGATAGAGGAGACAGGACAGAAGACAGAGGAGAGGACAGAGGAGACAGGAGAGAGAAGACAGAGGAGACAGGACAGAGGAGACGGGACAGAGGACAGAGGAGACAGGAGACAGGACAGAGGAGACAGGATAGAGGACAAAGGAGACAGGACAGAGGAGACAAGACAGAGGACAGAGGAGACAGGACAGGGGACAAAGGAGACAGGACAGAGGAGACAGGTCAGAGGAGACAAGACAGAGGACAGAGGAGACAGGACAGAGGAGACAGGACAGAGGACAGAGGAGACAGGACAGAGGAGACAGGACAGAGGACAGAGGAGACAGGACAGAGGAGACAGGACAACCAGTATCACCATTATTAGAGCAACACATGAAACAGTCTCAATATTTATTTATGATTAAACTAATAATTTTGGGAAATGTTGACATTTTGTAAATATTTTAATAAAATCTTGCAGATTTATTTTTTTAACATTTGAATTTTTTACAGTCATTGGTTCACATTTTGTCTCCTCAGTCCTGTCTCCTGTGTCCTCAGTCCTGTCTCCTCAGTCCTGTCTCCTGTCTCCTCTGTCCTGTCTCCTCTGTCCTGTCTCCTCTGTCCTGTCTCCTCTGTCCTGTCTCCTCAGTCCTGTCTCTTCTGTCCTGTGTCCTGTCTCCTCTGTCCTCAGTCCTGTCTCCTCAGTCCTGCCTCCTCAGTCCTCAGTCCTGTCTCCTCAGTCCTGTCTCCTCTGTCCTCTGTCCTGTCTCCTCAGTCCTGTCTCCTCAGTCCTGTCTCCTCAGTCCTGTCTCCTGAGTCCTGTCTCCTCTGTCCTGTCTCCTGTGTCCTGTCTCCTGTGTCCTCAGTCCTAACCTCTGAGTCTGAGGCAGTAATAATCCTCGAAGGCGAACTCGAACTTCTCGGCTGCGTCGGCCATGTTGCCTCCCATCGCTACGGCGACGGCCTGCTCCCGGCGGTGGGCGTGGTTGTAGCGCATGGGCAGCGTCTCCACGGCAACGGGCGGAGGAGGAAGGGGAGGGGCCATGACGAAGGTGGAGGAAGAGCAGGAGGAGTCTTCATCGGTTTCGTCTGTGTTTTCTATGAACTCCATCGATGCCTCGAACAGGATCACTGAGAGACAGGGACAGAGTCAGGGACAGGGACAGAGACAGAGTCATAGACGGAGTCAGAGACAGGGACGGAGACAGGGACGGGTACAGGGATGGAGACAGAGACAGGGACAGAATCATAGACAGGGACAGAGTCAGAGACAGAGTCGGAGACAGAGTCAGGGACAGAATCAGAGACAGGGACAGAGTCAGAGACAGGGACAGAGACGAAGACAGGGACAGAGTCAGAGACAGGGACGGAGACAGGGACAGAGTCAGAGTCAGGGACAGAGACGAAGACAGGGACAGAGTCAGAGACAGGGACGGAGACAGGGACAGGGACAGAGTCAGAGACAGGGACGGAGACAGGGACAGGGACAGAGTCAGAGTCAGGGACAGGGACAGACCTGAGTTCTGGTTCTGCTCCGGTCGTAACGAGGACCAGGGAAGTCTGTAGCAAAACAAACCAAATATTCTGTGTTTTGTCGTCAGTGGAAACCAGCCGTGTTTATCTTTATCTGAATATTCTCTTTTTAATTATGGACGAATCAAACCTTTTGTTCAGAGACTCGTTCTGGAACAGCCTCCTCTTCACAGACCTGCAACAACCACAGGTCAGAGGTCATATCACACACAGTCCCCAAGGTCAGAGGTCATATCACACACAGTCCCCCAGGTCAGAGGTCATATCACATACAGTCCCCCAGGTCAGAGGTCATATCACACACAGTCCCCCAGGTCAGAGGTCATATCACATACAGTCCCCCAGGTCAGAGGTCATATCACACACAGTCCCCCAGGTCAGAGGTCATATCACACACAGTCCCCCAGGTCAGAGGTCATATCACACACAGTCCCCCAGGTCAGAGGTCATATCACATACACTCCCCCAGGTCAGAGGTCATATCACACACAGTCCCCCAGGTCAGAGGTCATATCACACACAGCCCCCCAGGTCAGAGGTCATATCACACACAGTCCCCCAGGTCAGAGGTCATATCACACACAGTCCCCCAGGTCAGAGGTCATATCACACACAGCCTCCAAGGTCAGAGGTCATATCACACACAGCCTCCAAGGTCAGAGGTCTATACATCCCCGGTCAAGGTCTCACACACAGCCCCCAGGTCAGAGGTCATATCACACACAGCCTCCAAGGTCAGAGGTCATATCACACACAGCCTCCAAGGTCAGAGGTCATATCACACACAGTCCCCCAGGTCAGAGGTCATATCACACACAGCCCCCCAGGTCAGAGGTCATATCACACACAGCCCCCCAGGTCAGAGGTCATATCACACACAGTCCCCCAGGTCAGAGGTCATATCACATACAGTCCCTCAGGTCAAAGGTCAACATCCTGCTGCAGCCTAAACCCTGGGGGTCTCACCTGGGGGTGTGGCTCTGGGGGCGGGGCCTGAGATGACTGACAGCTGACGGAGACGAGGCTGGGGAGAAGGATGAGGAAGAGGAGGGAGATCTGAAGCCGAGAGGGGAGGGTCTGGGCGAGGGGTCAGGGGTCGGAGGTCGGAGGGACCAGGACAAACAACGCTCCTCCTGAAAACAGAGAGGATCAAATCAGATATAACAAAAAAATATTTACTTTGAAAGAAGAAAATAACAGAGAAAACATCAGACCAGCTCCATATTTGTTTATTAAACAAGAGCAGCTAGTGCTACAGAAGCTAAAGGCTACAGGGGCAGTAAGCGCAACAGAAGCTAAAAGCTACAGGAGCAGTTAGCGCTACAGAAGTTAAAGGCTACAGGAGCAGTTAGTGCTACAGAAGCTAAAGGCTACAGGAGCTATTAAAGCTACATAAGCTAAAGGCTACAGGAGCAGTTAGCGCTACAGAAGCTAAAGGCTACAGGAGCAGTTAGCGCTACAGAAGTTAAAGGCTACAGGAGCAGTTAGAGCTACATAGGCTAAAGGCTAAATAAGCGGTTAACTCGTATAAATGGTGTAACTCAGTTTTAGTCACCTGACCCCGGCGGCAGTGCGTCACCATGGTAACGGTCGCCTGGAAACAGAAGGTGCGTCGCTCGCGGTAACAGAGTCTGTCCAGCTCCTTCTGAAGCTCCGCCCCCTGCAGGAGACTTGGAGCCACTGCACAGAACACAACATGTTCTTCTCTGTACTGTCTCTTTAAGAGGTTTTACTCAGGTTTACACTGACCTCTCCGGGCCTTCATGTACATCTCCATGGAAACAGGAGGGGGCGGGAACACAAAGAATCCTCCAATCAGAGCGCGGCCGAGCACCTGTCCGTCATCCTGCGTCCGGAGCCAGTTCAGGAAGAGTTTAACGGAGTTGAGTCTGCGATAACTCATCTGAGAGTGGAGCCCCAGGCCTGACCAATCAGAGAGCAGGGATCAGGGACCAATCAGAGAGCAGAGATCAGGGACCAATCAGAGAGCAGGGATCAATCAGAGAGCAGGGACCAATCAGAGAGCAGGGATCAGGGACCAATCAGAGAGCAGGGATCAGGGACCAATCAGAGAGCAGGGATCAGGGACCAATCAGAGACCAGGGACTAATCAGAGAAGTAGGCCTGGTCTAGACCTGGTCCAGACCCGGTTCTGGCTGGTCTTACCTGAGCAGTAGACCTGGCTGTAGCTGGTGCTGCTGAGGTAGAAGTGGGTCTGGTCCAAAGTCCGGATCAGCTTCAGTCGAGTGCAGACCACCACCGACACTGGGTCAGAGAAAGACCGGTTTCAGCAGGACTAAATGATGCATTAAACTGTTTTACAAAGAGAAGTGTGTGATATTCAGAGTTTTATTTGAGGGTGCAGTACTATGTGTGTCCTCTGGGGGCTTTTATTGGAGGGTGCAGTACTGCGTGTGTCCTCTGGGGGCTTTTATTGGAGGGTGCAGTACTGCGTGTGTCCTCTGGGGGCTTTTATTGGAGGGTGCAGTACTGAGTGTGTCCTCTGGGGGCTTTTATTGGTGGGTGCAGTACTGCGTGTGTCCTCTGGGGGCTTTTATTGGGGGGTGCAGTACTGCGTGTGTCCTCTGGGGGCTTTATTGAGGGTGCAGTACTGCGTGTGTCCTCTGGGGGCTTTTATTTGAGGGTGCAGTACTGCGTGTGTCCTCTGGGGGCTTTTATTGGAGGGTGCAGTACTGAGTGTGTCCTCTGGGGGCTTTTATTGGTGGGTGCAGTACTGCGTGTGTCCTCTGGGGGCTTTTATTGGAGGGTGCAGTACTGCGTGTGTCCTCTGGGGGCTTTTATTCGAGGGTGCAGTACTGCTTGTGTCCTCTGGGGGCAGTAGAGGGGGACTCACTGGGAAGCAGCTGCAGGTGAACCTCGGGCTGAGACGTGGCGAACAGCTTCACTGTGATTGGTCGATCACTGCTGCCGTCCTCCAATCGCAGCCAGCGGTACTCCAGGAACAGCTCCGCCCCCTGAGAGTCTGACGGGCCAATCACGGCTCAGTTTAAACCACTGATCAAACTCAATCCCAGATTTTACGTTAAAAGTGAGTGAATGACCTCTGACCTTTGGTGCGGATCCGTTCGCTTCGTCCCGAAAACGTGACCAAACCGATGACATCACAGAGCGCTCCATGAGGCCTGTCGCGCAGCTCCGCGCTGGGGCACAGCAGGAAGAGATCAGACCTCACCAAAACTGACCTCCATGAGTCTGGACCTGGTCTAGGACTGGACTTGGAGGGATTACCTGGTGCAGAAGGTGTAGGCGGAGTCTGGAGGGAGATGAGCCGGAGAAACAGAGGATTCTGGGAGAATTCTGATCTGAGCGGCTGGGTTTCTGCTGTTTACACTGAGCTCTGTAAACGACATCAGTGAGAACATCTGATCCAACTAAAACCTGTTCAAATCCCTAAAAACCTGTTTAAATCCCACTAAAACCTGTTCAAATCCCTAAAAACCTGTTCAAATCCCACTAAAACCTGTTCAAGTCCATCTTAAACCTGGTCAAATCCAACTAAAACCTGTTCAAATCCCACTAAAACCTGTTCAAGTCTGGCTAAAACCTGTTCAAATCCAACTAAAACCTGTTCAAGTCCATCTTAAACCTGTTTGTACCAATGTCGTCGTCGCTCTGGTAAAGCTGCTTGACTCTGTAGCGGCGCAGACTGATGATGTCACCAGGCCTGAGACGGCGGTACCAGTCCAGACACACGCTGTTCCACAAAACCACGCTGACACTTCCAGTCGGGTCGCACACCTCCAGCACGGCCTGCACGAGAGAAAACCGGGTTTAGGGGGATTTGAACAGGTCTTAGACGGATCTGAACTGGTTTTAGTCGGACTGACCTTGTATGGACACTCGCAGCTCCTCTCAGATTTCCCATAATACATCAGGTGAGATTTGTTGAGGATGCGGACGATCAGCTGCAGTCGGACGTTTCCTCGTGCGATGGATCTGCGTTTGGAAGAAAAACTGTCCCTGAGCTGCTCCACCGTCACCGAAGGAACCAGGTCTGAGGAAACAACAGAACCGTAAACACCGAAGGAACCAGGTCTGAGGAAACAACAGAACCGTAAACACCGAAGGAACCAGGTCTGAGGAAATAACAGAACCGTAAACACCGAAGGAACCAGGTCTGAGGAAACAACAGAACCGTAAACACCGAAGGAACCAGGTCTGAGGAAACAACAGAACCGTAAACACCGAAGGAACCAGGTCTGAGGAAACAACAGAACCGTAAACACCGAAGGAACCAGGTCTGAGGAAATAACAGAACCGTAAACACCGAAGGAACCTGGTCTGAGGAAATAACAGAACCGTAAACACCAAAGGAACCTGGTCTGAGGAAATAACAGAACCGTAAACACCGAAGGAACCAGGTCTGAGGAAATAACAGAACCGTAAACACCGAAGGAACCAGGTCTGAGGAAATAACAGAACCGTAAACACCGAAGGAACCAGGTCTGAGGAAATAACAGAACCGTAAACACCGAAGGAACCAGGTCTGAGGAAACAACAGAACCGTAAACACCGAAGGAACCAGGTCTGAGGAAAAACAGAACCGTAAACACCGAAGGAACCAGGTCTGAGGAAATAACAGAACCGTAAACACCGAAGGAACCAGGTCTGAGGAAACAACAGAACCGTAAACACCGAAGGAACCAGGTCTGAGGAAGAACAGAACCGTAAACACCAAAGGAACCAGGTCTGAGGATCCCTGTAGAAGTGCGCTTCTTGGTAAAGCTGTTACCTTCCTCGTCTGACTCCTCCTCCTCGTCATATGGCTCCTCCCCCTCGTCCTCGGTGGGCGGGGCTTCTCTCCAGGCGTCGCCATAGTGATCGGTGTTGTTCCACAGCGGCAGGAACACGCTGCGTTTGGCTCTGAGCGGAAACTGGGACGAACCGGAACCGAACCAGGAACGAGATCCAGTCAGGTCTGTGTCCTTCTGTAGTCCAACGAAGTCCAGACTCACCAGACTGAAGCTGCACAGGACAGGTTTACAAGGATTGGAACAGGTTTTAGATGGATTTAAACAGGTTTTAGATGGATTTGAACAGGTTTTAGATGGATCTGAACAGGTTTTTGTTGGATTTAAACATATAAGTCACCTGTCTGTGCAGTGAGTGTGGTCTGAGTCCTGAGCAGCAACAGGGGATTGTGGGAGTTGTAGTGGAGCAGGGGATTGTGGGAGCTGTAGTGGAAAAGGGGATTGTGGGAGCTGTAGTGGAAAAGGGGATTGTGGGAGCTGTAGTGGAGCAGGGGATTGTGGGAGCTGTAGTAGAGCAGGGGATTGTGGGAGTTGTAGTGGAGCAGGGGATTGTGGGAGCTGTAGTGGAGCAGGGGATTGTGGGAGCTGTAGTAGAGCAGGGGATTGTGGGAGTTGTAGTGAAGCAGGGGATTGTGGGAGCTGTAGTGGAGCAGGGGATTGTGGGAGCTGTAGTGGAGCAGGGGATTGTGGGAGCTGTAGTGACAGGCCGCGGCTGAAGGTGGCGCTCCTCACGACGGCTCCTCGACGAAGAACGTGTTTCTCGACAAAATGGTTCAGAGTTGGGTCCAAAGAGGCTCTGAGGCGGCAGTCTCCGTCGAACAGGGTCACGTCGTACAGGTCCTCACCTGGACACAAGAACCAGGGTCAGACCGCACACTGAATCTTGAAATGAGACACTGAGACCTGGTCCAGACTGGTCTAAGGTTTAATAACACTGATATATTAATCATTACAAACATTAATATCAAACATTAATAATGTATAAATATATTGTGTTGTATTCAAAACTATTGAGCTGCAGTTAATCTCACTGAGAGGTGCAGACTTAGACCTAGTCCTAACTTAGACCAGGTCCATTCAGATAAAACACTGAAGCTGGAGTGTCTGGACCAGACTCTGACCGAGGTGGACGCTCTGAGGGAAGCACACGGTCGAGCTCTGGTCTCGGGTGTAACGCTGCACGTCCAGCACCAGCAGCTGCTCTCTGCACACGACAGGAGTCTGAGGCTGACAGACAAAACACAGGGCGTTACAACATCTGAGCCTTACACTGGAAAACCTCCTCAAATATGAGAGGCTAAAACCCAAGAACGAAAAGTATTTATTTTCTGCAGATTTTTTGTAGGTTTACATCTTACAAAATGATGTGATAAATGTGAAATGTTATATAACCATTCTAAATCATGAAATTAAATAAACAGCAGTTACAACATTTTTCAAAACATAACACAATCAAACAAGAAAACGAAAAGAGACTAAAGGTCTAATTTACAGTTTTCATAATTCCATCATTTGTTTTAAAAAAGTCTACACTAAACATGTATGTCAGCTTTCTAAACCCACAACCCCTGACAGAAATGAGATTTAGTCACAGATTTTACTACACAGAATATTGTTTTTCACATGAAATATATTTTATGAGCTAAAGGTGAGAGATCGCGGTTGTTCTCTTTTCGCCGGACTCCGTTCATAGGGCCATGTTTTTCCAGAAACACACAAGTTATGAGCTAAAACTAACACAATTTCAAACTCTGCGATTTCATGTTGCTGCTTATATCAATAAAATACGTTCGGCATCATATTTATTTAAACAGACGCTCTATGTTTTATGTAAAGACGATTTTTGTGATAAAATTTGAACCAAAACAATGCAATGTGCGGTACTTTTAAATAGCTACTTTTAGAAAAGAGGATTATAATAATATTTAGCAGTTTTATGGTCAATTTTGCTATTATATCAAACAGAATGGAGCGATATATAAAAATATAAATGTCTAAAATTCAGTTAAAAAAGCAGAGAAACGTTAAAACCGTAATAAACTGAACGGAGTCTGGTGCGAGGAGGTTACGTCGCCGTACGTCACTACGTCACGTCATTAAGCCGTAAATGATGAAAAGATGTTTAAATGAAGTCTGGACCTGGTTCGGACCATAACCGGACTTGGACCTGGACCGGGTCAGGGTTCTGTGGAAGACGCAGCCCGCAGCCGCCGCCATGACAGCTTCATGTAAACACCGCGGTGCATTGTGGGAAACGGAGCGGGTTTAAAGCTTATTTATACATTCTATGGTTTAAAGATGGACCTGATGTATTAATATCAGAGAAATAAGTGGAAATGTGGATTTATTTAAAAGAAAAGCATTTATTCTGTCCCGTTTAACTCGCTCTGCTTTAAAGAAATACATTAAAATAATAATAATAATAATAATAATAATAATAACAACAACAGGAAAAGTTAATAGAAATACAGCTTTATTTCACAGACAAATGACACTTTGAATAAAAAAGACAGCTTTTGGAATGATTAATTCATTCTTTATGTCATAATTCATAAATCTATTTCATATCAGACTAATCCCAGGTTTATTTTCTTCATCAGAGTCTGATTCTCTTTTAAATATTAATATTAATAAATGTCAAATTAAACAAATCAAATCCTGTTTCTGTTTTCCCTTTGTGTTTATTATTCTTTATTCCTGGTTCAGTCCTGGTCCTGGTTCAGCCCAGTCTTGCTCTGGTTCAACCCGGTCTTGGTGAAGTGCTGTGAGTCCCTGAACTCCAGGTAGACCGAGAAGAGCTGGTGCAGGGCCTGGACTCGGCCGGACTTGCCGTGGACCGGGATGTCCAGCAGGGGGCAGATCAGGTCCACGTACCGGTCCAGGTCCAGGTCCAGACCGGCCGAGGGCAGCGAGACCCGGTCCAGCAGGTCTTCGAGGTCCGGGTCCCACTCCTGGAGCAGCAGGTCCACGTCCGGCATCGGCTTCAGGAACTGGACTCTGGGACCGGGTCTGGACCGGGTCAGGACCGACACACTCTCCACCCAGTGGTCCACGAGTCTGGGGTTAGACCGGGGACAGGGGACCGACGAGACCTTCTGGACCTGAGGAGACCAGAGACAGACCGGTTAGAACCAGGCTAACACTAGAACTAGAGCAGAACCAAGACATAACGGGGTCAAGACCCGGTCTTGGCAGTACCTGGCCGGGTCTAACCCGGTCTGGGCAGTACCTGGCCGGGTCTAACCCGGTCTAAACCCGGTCTAACACGGTCTGGGCAGTACCTGGCTGGGTCCGTGCTGCTTGGTCTCCTCTGAGAGCCACAGGGAGAGGACTGTGGGGTCGGACTGTTTCACACTGGGCTCATCCAGGAGCAGCAGCCCCAGACCGTCAGGTTTACCATCAGGACGAGGCACCTGGGGTCAGAGGTCAGAGTGAGGTCTGCTGAGAAATGTTAAAAAGGTGGAGTAGAGGGTGGGGTAGATATTGGGTTAATACCTTGAGGAAAGCGTCGATGTCTCCGACGGCTGGAATGAACTCTGGGATGAACGGCTTCAGAACGTGCTCCAGCTCAATGTTCTGAGGAGTGTAACTGGAACAAGAACAGAGCCATAGGACTGAGACCTGGACTAAACCGGGTCTAAACCAGGTCTAAACCAGGACTGAACCGGGTCTGAACCAAGACTAAACCAGGTCTAAACCAGGTCTGAACCAGGTCTGAACCAGGTCTAAACCAGGACTCACCGTGTGATGTACTGGAACAACTCTTTTCCCTCGGTGCTGACTGGCAGGTTGGCGTAGTCGTTGGGGTCGTAGGCTCCTTCGGGGGTTTTGGGCTCGTCGTCTTCGTCGTCCTCTGTCTCCTCCTCTTCCTCGGACTCTTCCTCCTCGTCCTCTTCCTCAGGACTCAGTCTGGTCTCCGGACTGAGCCTGGTCTTGGAGCCCGGTGGGTTTTTGTTCCTTTGTGGCCGGTCTTCGTCGCTGCTGCTGTCGGCCGTCATCAGGCCTCGGGCTGAGGCTCTGTGCTGAACACATTCAGGATTTATTAACATCCACTTGTTTTTTACAAATTTCAAATCAAAGTGTCACTTTACTCTATGTTTTTGTTACTGGAGGTTTTTAGATTATTCTGTATAATTAAGCCTTGACTTAGTCCTACACAGACACGTCTCTAATGCACCTGTAACAGAGTTCACCTGTTGAGCAGCGCGTGGAGGGGGGCTGTAGACGCTCGTGACCTCCTCCTCGTCCTGAAGCTCCAGACTCTCGTCATAAGGCTGGTTTTTCACCAGAGTCGTGTGTTTAGGCCGAGCACTCATTTATCCGTGAAGGTACTGGCCTTGACCCGGTTAGACCTGGTGTAAACACAGACAGCACGGGTTAAAGGATCCAGGTCTAAATCAGACCCTGCAGCAGGGACCACCTTCAGCACAAAACACTGACTTTAAATGCACCAAAATGATTTTAAATTTCAACCCAGAACCATCTACATAAGCCTTAACATCTTATTTTAAGATGAACATTGAATTTATACATGATTAGCATGATTTAAATTCGATTTTCCCAAATCTATTAAGATTTTAGACACTTTTACCTTTAGAAGCTTGTCTCCGTCATTAGCCGCTTAGCTTCTCGCGGCTAACAGCAGCAAGATTCCGACAGTTACAGCTTTATTCACGAATAAATCCACCTTCCTGTGATTTCCACACGACTTTAAATGATCGTTGACTTTCTACACCAGTTCTCGTTGTTTACAGTTGTCTAAATATTGTTAAAAAGCCGTTTCTTTTAGCCGAGAGCTAACGGAGCAGCGGCTACACAGAGGTGTACTGTATCCTAGCAACGGCAGAAGCAGTGCATCATGGGAAATTAAGTTTTTCTGACAAGTACAGGGTTTACAACAACGGTTTAAAGTGGCATATTAAGCTTTAATTGAATAGTTTTGTTGTATTTTCGCCTAAAATGTTGAGTTTCTACATCAAATTTCGAAGTGAACTTAGTTTTAAGCAGTATTTTGTGAATTTGAAGCGTACACTGCTTTTCAGATCAATCCAGTTCGTTTTTGTGGATTATTTTCTGTACAGTTAAACACATTTGTTGAAATTAACTAAACATAGAAAAGGAAAAATAGGCAGTCTGCCAGTCTCTGAGCCAACAGACCTTGAACAACTCAAATAAGTAATATTGTGTTTTGTAAATGTAATATTTGTCGAGTGCTGATACTAGAATTAAATCAGATGAATTAAAAGCTGTGAGATGTGTTTTGAAAGTTTTATTAGAAGCAACTCTTGTTTGTTTCAATGAAGTTTCTATAAAAGCAAAACAAAAGTGAGAAATGATTTATATTTGTTTAATAAAGAAGCAGAGACACAGTCCTCCACAAGACGTTTATTGTAAAGAGACAGAATCACTCTCAGACGATTTAACGCTGGTCCTAAACTCACTCACTCACTCATTCACTCTGCTCTAGCTCCAACACAAAACAAATGGAGGGAAACTGAAATGAATCCTGGGAAATGTAGGAATAATAATAAAAAAAGAGTTTGTTAAAAAACAAAAAAAACAAAATAGAGTTTTAAAAGAAGTCGAGGTCGTCAGGAGCGTCCAGGTCTCTGTACTCGATGATGGAGCGAGGGTCTCCTCTCATCCCCCTGAAACACAACCGGATTAAACAGGACTTCAGAGAGAGTCCGGTCCAGGTCCTGGTCCAGGTCCAGGTCCAGGTCCAGGTCCGGTCTCAGGTCCTGGTCCAGGTCCTGGTCCAGGTCCGGTCTCAGGTCCTGGTCCAGGTCCGGTCTCAGGTCCTGGTCCAGGGGAGCCCGGTCCTGGTCCAGGGGAGTCCGGTCCTGGTCCAAGGGAGTCCGGTCCTGTCTCAGGTCCTGTCTCAGGTCCTGGTCCGGTCCTGTCTCAGGTACTGGTCCGGTCCTGCCTCAGGTCCTGTCTCAGGTCCTGATCCGGTCCTGCCTCAGGTCCTGTCTCAGGTCCTGGTCCTGTCTCAGGTCCTGGTCCTGGTCCAGTCCTTCCTCAGGTCCTGTCTCAGGTCCTGGTCCGGTCCTGCCTCAGGTCCTGGTCCGGTCCTGCCTCAGGTCCTGGTCCGGTCCTGTCTCAGGTCCTGGTCCGGTCCTGTCTCAGGTCCTGGTCCGGTCCTGTCTCAGGTCCTGCCTCAGGTCCTGGTCCTGGTCCAGTCCTGTCTCAGGTCCTGGTGCGGTCCTGTCTCAGGTCCTGGTCCAGGTCCGGTCCTGCCTCAGGTCCAGGTCCAGGTCCGGTCCTGCCTCAGGTCCAGGTCCAGGTCAGGTCCTCACCTGCCGCTCCGGGGTTTGCTCTGAAAGCCTAAGTGACCTCTGAAGGAGTCGTAGTGACCTCGTCCGGCTCCGAACTGAGGAGGGTACGGTCCTGCTCCTGGAACAGACGCACGGGTCTAACTCTGAACTGGACTGAACCCGGATTTGTGAGGACTGAGCGTTACCTGGGAACCCGGGGGGAGGTGGTCTGACTCCAGGAGGATATCCCAGAATGCTCTGCTGCTGCGGGGCCTGACCCGGGAAGGGCTGCATCACCGAGTGAGGAGCTGCACAGAGAACCGTCGAAGCATCTCAGATCATTATTCTTTCAAAATAATCATTTCACCTGGAGCAGGAAGTGGGAGGGGCCTGGAGCAGGAAGTGGGAGGGGCCTGGAGCAGGAGGGGGCCATTCTCACCTGGAGCTGGAGGGGGGAGGGGCTTCGTCTCCGGGAGGGCGGGTCTCTTGGGGTCTGACAGGAAGTTGTTGAAGAACTCCACTTCCTGTCGCACGGCGGCCACCTTCTCTCCGTGTTTGTTCAGGATGTGTTTCCGAACGAACTCCGGCGCCTGGGGGGGTAAACGGAGGCTGTTACCGCGGAAACAGAGGCAGAGGTTACCGTGGAAACAGAGCAGACCTTAAACTTCTTGCCGCTGAGAGGACACAGCCACTTGTCTTTGCTGAGCTCCTGAGTGTTGGCCGTCAGGAACTTCTCCACCTGAAACAGACAGGTCTCATCACAAACTAAACACCAGACGGTTTCTGTGGAACTGAAGCAGAAAACTCAAGAGAAAAAGGACAGTTTATCAAAGAGCCATCAATTCTTCTACAGAAAAACAAATGTCATAGTCAGTGAACAAGTGAAGAGGTAGGATCATTAATAATAATAATCACTAAATTAAACTAAATGATCAACACTGAGAAAACGTCTCTTCTTCAGGTCATTTTCCGAAATGTCCTTTATTTTACTGGTGTTCTTTCCTACAGTCTGCATTTACAGTTAATGAAAGGAAGAGGTTAGATCTTGTGTTTTTCTTCCACTCTACAACGAGCCCGACTCGTTAACCTGCCTCTGGTTGGTCCCTCTCTTCTCTATAAAGTGATATTTATGAATGTGACACAGTTTACCTCTTGTTCTGGGTCCTTCTTCCCGAGCCTCGCTGCCTCTTCTTCGCTCAGAGTCTCAGTCAGAGACAAAAGAGGAGCCAGGCGCTCTTCACACATCTTCAGGTGTTCACTCACTGAAGGGAACCACAATCAGAGGAATTATATGAGTTAGAGTCGTGAGTGTAATCTGAGCTGAGTCTGAGTGAGAGCGTTACCCTCGACCGCAGAGATCTTTCCCACGGGCAGCGGGCCTCTGACGTGGATCAGTCCACAGCGATGGGGCATCTCGTCCTCAGAGGGATACTCACAGAAGTTATAATAATCCACAGAGTGAACCAGGCGCAGGTACAGCAGCAGACGGTCCAGCACCTGAGAGTCACCGGGAACAAAAGTGTGAAGTGATAAATACTGCTGCAGTGGCTTTAAAACACAAAAGATTTTTTTTTTAAATATCAGTTTATTGGTCTTATTATAATCATTATAACAACAACAACAAACAAGGTTAAAGATGGATCTGAAGTTGAGCAGATTTTTGAACATGTCCCACCTGCAGCAGCTTCTCATCTGTTTCCAGGGCGACCTCAGAGGAGGCGGGGTCTTTGGCCTCGTTAGCCTCGTTAGCAGCGACCCCCGTTAGCTCCTCCTCCTCGGCGCTCACCTCCTCGATCAGGAAGTCCGTGATGTTCCTCAGGACCGGGTTGGACTCCACCTGGAACCAGTACAGGCGTAAGACCAAGACCAAAACCGGGATAAGAACAAAACCAGGACTAAAACCAGGACTGAACCCTGACCTGAGTGGTCCAGAGCGCCCCCCTCTGGTCCAGGCTGTGGATGAGTTTAGCCGCCAGTCTGATGTCGTTCCTGGCGACAGGTTTGTGGTGAGTGAGACCGTTCACACTTCGGACGCGCCGACACAGGTCTCTGTTCACCACCGGAGCCAGCTCACCCGCGAGCCAGGCTACCGAGAACCATCTACAGAACAGCCTGAGCAGAAGAACACAAAGGGACCCCCCCCGGGAAAGCCCCCCGGGGGGGGAAAACAAAAGAAACCCCCCGGGGGGGGGCCCGGGGGGGGGGGGGAGGGGGAGCCAGCTCAGAACAGTCCCTGAGCTGAAGAACACAGAAGAACCATCTACAGAACAGTCCCTGAGCTGAAGAACACAGAAGAACCATCTACAGAACAGTCCCTGAGCTGAAGAACACAAAAGAACCATCTACAGAACAGTCTCTGAGCTGAAGAAAAGCAGCCGTTTGTCCCAGGTTCCTGAAGCTAACACCTGAGTGTACAGACCCTGATGTTCTGCAGGTTCCTGAAGCTAACACCTGAGTGTACAGACCCTGATGTTCTGCAGGTTCCTGAAGCTAACACCTGAGTGTACAGACCCTGATGTTCTGCAGGTTCCAGCAGGTCTCCTTTATGTTAACACTGCGATCGAAGGTCACCCAGCACCTCCTGAAAAACCTACAAAACATGAAGAGGATGTGAATAAACCGACCCAGACACGCTCAGATCACGCTTTAATCAGAAACAGAAGCTCCACGGACCTCCTCTCAGGCTGAGGGTCCGACAGCGCCACCCGCAGGAAGCCTGGATACCTGCGACACAGCTGCAGACAGAGTGTTTAAATGAAGTCAAATCACACTAAAACCTGTTCAGATCCCACTAGACCAGGGGTCGGCAACCCAAAATGTTCAAAGGGCTTGACAAAAACAAAAGAAATGTTGGAGCCAAAAATTAAAAGCCTTATATAAGCTTATATGAAGGCAACACAGCTAAGTGTATATTAGCTATATTAGCCTGCTACACGACCAATGACTAAATAGGCTACAAATACATAATGAGCATTCATGATTAAATGTTTATTTTCCTGCAGCGTCTGAGAAAATGACGCACCACGTGACTACTTTGCTGTACGATATTTGTAGCCGTGCCGACACTTATTGTTTACAAACAGAGAAGTAGTTGGGATTGTCCAATTTGCCCGATTTCTGCTCGGCCTACCGACCAATCGTAGCAAGGGGGAGGGATTTTGTTTTGCGCGACAATTTTTCCACCAAAAGAAGCAGTTTAGGTAGCTTACTACGTCGAAATAAGCACCGAACTGATATTACACCGTGTCTGATTTTTGACAAAAACAACAGGATTCACCGTCCATGTATCTTCTCTTAGCCATACTGGGTCGCTGTGGTTTGTTGACAACACAATCAGTTTGTTTTCCTTACGCCAGTATGTGGTATTTGGTGCTTTAAGTTTAACTTCACACAACGTTAATGTATCAGCTATTTCTCTTTTTCCTTTGGGATCCATGGCCCATGACACACCCGCGGGTTGTTTACAACAGCCCCTGACGGCCCGCCCTAAACGAGTGTGGGCTATGACGCATCTTGTTGACGAAATGTTGAAATTTAATATTTATTATACAGATTTTTACAGTTGGAAAACTTACGAATGTTTGTGTATGTTTGTCCTCCTAGAAACCATATTAAAACAAAAATATACACTTTTAAATTTTTATAAAAGGGGAGTGAGGGGTGAGAGGTGAGCACTAGACCCTGTAAAGTACGTACAGCGGTGATCTCGTCTTTGGAAACCTCAGGTGGGATGCTCCTGATGAACAGTGATGTCGTCAGGTGAAGGGGGCGTGGCTTTGCTGGAGCCTCTTTCTCTCTGTCCTTCCCTCGTTCTTTACGACGCTCTGCAGTAAAATGAAAGATGTTTTGTGTGAGATTGGATGTGTTCACGGCGTTCGGAGGCGGAGCTCCTGAGACGCACCTCTGTCAGGCTCCTCCTCCTCTTTCTCTGATTGGTCCTTGTCAGAGCCGTCCTTCTCTGATTGGTCGGAGTCGGAGTCAGACGCACTTCCTTCTCCGGAGTCGGCCGAGACGCTGCGCTTCCTCTTCCTGCCCTGAGACCAAAATAAAACTTTAATCTAATGAAACTGAAATCTGAGGGTTTTCAGTTTGAATAAAGCTCACTCGTTTCTTTTTATCATCGTCCTCTTCCTCCTCCTCCTTCTCCTCTTCATCATTTTTCTCCTTTTCTCCGTTTTGTTGGGCTTCCTTGTCCTCATCATCCTGAAGAAAAGACAAGATAAAACCAGTTCAGGTCCATCTAAAACCAGTTCAGATCAATCTAAACCCTTCACCTTCTCAGAGTCTTTCTTCGTCTCATCACTTGTCGCGTCTGTTCTGTTTTGCGTCTCTTCTGTGTTTCCTGCCGGATCTGTCTGACTCTTGTCACTTCCTGGTTCTGCAGTAGCCCCGCCCCCTGCAGCTCCACTAGCTCCACCCCCAGCGTTGTCCGGGGTGACAGGAGTCTCCAGAACCTGAAGATCAAAGTCTGTGCCTCCCTCCATCTTTATCACAGCTGTGAAACAAAAAGAACTTCATTACCCACAGTGCTCTAGGAACAATATGGCACAAATTAAAACATTTGCACTATCTTCAAATCCAACTAAAACCTGTGTAAAACCAACTAAACCCAGTTCAAACCCATCTTAAACCTGTTCAAATCCAACTTAAACCTGATCAAATTTAATACTAATCCTGAAACCTGATAAAATCCAACTAAACCCTCTATAAATCCAACTAAAACCAGCTCAAATCCAACTTAAACCTGATCAAATCTTTCTACAACCAGTTCAAATCCACCTAAAACCTTGTAAACAGTATTAAACTCTCCTAATGTTGGTGAAAGTGACTCTGATAGTTTATATTCACCGGCATCCAGCACTTTGACGATCTTCGGGCCGTGATCCATGTCCAGAGCCAGGTCCTCGAGCCAACGGTTCTCCAGCAGGAACAGGAAGACGTCCAATCGCGTCTTGAGAGCGGCCTGAGACTCCGCCCTCCTGGCTGTGATGTCATCGGGGTGGTATTTGGACCGGAACCACTCGTGCTGTTTGTAGTTCAAGAAGAAGTCCTGCAGCTGCTGCCTCCTGAAGTCCAGCTTGTACTGATTATAGCGCTTCACCGCCTCCGTCTCGTCCACGCTGTCCTCCAGGTTCAACAGGAAGTCCTACAGAACAAACAGGAAGTACAGGAGCTCAACAGAAGGTGCATCTGAGGAGGCACTAGCTTCTCTTTAGATCATGGGAAAATCTGAGTGACTTTTTTAAGAAAGGAGAGAAAGTTGCAGTTGTTTTCTGCTCGGTTTGAGTGTGGAGTATTTTAGTCTTTACCTTGAAGCTCCTCATGGTGGGGGGTCCTGGAGGAGGCAGGTCTGGGTCCATCAAACCCAACCTGGAACACAAACACATTAATGTCAGCTCCATCACCGCTGAGACAGACAAACTCTAACTGATGCTAAAAGGTGTAATAATAGTGACATTAATCTGAGCCCGTCTGTGATCCGAGTCCAGGTAAGTCCAGAGTAAAGCGGTTCACACAGACCTGCCCTGCAGCGGGTGAGCGGCGTGGTGCGGAGGCAGGTGGGGCAGCTCCGGGGGCCAGCCCTGAGGACCCCCAGGAAACGGGGCACCTCCGTACGGCAGCTCGTACCGGTACGGCTCCCCCCGGTGGTCGTCCCTGAGAAAACACATCGGTTATTTACTCTGACGTTAATTAAACAAGAAACCTCAGCACGGCATTTATAAAGAATGAAAACTCCGTCAGAAAAAAGAGTTTACACAGACTATTCCTCTCCAGTCTCTCCTCGTGTCTGTGTTTTACAGATATATTTCTCACCAGTCTCTTCTCATGCGCTTGTGTTGGGGGCTCATGTGTCTTGGTGGAGAAAACCTCTCTCTCCGGCCTCGGTCGTAATCCCTCCTCCGCTCTCGACCACGCTCCCAGTCCCTGAATGCACCACAGAGAGAAACACAGATCAGTCCCTGAACGCACCACAGAGAGAGAAACACAGATCAGTCCCTGATCTGCCTCAATCACTTTGACAGAACAAAAAGCTTCAACCTTGTTCATCCTCTCATCCTGGTTCAGACCTGTATTTAGTCCTAATTCCTGACATTTGGTCCAAGCGTAGACCTGCATTTGGTCCAGGTTTGGACTTTTACAGTTTGTGTAAACTGTAAGTTTAAAGTTTAATTGGACACAATGTTTAGTCCAGTCTTTAGCCCAGGTTCAGTCCTGTCTTTATCCCGGGCCGGTCCAGTCTTTAGCCCGGGCAGGTCCGTACCTGTCGGGCCAGTCCTCCCGCCGCCTCTCGTCCCGTTCTCTGGACCGCTCCATGTCGCTTCTCTCTCGTCGGAACTTGTCTCTCCGTCTTCGGTCGAGCTCGTCGTCGCTGTCGCCCATCGCTGCGGAAACACACTTTACTGCAGCTTTATCTTCTATCTCTCTTTAATCTTTAGAAAATAAACTTTCTGATCGTGCCCCATGTTTGTTTGCTTCTGTAAACAGCAGCTACAGCTCTGAGGCTAAACTCAATTATCCTTCGCCACAAACTTCTACATTCAACAGATATAAATTATAGAAACAAATATCTCCTTATTGTCGTCCTTATTTCCATTTTAAATTCAGTTTGATTCCGATGTGGGGGGAAAAATGAAAATCCTTATTTAGCGCGCCTTTCTGATATAAAAATTCATCCAACTTTATCAATGAACAGTCAACACTACCATATTAGCCTTTAGCATCACCTGTTAGCACGTATTAAAACAAAACAACTGTTTTATTTAACAAAAATTTAAGGTTAGTTTTAAGTGGATATGGAAGCAGAGTATAACTAAATCTGTAAGTAAAAAGTGAAATTTGTCATAATCGGCGTTGTTTATTGCTGTAAGTGGTTAATTAGCACAGCGGCTAACGGCGCTAACAGTTTAGGCGCAGCTCACGCTCATTTTCACCTTCTTCTTCTACAGTTTTGTGTTTCACTTTTTAGGACCACGTGTTAAACGTGTAAATGCAACATTTTACCTGGTAGTTTGTGGCTTTGGGAGAGAAACTGAGCTAAATTAGGTTAAATTAGGCTAAAAAGAGAAGCCCAAGCGTCCCGCCGCACAACCACTCCACTGCGACGTCCTGACGTAACATCCGGTTGTTTTGTGGCTGCGCGGATCAGGCAGCGCCCCCAGCGGCAGGTTGAAGAACAGCGCACAGGAATAAAACAAACGCAAAAAGGCCCCAAAAAGTTATTCAACACCACACAATGTTTTTTGTTGTTGTTGTTCATTTTTCCAAATGAAACACAAATCCTTTTAGAAGCAATATATATTTACAAGGAACAGTGACAAAAATACACTTTGTACAAATGTATATCATTCAGTATCCTTCGTGTTGTTTGGTCAGAACTGATATTCTGTGGTGACGTCTGGAACCACATCTTCATATTCTGGCTCCCCCTCAGATTCTCTCCGTATTCTTCTTCTTCTTCTCGATGGAGCTGTGTTTTCTGCAACAAACAAAAAGACTTTAGGATTTATTTATTAAAGACTCGCTCAGGTGTTTGATAAAGTGACTGAAACCTGTTTGTCTGGAGATGGAGACCAGGAGGAAGGTGGAGGCCATGTACGGAGAGAACACCACCAGGTAACGCAGGTGGAGCAGAGACAGACGCAGAGACTGGACCGGGACTGGAGCAGGGTCCGCTTAAACACACACCTGGACAGGTAAGTCTCAGACAAACTAACCCCGGTCTAACCCCGATCTAACCCCGATCTAACTCCGGTCTAACCCCGGTTTCACCCTGGTCTCACCCCGGTTTAACCCGGTCTAACAGGACTCACCTGGTCTAACCCCTGTCCAACCCGGTCTAACCTGGTCTAACCCTGGTCTTACCCCGGTCTAACCCCAGTCTAACCCGGTCTTACCCCGGTCTAACCAGGTCTAACCCGGTCTAACAGGTCTAACAGGACTCACCTGGTCTCACCTGGATCCAGCTGGACTCGGAGAGCTCTCCTTTGATCTCACACTGATACACACCTTCATCAGACACTGACACCTGCTGGATGGTCATGTGACCTGTAGGCTGCTCCGACAGGAAGTGTCCGTCTCTATGGAAACGAGCTGTGAGGCTGGAGGAAGTGTGATGGAGACAGAACAGAGAGACGTTCTGTCCCTCTGTCACAGGGAGGACCGGACTCTGCAGGACCACACCTCGGTCTGAGACACAGGGACAGGACGTTACCATATTTGGACAGACTCACAGCTTCTCTGAAACCCAGGTCTAGGTCTAGGTCTATGTCTAGGTCTAGGTCTGGACTTACCGAAGACCTTTAAATGGACCGAGTTGCTGCGGCGCGTGTTCCTGCCGCACCAGTAGATGGCGCTGTCCGGTCTCTTGGTGGTGTTCAGGACACAGACCCGTCCAGACCCGGCCCAGCCCCAGTCGTTACCGCAGCTGGACCAGGACCCGGACCCGGACTTGGACATCGTGTAGCGCTGCACGGTCCAGCCCTCGGACCGACTCTGAGGGACACAGGACAGGACCACAGATCTGTACTCCAGAACCTGAGCCGAGTCCGGACTTAGCACCAAGACTGGGGGGGGGGAGTCCTCTGGGGAGAGACAAGACCGGGTTTAGACCAGACAAAACCAGGGGAGACACAAGACCAAAACAGGACTACAGTGAGATGGTCTAAGGAGGTCTAACCCAGGTCTAACCCAGTCCTAAACCAGGTCTTCCCAGGTCTAACCTTGTAAATAGATGTAGGTCGGTGGGGAAGTTTTGAGACCCTTAAATCCACAGCTGTAGACCCCCTGCTGGTCCCTGCTGAACCGGACTAAGGTGGTCTGGGCCTTGGGGCTGGACTTCAGCAGAGACCCGTTTCTGTAGAAGTCCGCCTCCAGGTCTTGAGATCCGGACCTGGACCTGCAGCTCAGAACCAGGTCCTGGCCTTCCTTCACCTGCACCGGACTCTCCAGGATCACGGGTCCACCTGCGAAAAACCGGACTCAGTAAGACCTCACTCTGAGACAAAAACCTTCCAACAGAACGAGAGGTCTAAACCAGGTCTAAACTAGGTCTAAACCAGGTCTAACCAAGTCTAAACCAGGTCAAAACCAGGTCTAAACCAGGTCTAAATCAGGTCTGAACCAGGTCTATCCAGGTCTAAACCAGGTCTAAACCAGGTCTAACCAAGTCTAAACCAGGTCAAAACCAGGTCTAAACCAGGTCTAAACCAGGTCTAAACCAGGTCTAAACCAGGTCTAAACCAGGTCTAAACCAGGTCTAAACCAGGTCTGAACCAGGTCTAAACCAGGTCTAACCAGGTCTAAACCAGGTCTAAACCAGGTCTAAATCAGGTCTAACCAAGTCTAAACCAGGTCTAAATCAGGTCTAAACCAGGTCTAAACCAGGTCTGAACCAGGTCTAAACCAGGTCTAAACCAGGTCTAAACCAGGTCTAAACCAGGTCTGAACCAGGTCTGAACCAGGTCTAAACCAGGTCTAAATCAGGTCTGAACCAGGTCTAAACCAGGTCTGAACCAGGTCTAAACCAGGTCTAACCAGGTCTAAACCAGGTCTGAACCAGGTCTAAACCAGGTCTAAATCAGGTCTCAACCAGGTCTAAACCAGGTCTAAACCAGGTCTAAACCAGGTCTAACCAGGTCTAACTAGGTCTAACCAGGACTCACCGGTAACAGTGATGTTGATGGTCTGGCTGGTCTCACTCTGGTTTCTGGACTCACACCAGTAAACTCCAGAGTCTTGAGGTTTCAGAGTTTTCAGGACACAGACCAACGAAGACCAGTTCCCCCAACCAGAACCACACTCTGACAGCTCCCTGCTGGAACACAACAGAACCATCATACTGGTCCTGGTCTGGTCCTGGTCCTGGTCCTGGTCCTGGTCCTGGTCCTGGTCCTGGTCCTGGTCCTGGTCCTGGTCCGGTCCTGGTCCTGGTCTGGTCCTGGTCCTGGTCCTGGTCCTGGTCCGGGTCCTGGTCCTGGTCTGGTCCTGGTCTAGTCCTGGTCCTGGTCCTGGTCCTGGTCCTGGT
>CM072165.1:779012-824621 GCA_036850595.1 Rhyacichthys aspro
TAGACCTGGACTGAGTCAGAACTGATGCTCGGTAGTCACAGTGATGACATCATCATAGTCCTCGTCCAATCCCGGCTCAGTCTGTGTGGGCGGGGCCGTTACCGTGGAAACACAGCCCTCGTTTCCTGAAGCCACAGAAACACATTTATCACAAAGAACAGCTCACTCAAACCTGGTCTGGGCTGGACTGAACTGGACTGGACTGGTATGGACTGGTCTGGACTGGTCTGGACTGGTCTGGTCTTGTCTGGACTGGTCTGGTCTCGTCTTGTCTGGACTGTTCTGGACTGGTCTGGACTAGACTGGTCTGGACTGGTCTGGACTGGTCTGGTCTGGACTGGTCTTGTCTGGACTGGTCTGGTCTGGTCTGGACTGGACCAGCTAAGTCCAGGCTGAAGTCCTCCTGATCCTCACCTGTCCCTCTGGTCCTGGTCCTGTACAGAGACACCATGAGGACAGTGGACACCACATAGGGACAGGACACCACCAGGTGGCAGAGCAGAGCCAGGGCCGGGGGCCGCTCTGAGGCCGGGGGCGGGGCCTGAGGACACGGGGGCGGGGCCTGAGGACACGGGGGCGGGGCTTCAGTACCGGCTGGAAAACCTGTGACAGAAACACAAACCAGTAGCTGTAGTTCACCACTAGTCTTCACTAAAGCTAAAACTCGTCTAAACCAGGTCTAGACCAGGACTAAACCAGGACTAAACTAGGTCTAAACCAGGACTAAACCAGGACTAAACTAGGTCTAAACTAGGTCTAAACCAGGACTAAACCAGGACTAAACTAGGTCTAAACCAGGTCTAAACCATGACTAAACCAGGTCTAAACCAGGACTAAACCAGGACTAAACCAGGTCTTACCCCGGTCTCTTTTGTTGTTGGGTTCAGACGAAGCTGTAGAAGCTGTAGAAGCTGTAGAAGAAGGAGGAGGAGGTTTCCCTAAAACAGAACAAACGTGTTAAACCCGAGTCTGTCTGGAGCTGAAGATCTTCAGGTGAAAAGTGACGTTTAAAACCTCTCTTAACGTTCTCTCAAACAATAATATAATAATATTAATAAACCTCTCTGTGAATAAACCCCAGAGAATCACTGCTGCGTTCGTCTGAGCTCCACAGTCTCTGACAAACAGGTCCTTCTCTTTATTTATTTAAGAAACTGGAATAAACTGACACAAGTTGAAAGAAAGGTCTAACCCGGTCTAACCCCGGTCTAACCCGTTCTAACAGGTCTAACAGGACTCACCTGGTCTAACCAGGTCTAACCCTGGTCTAACCCCGGTCTAACCCGGTCTAACCCAGGTCTAACAGGACTCACCTGGTCTAACCCCGGTCTAACAGGATTCACCTGGTCTAACCCGGTCTAACAGGTCTAACCTGGTCTAACCCGGTCTAACAGGTCTAACCCGGTCTAACCCGGTCTAACAGGTCTAACCCGGTCTAACAGGTCTAACCCGGTCTAACAGGTCTAACAGGACTCACCCGGTCTAACCCGGTCTAACAGGTCTAACAGGACTCACCTGGTCTCACCTGGATCCAGCTGGACTCGGAGAGCTCTCCTTTGATCTCACACTGATACACACCTTCATCAGACGCTGACACCTGCTGGATGGTCATGTGACCTGTAGGCTGCTCCGACAGGAAGTGTCCGTCTCTATGGAAACGAGCTGTGAGGCCGGAGGAAGTGTGATGGAGACAGAACAGAGAGACGTTCTGTCCCTCTGTCACAGGGAGGACCGGACTCTGCAGGACCACACCTCGGTCTGAGACACAGGGACATATCAGTCTGTGTTTTTACTGAGAGTCAGTGGAGACCTGACCTCTGACCTCTGACCTGTTACAGTGATGTTGACTCCATCAGAGACCTGTCCCTCTCTGGACTCACACCAGTACAGACCAGTGTCCCAGGGGATGAGTCTGAGGACACATCTGGACCCTCTGAGTCGTCCCCAGTTGTCTCCACACTGGGTCCTGGTCTCTCTGGACGTGGTCCTGGTCACAGTCCAGTCTCTGTCACAGCTCAGAGACACAGACTGTCCTCTGAAGAACTGGGACTGGTCTGGACTCACTCGGACTGAGACTGTGGAGGAAAACAGAGGGAGTTATTTGATATAAAACAGATGAAATCCTTAAAGAGGGACTGACCTTGGAGCGAGGAGCAGAGCAGTGAGGACAGCACTGGAGACACAGGACACAGGCTTTAGTCTCAGGGACAGGGTTTAAATGAAGGGACCTGTCTCTGGACTGGTGTCTCTCAGGGACACATTTATATTTTTAAGTGTGAGCTGATGTTTCAGGTGAATATCTGTAACTCTGATCTTTGTTTTTAATTCTTTCTCTGTTCAATCTTCAGCCACAGTTTCTATAAAAACTATAGTTTTGAAATATTGACTTATTTTAAAGATAAATTCATAAATAAATGTACTCACGGATCAGAGCAGTGCGTCCCATCGTGTGATAGGTTTAGATTAAGACTGTGTTCTGTGAGAAGCTGGTCCAAAGTGGTTTAGACTCGGTCTGACCGGGTCTGAGCAGGTCTGAGTGGGTCTGGGTGGGTCTGGGTGGGTCTAGGAGGGTCTGGGTGGGTCTGAGGAGGGTCTAGGAGGGTCTGGGTGGGTCTGGGTGGGTCTAGGAGGGTCTGGGAGGGTCTAGGAGGGTCTAGGAGGGTCTGGGTGGGTCTGGGTGGGTCTAGGAGGGTCTAGGAGGGTCTAGGAGGGTCTGGGTGGGTCTGGGTGGGTCTAGGAGGGTCTAGGAGGGTCTAGGAGGGCCTGAGGAGGGTCTAGGAGGGTCTGGGTGGGTCTGGGAGGGTATAGGAGGGTCTAGGAGGGTCTAGGAGGGTCTGGGTGGGTCTAGGAGGGTCTGGGTGGGTCTAGGAGGGTCTAGGAGGGTCTAGGAGGGTCTGGGAGGGTCTAGGAGGGTCTGGGGAGGTCTGGGTGGGCCTAGGAGGGTCTAGGAGGGTCTGGGTGGGTCTAGGAGGGTCTGGGTGGGTCTAGGAGGGTCTAGGAGGGTCTAGGAGGGTCTGGGTGGGTCTAGGAGGGTCTAGGAGGGTCTAGGAGGGTCTGGGAGGGTCTAGGAGGGTCTGGGGAGGTCTGGGTGGGCCTAGGAGGGTCTAGGAGGGTCTGGGTGGGTCTAAGAGGGTCTGGGTGGGTCTAGGAGGGTCTGGGTGGGTCTAGGAGGGTCTAGGAGGGTCTGGGTGGGTCTAGGAGGGTCTAGGAGGGTCTGGGTGGGTCTAGGAGGGTCTGGGGAGGTTCTTGTGACAGAGGAACAGCAACAGTCTGTGGTTGGGTTCAGTTTTTATAAAAGGGTCAGTTTTCTCAGGTTTGTTCTAAAACCACAAGCCTCTTCCTGTTTGTGCTGAGCTCACATTAATGTCTCTCTGTTCTTTATGATTCACTCAAACACATTTATGTGCTTCATATTTTACAAAAACACATGAATTTAAGACAAATGCAGGACCAGAACCAGGACCAGACCCAGACATGAGACAGAAACCATTTCATGTTTATTATTTTTATTAAGAATATAAACAGACAAAAAACAAACAAAAAAACAAAAAACAGAAGCAGTTTCATCTGAGCAGTTTTTCAAAGAAGTTCAGACAAATCCCTTTTCATCATCATCTGTTACTGGGCAGATTCTGGAGAAAAACTCTCAGTTCAAAAGGAAACCTGGTTTTAAACCTGATTTAGGTCAGTCCTAAATCAGGTCTTTTGAGTCCGGGTCTTTTGAGTCCTTTCTTGCTCCTGGCTGCAGGACTCTGTTAGACTCTGTTGGACTCTGCTGGTCTCAGTTGGACTCTGCTGGTCTCAGTTGGACTCAGTTGGACTCTGTTAGACTCTGTTGGACTCTGGTAGACTCTGTTGGACTCTGTTAGACTCTGTTGGACTCTGCTGGTCTCAGTTGGACTTTGCTGGACTCAGTTGGACTCTGCTGGACTCAGTTGGACTCAGTTGGACTCTATTGGTCTCTGGATGTTCAGGGAAGAATAGACCACTTCTGGATCTGCTCAAAAACAAAAAAAGTTCATTTTAAACTGAGCTAAATGATCTAGACCTGATCCAGACCTGGTCCAGACCTGGTCCGGACCTGGTCCAGACCTGGCCGGCCCCGGTAGCGCCCCCTACAGAGTGAGACCATAAACCGTGTGAAATAAAGTGGGTCTGAACCCCTCACATTGAGCCCAACCATCAACCAATCACAAAGTTGTATCTGAAAGGGGGCGGGCTTTAAGTGACGACTCATGAGGTCATTCTTTTCTCTGATTGGTTTAATCTGCATTAGTCCCGCCCCCTGGACATCAGACCATGTGACCCCCAGACCCTCCCTCTTTATTCAACTCCTCCAGGTGTTGTCCCCCTGTAAATACAACCACCTTTTACCAGATGTTATTAATATGACTGTCCTGTGGGCGGCCAGGAGGGGGCGCCACCTCCGTCAGGACTGAGCACGAGCTGCTTCAATAAGTAACGTCAATAAAAATATAAAGAGTTTATTAATTAAATGTGTTTACGTCAGAAATGAAATAATCCAACGACTTTAATGAAAAATAAATCAGAAATGTGCAGAAAAAAGAAAGAAGAGTAAAACTTTACCTTTGTTTGTGTTTCTCTGAAACGAGGCCGAGGGTCCTGAAACACACCAGACCTGGTTTAGACCTGGTTTAGTCCCGGTTTAGACCTGGTTTAGACCGGGTTTAGACCGGGTTTAGACCTGGTTTAGTCCTGGTTTAGACTGGGTTTAGTCCTGGTTTAGACCGAGTTTAGTCCTGGTTTAGACCTGGTTTAGACCTGGTTTAGACCTGGTTTAGTCCTGGTTTAGACCTGGTTTAGACCTGGTTTAGACCTGGTTTAGACCTGGTTTAGACCTGGTTTAGACCTGGTTTAGTCCTGGTTTAGACTGGGTTTAGACCTGGTTTAGACCTGGTTTAGACCTGGTTTAGACCTGGTTTAGACCTGGTTTAGACCTGGTTTAGACCTGGTTTAGACCTGGTTTAGACCTGGTTTAGACCTGGTTTAGACCTGGTTTAGACCTGGTTTAGACCTGGTTTAGACCTGGTTTAGTCCTGGTTTAGACTGGTTTAGACCTGGTTTAGACCTGGTTTAGACCTGGTTTAGACCTGGTTTAGACCTGGTTTAGACCTGGTTTAGACTGGGTTTAGACCTGGTTTAGACCTGGTTTAGACCGGGTTTAGACCTGGTTTAGACCTGGTTTAGACCTGGTTTAGTCCTGGTTTAGACTGGGTTTAGACCTGGTTTAGACCTGGTTTAGACCTGGTTTAGACCGGGTTTAGACCTGGTTTAGACCTGGTTTAGACCGGGTTTAGACCTGGTTTAGACCTGGTTTAGACCGGGTTTAGACCTGGTTTAGACCTGGTTTAGACCGGGTTTAGACCTGGTTTAGACCTGGTTTAGACCTGGTTTAGACCGGGTTTAGACCAGGTTTAGACCTGGTTTAGACCTGGTTTAGACCGGGTTCAGACCAGGATTAGACCTGGTTTAGACTGGGTTTAGACCTGGTTTAGACCTGGTTTAGACCGGGTTTAGACCGGGTTTAGACCTGGTTTAGTCCTGGTTTAGACTGGGTTTAGACCTGGTTTAGACCTGGTTTAGACCTGGTTTAGACCTGGTTTAGACCTGGTTTAGACCTGGTTTAGACCTGGTTTAGACCTGGTTTAGACCTGGTTTAGACCGGGTTTAGACCTGGTTTAGACCTGGTTTAGACCGGGTTTAGACCTGGTTTAGACCTGGTTTAGACCTGGTTTAGACCGGGTTCAGACCAGGATTAGACCTGGTTTAGACCTGGTTTAGACCGGGTTCAGACCAGGATTAGACCTGGTTTAGACTGGGTTTAGACCTGGTTTAGACCTGGTTTAGACCGGGTTTAGACCTGGTTTAGACCTGGTTTAGACCTGGTTTAGACCTGGTTTAGACCTGGTTTAGACCGGGTTTAGACCTGGTTTAGACCTGGTTTAGACCTGGTTTAGACCGGGTTTAGACCTGGTTTAGTCCAGGTCTAGTCCCGGTCTAGACCTGGTCTAACCTCTGATGGTGATGTGTTGGTAGCAGACATCTTCTTGAGTTTTGATTCTGGAATAAACCAGACTCTGCTCAGTTTCTGTAAAAACAAACAGATTTTATTAATATTGAATTAAATGTCTGTAAATGTTTTTCTAGTGGAACATGTTTTGTTTTAGTGACGGTGGTGTTTCCTGTTTGTTTGGTGCCAGTCGAGGTTTTGGTTTTCATCAGAAACAGAAGCTGCAAACCACTCGGACGTTTATCAGAAAAACCACTGTTGTTCAGCAGCTCTGACCTCACTCTATTTATACTTAACGGCTGAATGTCACACCTCAACCACAACAGAACCAGTCTGATACTTACACCAAATGTACTACATATTAGCAAATTTAAAAAATGTTTAAATGTGGAAATATTTTAACCAAACGAAGCTAAAGAGAAAAAAAAAACTAGCTTCAAAACTGCTTCTATTTTTGAGTCAAAGCCTTTAAACAAATGTAATTCTCAAATAAACTCTGCTCCAGTGAAAATGTAAAATGTGGCAGAGAAACCAAGGGCTGCTGCAGGGAACTCCTCTGACTTTAAGGCTCATAATTCAAACTCAGTAAAACACAGAGATTTGGGACTTACGTTTTCTGAAAGAGCATGAATTTCTCTATGATTTTCAGATATAACGTTTGTGTCGAAGTGAAACATGTGAGAGTTTTAAAGACGGACATTTTGTACAGAGCTGCACAGTTGAGAGTGATGTCATCGACCGACACCAAAAAATCCAGAAAAATCACAAAACTTAAACTGAAATAACTTAAAAACTGACAAAGACACGAAGACGCTGAATGGAAGTTAAAAAGCTGAAAGTCTCGTGGATGGTTTAAAGTTTGAATGAAGCTGAAATAAAAAGACTGAACAGTTCTAAACGAGGTTTGAAGGGGCTTGATATTCTTTACAGTGAGAACAACTGAACTGAACCATTCTGATTTATTAATAAAATAAAACCATGAAGCCTCACCTCCGCTGCGTCTGATTGGCTGTTTCTGATGATGATGTAATATGTGGCTGTACGTGATGTCATCAGTCCCGCCTCCTTCTGCATTTGTATTGACTTTAGAAACAAGACAATATTAACTCACATTAGAACCAGGTCTAAACCAGGTCTAAACCAGGTCTAAACCAGGTCTAAACCAGGACTAAACCGGGTCTAAACCAGGTCTAAACCAGGTCTAAACCAGGACTAAACCGGATCTAAACCGGGACTAAACCGGGACTAAACCGGGTCTAAACCAGGTCTAAACCACGACTAAACCAGGACTAAACCAGGACTAAACCAGGTCTAAACCAGTAGAAGCCTCTAGTGGCCGTCAGTAGAACTACATGTTGATGTTACACATGTTTAAGGTTGACCTGTAGTGTTCCTGTGTCTGCACCGTTTCACCAATAGAACCAACAGAACCAACAGAACCAGGAGAACTCCAAGAACTGAGCCGACGATGGTCCACATCAAAGAGGACGGCTTCTCTTTTTTGGGTTCAGACGAAGCTGTAGAAGCTGTAGAAGCTGTAGAAGCTGTAGAAGCAGGAGGAGGAGGAGAAGGAGGAGGAGGTTTCCCTAAAACAGAACAAACGTGTTAAACCCGAGTCTGTCTGGAGCTGAAGATCTTCAGGTGAAAAGTGACTTTTAAAACCTCTCTTAACTTTCTCTCAAACAATAAATAATAATATTAATAAACCTCTCTGTGAATAAACCCCAGAGAATCACTGCTGCGTTCGTCTGAGCTCCACAGTCTCTGACAAACAGGTCCTTCTCTTTATTTATTTAAGAAACTGGAATAAACTGACACAAGTTGAAAGAAAGGTCTAACCCGGTCTAACCCTGGTCTAACCCGGTCTAACCCCGGTCTAACCCCGGTCTAACCCGGTCTAACCCCGGTCTAACAGGACTCACCTGGTCTAACCCCGGTCTAACAGGACTCACCTGGTCTAACCCGGTCTAACAGGACTCACCTGGTCTAACCCCGGTCTAACAGGACTCACCCGGTCTAACAGGTCTAACCCGGTCTAACCCGGTCTAACAGGTCTAACAGGACTCACCTGGTCTAACCAGGTCTATCCCCGGTCTAACCCTGGTCTAACATCGGTCTAACCCGGTCTAACCCGGTCTAACCCAGTCTATCCCCTGTCTAACCCGGTCTAACCCGTTCTAACCCTGGTCTAACCCGGTCTAACAGGTCTAACAGGACTCACCAGATCTAACCTGGTCTAACCAGGTCTAACAGGTCTAACCTGGTCTAACAGGTCTAACCCGGTCTAACCCGGTCTAACCCCGGTCTAACAGGTCTAACAGGACTCACCAGATCTAACCTGGTCTAACCAGGTCTAACAGGTCTAACCTGGTCTAACAGGTCTAACCCGGTCTAACCAGGTCTATCCCCGGTCTAACCCTGGTCTAACCCCGGTCTAACCCTGGTCTATCCCCGGTCTAACCCGGTCTAACCAGGTCTAACAGGACTCACCTGGTCTAACCCGGTCTAACCCCGGTCTAACCCTGGTCTAACCCGGTCTAACAGGTCTAACCCGGTCTAACCCGGTCTAACCCCGGTCTAACCCCTGTCTAACCCGGTCTAACAGGTCTAACCCGGTCTAACAGGTCTCACCCTGGTCTAACCCGGTCTAACAGGTCTCACCCTGGTCTAACCCGGTCTAACAGGTCAAACAGGTCTAACCTGGTCTAACCCGGTCTAACCAGGTCTAACCTGGTCTAACCAGGTCTAACAGGTCTAACCCGGTCTAACAGGTCTAACCCGGTCTAAGCAGGTCTAACAGGTCTAACAGGTCTAACCCGGTCTAACAGGTCTAACCTGGTCTAACAGGTCTAACCTGGTCTAACAGGACTCACCTGGTCTAACTCGGTCTAACAGGACTCACCTGGTCTAACCCCGGTCTAACCCGGTCTAACCCGGTCTAACAGGTCTAACAGGTCTAACCTGGTCTAACCCGGTCTAACAGGTCTAACCCGGTCTAACCCCGGTCTACCAGGTCTAACCCGGTCTAACAGGTCTAACAGGACTCACCTGGTCTCACCTGGATCCAGCTGGACTCGGAGAGCTCTCCTTTGATCTCACACTGATACACACCTTCATCAGACGCTGACACCTGCTGGATGGTCATGTGACCTGTAGGCTGCTCCGACAGGAAGTGTCCGTCTCTATGGAAACGAGCTGTGAGGCCGGAGGAAGTGTGATGGAGACAGAACAGAGAGACGTTCTGTCCCTCTGTCACAGGGAGGACCGGACTCTGCAGGACCACACCTCGGTCTGAGACACAGGGACATATCAGTCTGTGTTTTTACTGAGAGTCAGTGGAGTCCTGACCTCTGACCTCTGACCTGTTACAGTGATGTTGACTCCATCAGAGGCCTGTCCCTCTCTGGACTCACACCAGTACAGACCAGTGTCCCAGGGGACGAGTCTGAGGACACATCTGGACTCCTTCAGTCGTCCCCAGTTGTCTCCACACTGGGTCCTGGTCTCTGTGGACGTGGTCCTGGACACAGTCCAGTCTCTGTCACAGCTCAGAGACACAGACTCTTCACTGAAGAACTGGGACTGGTCTGGACTCACTCGGACTGAGACTGTGGAGGAAACTAAGTCAGAGTCTGAACGAGTCACTGATGGAAAAACTGTTTAAACACACGTCCCAGATGAATACATCTAACACACTCAGAATGTCTCTGCTCTGATCCAGTCCCAGAATGGTTCCAGGGTCAGATCAGAATCATTCTGGACAGGTTTGAATCTGACTTGGAGCCATGGATGTATAATAATCTGAAAAGTTTGGTGCACAGTAGCAGAGTGAGTTCAAATCCCGCCAGACTAAACATCCTCGTCTAACCCTGGTCTTTCTGTGAGGAGTTTGCATGTGCAATGAATGAATGAAAGTTTGGCATCTCATAGGGGCTCATTGCACTGAGTTTCCTCTGGGTTTATTTGGCAGGTTTCGGTCATTGCCAACGTCGTAGCAGATGGGGCTTGGGTGCTATTTACTTTTTTTGTTCCTTGGCTCATGATGAATGTTTGTGCCAAAGTTCATACATTTCCAAAAACATTTTTTTTGTCAATTATTTATTATTGGTAATCATCTTGTACTGCTCCAAACCATGGAACCAAGGTCTCACCAGACTCTTGTGACCAATGACGTGGCAGCACCAACAGGAAGAGGCGGGGCTTACTTTGACTCTTCTCTTTGTCATCAACATGACTACGACCAAAGACGTTAGCGTTGACGCTGCTATCGACTCAGTTTTATCAGAAGTAGAGAGTGTTTCTCGTGGAGCATCGTATGAATCGTTGTGATTGGTTAAAGGAACCTCTTGGAGGCGGAGACTAGTGCTTCATCCAATCACCTCCAGGTTTTCTACAGAAGGCTCCTCCCTTTTACAAACACTTTCATCAGGACCCTCCAGATGGTTCTGTGAAACAGACTGTGTTCTGGAGCAGCTCAGTCTCATCCCATCTCGTCCCAGAGGGATTTTCTTTTGAAGCTATAGGGGGCGCTGTCGCTTCCATTATTTCCACATATATGTGTTCAGGACGGGGAGTGAATAAGAGATTCAATTTAAACTAGAACGTTGCATGTGAAGTTAAAACAAGCCTAAACACACGGCTGGGATTCAGGACAATAACAGGATTTTATCAATATTACATTTTAGAATCACAGTAAAAATAACTTTTATTGTTTCATGACGCCACAGCTTTATCCTGTCTTTGAGTCTCGATGCAACCAGGAAATAAACCCAGAAGCTGAAAGCTTTGTCGTGTTAATGATCAATGTCCACTGCATTGTCCACGTCCATTACTCTTTCAGGATCTTCTAATAATACTACAGCTGGAGACATGTTAAAGCTCAATCTAACATTAAAGGTTCTGAGATCTAACTCTCAGATTCCTGCTGGACTCACCTTGAAGACTGGAGCAGAGCAGCATCAAGAACACAATACTCCTCATCTTCAGTCGCTCAGAGGCTGGACCTGGACCTGGAGGTGGACCTGGACCTGGACTTGGACCTGGAGGTGGACCTGGACCTGGACTTGGACCTGGAGGTGGACCTGGACCTGGACTTGGACCTGGAGGTGGACCTGGACCTGGACTTGGACCTGGGCCTGGACCTGGAGGTGGACCTGGAGGTGGACCTGGACCTGGACCTGGACCTGGACTTGGACCTGGGCCTGGACCTGGAGGTGGACCTGGAGGTGGACCTGGACCTGGAGGTGGACCTGGAGGTGGACCTGGACCTGGAGGTGGACCTGGAGGTGGACCTGGAGGTGGACTTGGAGGTGGACCTGGACCTGGAGGTGGACCTGGAGGTGGACCTGGAGGTGGACCTGGACCTGGAGGTGGACTTGGAGGTGGACCTGGAGGTGGACTTGGAGGTGGACCTGGAGGTGGACCTGGAGGTGGACTTGGAGGTGGACTTGGAGGTGGACCTGGACCTGGAGGTGGACCTGGACCTGGAGGTGGACCTGGAGGTTGAGGTGGACCTGGACCTGGACCTGGACGTGGACCTGGAGGTGGACCTGGAGGTGGACCTGGAGGTGGACCTGGAGGTGGACCTGGAGGTGGCCCTGGAGGTGGACCTGGAGGTGGACCTGGAGGTGGCCCTGGACCTGGAGGTTGAGGTGGACCTGGAGGT
The DNA here is from genome assembly GCA_036850595.1 of Rhyacichthys aspro. Classification (NCBI taxonomy): domain Eukaryota; kingdom Metazoa; phylum Chordata; class Actinopteri; order Gobiiformes; family Rhyacichthyidae; genus Rhyacichthys; species Rhyacichthys aspro. The sequence continues at coordinate 790,709 of CM072165.1, forward strand.
GGACCTGGACCTGGAGGTGGACCTGGACCTGGAGCTGGAGGTGGACCTGGAGGTGGACCTGGAGGTGGAGATGGAGGTGGAGGTGTCTGCAGCTGAAACCAACAGAAGAACTATATTTATTTTAGGGACTCAGTCTTTAATGTCTGAAGTGCTGTTGGTGTTAAATTAAGGTCAAAGCTGTGTTTTTAATCCATGAAACAAAAGTAATATCCTCATGAGTAAATGTATAAAGTTATGGAGTGAGGACAATGTTTATTGATGAAGATCTGTGAGAAAACACACAGCTGTAAATGTACCAGTTTCAACACAGTATGAAACAAATGTCCTGCAACAGACGCAGGATCAGACCAAACGAGAATATTTCATGTGTGGATTATGTGAGTAAAGGCTCGGTTTTAAAGAAAAAAGAAAGAAAAAAGATAAAGAACTCATAAAACCTCACCACAAACTGAACCTGGGCCTTTTTGTCTCAAAAACTCTCACATTTCTGTCAGATCGACCTCCTTTAGATCATTGTACATGAGCAGAGCTCTCTTTGAACGTTTGTCTCTGCTTTAAAAACCTGAAGAGGCTGGAGTTTAGCTCAGTTTGAACCAGAAACAGGAAACTGTCCAAACAGAAAAACAGAACAAAGAGTAAAAACCACAGGTTTCTGTTAAAAATCACACAGAATATCCTTTTTTTAACTAAATCTGATGCAGATAAATATGTGTCATTTCCTCCTAAGGCCACTGTTCTGTGGAATATAAATGAGTGGAATAAACAAGAGGCAGTACTCACAGAAGACGCTTCAGACTCTGACGCTTTTCATCCTCTGCATCAGAGTTTATTCAAATAAACCCCGCCTCCTCCTCTGTTCGTGGCCAATGAGGAGCCACAGCTGAGTCACATGACCTAAACTATTAATATGGACCATGTGAACACTGAACCGCCCAAAGGAGGCCGTCCATCTTTGATTGAAATTAAAAATTAGTCTTTTAATAAACTCCTGGAGCGTCAGCCCGAATGAGCTCAGATTCACACAAGAAAAATTCATCCAAAATGATTATGGTTTTAATGTGGTGCAGCAGCAGATTGTTATAATAAAACATTTGTACATTGTCCAGTTTAGCTCTAATTTTAATCACGTATTCACTCCTCAGTCTGGATGGAAAATACATTTAAAGATTTAAAAGAAAATCCCCATGGGACGGCCAAGAAGTTAGTTTCTCAGAAGTGACCATCATCATGCCACAACAACCAAAAAGTCTTTTGGACCATGCTCTAATTTCAATTGTGTTACCGTGGCAACAGCCAAAGAATTCAAGCTAAAATCTTGCTTTAGTTTTTGGGAACTGTATGAAAATTGGCACAGACTATCCTCATGTGTCTCTGAACAAGAAACTCCATTGGAGCTAAGTACAACCATGTTGCCATGGTAACGCTCTAAAATATGAACTTCTGGCCTTGTGCAGGACCTGAGTGACACCTGAGAGAACTCTGTTATAAATGAGTTAAATCAGAGATGAATACAACTGTCTCTGGGAGTCATTTGTGTAACAACCAAGAGGCCTTCACTTTGTAGTTCTCTGGCTTGTGTTTTCTTTCCTGGTTCACCTGAACATTATCACCTGAACATTATCACCTGAACATTATCACCTGAACATTACCACCTGAACATTACCACCTGAGCATTACCACCTGAACATTACCACCTGAGCATTATCACCTGAACATTACCACCTGAACATTACCACCTGAGCATTACCACCAGAGCATTATCACCTGAGCATTACCACCTGAACATTACCACCTGAGCATTACCACCTGAACATTATCACCTGAGCATTACCACCTGAGCATTACCACCTGAGCATTACCACCTGAGCATTATCACCTGAGCATTATCACCTGAACATTACCACCTGAGCATTATCACCTGAACATTACCACCTGAGCATTACCACCTGAGCATTACCACCTGAACATTATCACCTGAGCGTTACCACCTGACCATTACCACCTGAGCATTACCACCTGAGCATTATCACCTGAGCATTACCACCTGAGCATTACCACCTGAGCATTATCACCTGAACATTACCACCTGAGCATTACCACCTGAGCATTACCACCTGAGCGTTACCACCTGAGCGTTATCACCTGAGCATTACCACCTGAGCATTACCACCTGAGCATTATCACCTGAGCATTATCACCTGAACATTACCACCTGAGCATTACCACCTGAGCATTACCACCTGAGCATTACCACCTGAGCATTACCACCTGAGCATTATCACCTGAGCATTATCACCTGAACATTACCACCTGAGCATTATCACCTGAACATTACCACCTGAGCATTACCACCTGAGCATTACCACCTGAACATTATCACCTGAGCGTTACCACCTGACCATTACCACCTGAGCATTACCACCTGAGCATTATCACCTGAACATTACCACCTGAGCATTATCACCTGAACATTACCACCAGAGCATTACCACCTGAGCATTACCACCTGAGCATTATCACCTGAACATTACCACCTGAGCATTACCACCTGAGCATTATCACCTGAACATTACCACCTGAGCATTACCACCTGAGCATTATCACCTGAACATTACCACCTGAGCATTACCACCTGAGCATTATCACCTGAACATTATCACCTGAACATTACCACCTGAGCATTATCACCTGAACATTACCACCTGAGCGTTATCACCTGAGCGTTACCACCTGACCATTACCACCTGACCATTACCACCTGAGCATTACCACCTGAGCATTATCACCTGAACATTATCACCTGAGCATTACCACCAGAGCATTACCACCTGAGCATTATCACCTGAACATTATCACCTGAGCGTTACCACCTGAGCATTACCACCTGAACATTACCACCTGAGCATTATCACCTGAGCGTTACCACCTGACCATTACCACCTGAGCATTACCACCTGAGCATTATCACCTGAACATTACCACCTGAACATTATCACCTGAGCGTTACCACCTGACCATTACCACCTGAGCATTACCACCTGAGCATTACCACCTGAACATTACCACCTGAACATTATCACCTGAGCGTTACCACCTGACCATTACCACCTGAGCATTACCACCTGAGCATTACCACCTGAACATTACCACCTGAACATTATCACCTGAGCATTACCACCAGAGCATTACCACCTGAGCATTACCACCTGAACATTACCACCTGAGCATTATCACCTGAGCGTTACCACCTGACCATTACCACCTGACCATTACCACCTGAACATTATCACCTGAGCATTATCACCTGAGCGTTACCACCTGAACATTATCACCTGAACATTATCACCTGAACATTATCACCTGAGCATTACCACCTGAGCATTATCACCTGAACATTACCACCTGAACATTACCACCTGAGCATTATCACCTGAACATTACCACCTGAACATTACCACCTGAGCGTTACCACCTGACCATTACCACCTGAGCATTACCACCTGAGCATTATCACCTGAACATTATCACCTGAGCATTACCACCAGAGCATTACCACCAGAGCATTACCACCTGAACATTACCACCTGAGCATTATCACCTGAGCGTTACCACCTGACCATTACCACCTGACCATTACCACCTGAACATTATCACCTGAGCATTATCACCTGAGCATTATCACCTGACCATTACCACCTGAGCATTATCACCTGAACATTATCACCTGAACATTACCACCTGAACATTATCACCTGAGCATTATCACCTGAGCGTTACCACCTGAACATTATCACCTGAACATTACCACCTGAACATTATCACCTGAACATTATCACCTGAACATTATCACCTGAACATTATCACCTGAACATTACCACCTGAGCGTTATCACCTGAACATTATCACCTGAACATTATCACCTGAACATTATCACCTGAACATTATCACCTGAACGTTACCACCTGAGCGTTACCACCTGAGCGTTACCACCTGAACATTACCACCTGAGCATTACCACCTGAGCATTATCACCTGAGCATTATCACCTGAACATTATCACCTGAACATTATCACCTGAACATTATCACCTGAGCATTATCACCTGAGCATTACCACCTGAACATTATCACCTGAGCATTACCTGCTTCTCCCTGGTCTCCAGGCCCTGGATATTGCACTTGTCTTTTGTTTAGTTATTCTTTGTTCTTACACACACACCTCATGCACACTCAACACACTCAACACACACACCACAGACACACTTCTTTCACATGAATTTAATTAAAGTACTGAGTTAACTTTGAGCCTGTGTTGTCTCCGTTAGTGTTTCACACAGAATCAGATGAAGGTCAGGACAGTCCTGAACCCAGCGCTTTGATTAGACCCTTATTACATGTCATATATACAATTATAATACATACAACTCATTTATTACATGTCATATATACAATTATAATACATACAACTCATTTATTACATGTCATATATACAATTATAATACATACAACTCATTTATTACATGTCATATATACAATTATAATACATACAACTCATTTATTACATGTCATATATACAATTATAATACATACAACTCATTTATTACATGTCATATATACAATTATAATACATACAACTAATTTATTACACGTCACTCATTAAATGCCATTTATTACATGTCTCTAATTACATGTCTCTTATTACTAGTCACCTATTACATGTCTCTTATTAATAATAATAATAATAATAATAATAATAATACATTTTATTTATAATGTGCCTTTCTAGACACTCAAGGTCGCCTTACAACATACATAAAAACACAATAGGACATATAATCATTAAAAACGCTCAAAAACAATTAAGAACAACATTAAAAACCACTATAGAATACATAAACAGGTCAGTGCAGTTATGGTGAGAGTGAGTAGTGAGTCTGAACAGATGAGTTTTGAGTTTGGTCATGAAGTGTGGGAGTGAGTCTGTGTTGCGGAGGTCAGGGGTGTGTGTGTTCCAGAGCTAACCCTGACCCTAACCCTGACCCTGACCCTGACCCACGGTGACGAGACGGGCAGGAGGGACTGAGAGCTGTAGAGAGGAGGAGGAGCGGAGGAGCGGGCGGGTGTGGAGATGTGGAGGAGCTCAGAGAGATATGAAGGTGCAGGTTGTGGATGGATTTGAATGTGAGGAGCAGTATTTTATAGCTGATGGGGTATGTGATGGGGAGCCAGTAGAGCTGTTGTAGGACGGGTGTGATGTGATTGGTGGAGGAGGCACGTGTGATGATGTGGCTGAGTTCTGGACCAGTTGAAGTTTATGGAGTGTTTTTTGAGGGAGACCAAACAGAGAGTTACAGTAATCCAGGCGGGAGGTGACGAGGCTGGGCACAAGGACGGCAGTAGAGGGCGGGGTTGATGTGGGAAGTGAAGGAGAGTGTGCTGTCGAGGAGGACACCAGACTCTGTGGGGAGGGGGTGATGGCAGAAGTTATTGATTTTATTAAGGGTGGATTTGGTGCCGATTAGGAGCAGTTCAGTTTTATTGCTGTTTAATTTAAAGAAGTTTGTGGTGAACCAGGGTTTTATTTCACAGAGGCAGTTTATCAGGGAAGAGGGTGAGAGTGTGGAGTTTGGTTTGCTGGAGAGGTAGAGCTGGGTGTCATCCACGTAGCAGTGAAAGTGGATGTTATGTTTTCGGAGGATGTGACCGAGGGGGAGCAGGTAGATGATGAACAGCAGGGGCCCCAGTACCGAGCCCTGGGGCACACCTGTGGTGACGGGGATGAACTGAGAGCGGTCTGAGAGGTAGGAGTGGAACCAAGTGAGGGCTGTGTCTGTGATGCCAATGGAGGAGAGTCTGTGGAGAAGAATGGAGTGTGAGATGGTGTCAAAAGCCGCAGTCAGATCGAGCAGGAGGAGGATGGAGAGTGAACCGGAGTCAGCGGAGAGGAGAAGGTCATTTGTTATTTTAATGAGGGCAGTTCCGGTGCTGTGGAGGGGCGGAAGCCAGACTGGAATTGTTCATAAAGATTATTAGAAGATAAGTGGGTATGAAGTTGAGCGGCAACAGTTTTTCTAGAATTTTGGAAATGTAAGGAAGATTGGAGATAGGACGGAAGTTATTGAGGTCTGTGTGATCTGAGCCAGGTTTTTTGAGGATGGGTGTGACAGCGGCAGTTTTAAGAGGAGGGGCAGTTCCAGAGGAGAGGGAGGTGTGAATAATGTTAGTGATGAGAGGGGACAGAGACGGGAGTGTGGCTTTGACGAGGACAGTAGGGAGTGGGTCTAATTTGCGGAGGATTTGGATTTTTGAATTAGAGTTGTAATTTGGTTGACAGAGGGAAGGGAGAATGAAGTAAATGAATGGATAGAGGTAGATGGAATAGGGACAGGTGAGCAAGGAGCAGAAGGGGGTGTGAGTTGATGGTGAATGTGCTGGATTTTAGATTTGAAAAATGAGGCCAGAGTATTACATTAATCTGAGGAGTAGAGGTGAGTCAGGAGGCTTTGAGATGTTACTGATAAATGAGAAAAGGGCCTTGGAGTTTCCTTGATTAGAGTTAATTAAACCGGAGTAATGTGTGGATTTGGCTTTGGAAATGCAGTCTTTGTAGTGGAGAATATGGGTTGAGTACATGTCCTTGTGCACAGCAAGTCCAGTTTTTCTATAGAGTCTTTCCAGTTGACGACCTTTTGCTTTTAACTGTCTGAGTGTGGGAGTGAACCAGGGTGCGGAGTGAGTGAATGACACAGATCTGGTTTTGAGAGGAGCAAGATTGTTTAGGATGCTATGGAGGTGTGTATTGTAGTGTGAGAGTAACTGTTCAGGGGAATGAAGGTTGTCTGTACTGGGGAGGTTGTCGATGTGAAGGGATAGATTGTCCAGGTCAATGTCCTTGATTTTGCGGAAACTAATAGTGCGTGTGGGTTTGGATTTGGATAGCAACAGATTGACATTGAACGAGAGAAGTGAGTGATCAGAGAATGGGAGGTAGTTTGCTTTACAGTCAGTAGGTGTAATGCCAGAGCAGCAGATGAGATCCAGAATATGTCCTTTTGTGTGTGTGGGAAAGTTAACAAATTGCTGAAAGTCAAAACTGTCCAAACAGGATGTGAAGTCTTTAGTGAGAGTGTTATTGGAAATGTCCATGTGAATATTGAAGTCCCCCAATAATATTATATTGGATGAGAGTGTGGAGAGATGTGTGAGGAATGCTGTGAAGTCAGTGATAAAATCCTTGTTTGTCTTCGGGGGTCTGTAGACAGTGGCCACAATAGTGGGAACGGATCCAGAGAGTTGACAAGCAGTAGTCTCAAATGAATGGTAGGTATCCAGCTGTACCGGCGCTGTCTTCCAGGTCTCGCGGTAGATTACCGCGAGACCACCTCCTCGGCCAGTGGCACGTGGTTGGGAGAGGTAAACAAACCCCGGTGGAGTAGCGTCATTGAGATGCGTGTAGTCGTTCGGCTGCTGCCACGTCTCTGTTAAACATAGAAAGTCCAACTTACGGTCTGTCAGGAGATCTCGGACGAGATGGCCCTTATTCGTGAGGGCGCGGATGTTGAGGAGACCAAAGCTGACCGTAGTGGTGCTCAGGCTGACAGCCGTAGCCGACCTCGGGACCCGGGCCAGCACACGGAGATCAGCGCGGCGACCGGTGTTTTTCTGTGGGCGGCGAGAGGTGGACCAGAATGACTTGATGGAGTTGGAGTTGTCATATTGGAAATTCCGACGTGAGCCCCGGTGAGTACATCTCCGACGGGGCACGTATAGAACGCCCGGGTGCTGGAGCAAAGCTGGCGCTGGTGGACCGTGAGGATTATGGATGTTAAACTCAGTGGCAATGTACTGGAACAGTGCAGCCGAAGGGTGGTAGATTAAAAACTGCAAGAACCAGAGGAATACAAGCCACGTATAGTTAATCCACATAGTTGTCCGAGGGTTGTAACGGTAGCAGAGAGGTGGCGACAGGTAGGCTAGGCTGTGAAAGTGACGAGTACGTACAGCAGGTAAGCTAGTCGCAGCTCATGCTTAAACATAAACAGATGAAAGTCTGTATATGTCGATAGGATGATTGTAACAGGAGATTACTCATACTCATACTCATAGATCACAAATGCAGGGTCCACAGGCGTAGATATTACATAAAATGAGGAGAGTAGCGGCAGCCAAAAAACGCGCCAGCATTCACTCAACCCGGAAGTATATGTTATCTGTTACATGTCTCCTATTACATGCCACCTATTACATGTCTCTTATTACTGGTCACCTATTACATGTCTCTTATTACTGGTCACCTATTACATGTCTCTTATTACATGCCACCTATTACATGTCTCTTATTACTGGTCACCTATTACATGTCTCTTATTACATGCCACCTATTACATGTCACCTATTACATGTCTCTTATTACATGCCACCTATTACATGTCTCTTATTACTGGTCACCTATTACATGTCTCTTATTACTAGTCACCTATTACATGTCTCTTATTACTAGTCAACTATTACATGTCTCCTATTACATGTCACCTATTACATGTCACCTATTACATGCCACCTATTACATGTCTCTTATTACATGTCACCTATTACATGCCACCTATTACATGTCACCTATTACATGCCACCTATTACATGTCACCTATTACATGTCACCTATTACATGTCAACTATTACATGTCATCCATTACATGTCTCTTATTACATGTCTCCTATTGCATGTCTCTTATTACATGTCTCTTATTACTAGTCACCTATTACATGTCTCTTATTACATGTCTCTTATTACATGTCACTTATTACATGTCTCTTATTACATGTCTCTTATTACATGTCACCTATTACATGTCTCTTATTACATGTCTCTTATTACATGTCTCTTATTACATGTCACTTATTACATGTCTCTTATTACATGTCTCTTATTACATGTCTCTTATTACATGTCACCCATTACATGTCTCTTATTACATGTCACTTATTACATGTCTCTTATTACTTGTCTCTTATTACATGTCACCTATTACATGTCTCTTATTACATGTCACTTATTACATGTCTCTTATTACATGTCACCTATTACATGTCTCTTATTACATGTCTCTTATTACATGTCACTTATTACATGTCTCTTATTACATGTCTCTTATTACATGTCACCTATTACATGTCTCTTATTACATGTCACTTATTACATGTCTCTTATTACATGTCACCTATTACATGTCTCTTATTACATGTCTCTTATTACATGTCATTTATTACATGTCTCTTATTACATGTCTCTTATTACATGTCACAGTAGCAGTACTGGAAACTCTTTCATTAATATCTTGATATCTGAAGTGAGCCTATTTGTTTTGTTTTCAACATCTTTAAATTGTTTTAATTACATTGACATGTAGTATGTAAATATGTCAGAAACTAAATCAGGGAAGTGTTAGTCATGCACCGTTTCTGTCCTCTGGTCGTACGTACTGGTTTAGGAGAGACTTCATCTTTTCATTTATTTATTTTGAACATGTGGAGGTGGTACAAAACGAATAAAATGAATTGTATAAAAAACAAACAAACAAACAAACAAACAAACAAACAGAATGAATCAGAAAGACTAAACTACAACATTCATGTTATTCATGTCTGAAAAGAAGATGAAGCTTGTCTTATTTAATCCTACCTCTGTTCTCCTACTTATTGTTGGTCATCACTATCATTTCTCACTTTCATAATATTTCTCAACAGTTGCAGTCATTTTTAGATCTGCACAGGACACTTGAGATGATCTGGTTTTAAAGCTTTAATGTTTTTAGACCATTACAGCTGCTTTTGACACAATCGACCACAACATCCTTGTCTCTCCTCGAACACTGTAGGAATCAAAGGTACTGCCCTGGAGTGGTTTAAGTGCTCCTGATCTGAGGGCAGCTTCAGAGCAGGGTCAGAGGTCAGAGGTCAGAGACACAGATGTGAACCAAGTCATTGGTTTTGTTGATGAATATTTGGATTATATCATAATATTTCATGACAAAGCACCCCACAGAGTTGTTATAGCTTGTTGAGTATAAATGATAATCAAATACATAATTAAAAAGCCATGCTCTTCCTGAACACCAGGTGGCAGTATTGTGTGAGAATGTGAGGGGAACCCAGTATTTCACTCATTAACAGATATTTTATTTTCTGTCTCAGTTTGATTATGAAAATTAAACATATTTAAAGATCACCAGGAAAAGAAAATGCATTAATACAAAGAAATACAACAAAGAGAAAGTGACCAGTCTCAACAAGAGCATCTCAGCTCTCACCTGTGACTATTATTCACAACCACCAGGTGGCGCTAACGCTCAGGTAAAGGTCTCACCTTCTGTTTCACACTAGTGTGACTCTAGTGTCATTACATTCACCAAAACTGAGAAAACAAGAACCAGCAGTGACTTTAGTCTCAGTGCTGTTCCGCAGGCATCCCACAGAGGGCGCTGTGTTTATGGAAAACACGTGACCATTTCTTGTAAATGCTCTGAGTATTTCCCTTCAGCATTTTTAACCAGAGCTGGTTCAGACCTGGTTTAGTCCTGTTTTAGTCCTGGATAATGACAATATACAATTTTTATACAGTCAAATGGGTGACATTGAAACAAAGTGGTTCCAGGAGCTGTACCTCAGTCAAAACTGTTCACTTTGTGTTTTTTTGCTAAAAGCAAGAATAAAAACAGTTAAAGTTAAAGTGTGAACAGGAAGCACAGAGTTTCTGTGAAGAAGGAGGATCTAAACCGCCGCCATTTTGTTTTCAGAGTGAGACCAGAGTCCCTCAGGTTCCTCTCATCGTGGTTAAAATCTGAAACACACGCAGCTTTGATCTTCTACAACAGTTCATTTGAGAAAGACTGAATATGTTTTTCTGGAGAAAGCAGCAGAGCCACAGTTGAAGCCAAACAAAGAGAATGAAATATAAGAGTTTAATGTGGTTTTGTGTTTGTTGGGTCAAGGCTTTTATTGTTGAATAGAGTTCAACAGAAACTAATCTAACAAAATAAAACATCCCTGAACATCACTGTAGGAAAACACACAGATTATTACTGAATACAACACTGAAGAAATCATACTTAGTCTTTAGTTTAATCTGCCTCAGTTCTGTTTTTAGTCAGAGCTGCGTTTGACAGAAGCTCCTCCTCCTCTTCTTCTTACTCTTCCTCCTATACTCTGGTTCTGTCGGAGCTAAACTCCTCTGAGCACCTTCACGAGCACACTCTTCACCGAGGATCTTCACGGAGGGTTTGATCAAGTGGATGTTGTGGTTGTTTTTCAGAAATGGCCCGTGTTCACTCTGATCATGTTCGTCTGCTTCTGTTGGAGCTGCTTTTCTGCGGTTTTTCTGCTGCTTCTGTCGAGGGTCAGTTTCTCAAATCTCTTTAAACTCAATTTATTCACTTTTATGATGAGTTTTACTTTACTGAGTTTTCATTGTTTCTGTTGTGGTTCTACTTTTAAAACAGACCCAAGTGTAATGATTGCAGGTTCACTCTATTATAGTTACACATGACGGACGCTCGTCTTTACCTTCAGGAACTGGTGTTTATTAACACATAGTTATTTAGGCATCACAACAGCCAGACAGTAGCCTCAATAACAACCTTCCCACTCTGTGTTACTCCACCTCCTAGGTCGTGACCTTAATACATGTATTAGTGCGTGGCACTATATACTACATCCTCCTTTCTCACAAAGCTTTAGCTGTGACACTTATCTATTTCACTTGTGCAACTTAGCTTAAACATTTGTAAACAGAACAGGTGAGAGAACAAGCATTTTCAACTTCGCTTCAGTTCAAATAAACATATCATATTTGCCTTGTCAAAGCATATATTATCACAAATTACATTACAGACATTTTCACTTTGTTATGAGGTAAATTACTAAACTCAGATCATATTTCCAATCCAGCATCTCTTCCTTTCTTTTGTATTAGTATTATTTATATATTCAATCATTTTGTGAAAAAAAAAAAAAAACTTAAAGGGCCATTGTGTAACTTTCATAAATTTCTACCAGTTACTGACACCTGTGGCCGTTAGAGGAACTGCAGTCAGTGTCGTGCTCGCTCTCGCGCGCGTTCGTACAAGCACGACTGAAGAAGCGGAGTATTAGCGTCAACACAAACTCTTTTACAGACTCATCACAGACTCTGAGATTTACTGGAGTCATGTTTACGGAGGAGGTAAGAGAAGTTACACTTCTGAAAGTTTGACAAACTTTATTTAAGACTAAACTATACTTGACTCTCGAGACTGACACAGAGAGTGAACTCTTGAGACAGGCAAGAGAACGACTAATGTTTGACAATAGTATGTTTTATAAAGTGTTTTTCAACACAATACAGTAGTTAGAGCAAACTCTGTGTGCTATATTATCGACTGTATGTAACGTTTGTCAAAAAAGCGTTGACAAACGTTAGCTTAGCTATAGCTAGCTTTAGCACTAGCTCACGTAGTTTCCACCGAGATCCTGCAGTGTTTACACAGGAGTCTCAGCAGAATAACGGCAAAAGTTAGTGAACTTAGCTCTATCAGACGGGATACGATACATAATGTGTTACTATTACTGTTATTTTTCCGAGTCTTTGCACAAATATTAGAGCATTTCATTTTTATTTGATCAGCTAATGTCTAAACAGCTGCACTGTTCCTAAACCTTGTGTAACACATCAGTGACAAGCACCAAAACAACACTCACTGACCTCTTATTTATTCTGGAGAAAAGCAAAATACATATTACTAAGTACAGGAGTTTTGCTTGTTTCTAGGTACCACTACTGTACTAAATTGGTCTGGCATTAGGTTGAGACAACATAAATGTAACCCCACTGTACCATTTCAGTTTATCCTTGTTTATTTTACTCTTGGTTCATTCAGAATACCTCCAACATGAAATTTGGCTCAATAAATGAACAAATAAGTCATATATTTTTATTGTTCTCTTCTCAGGACTCCAGCTCTGGAGTTTGAAGCTCCTGTGCAGGAGATCAGTGACTGCAGCATCTGTCTCCGGAGAAGGATGAAGTGCTCCAGATGAATGGAACTCGTCTGTGAGGGGTTTTTTCTGGATGTGCCGGAGTGAGCCACACCAGGACCAGCCGAACCCAACAGGGGTCAGCCAGCTCGGTGCACCTGCCTGAACTGCCCAGTCATACCAACAGATCTAGAAAACAAATGCTGCAGGAGGATCCAACAGGGCGTCTCAGACCACCACATGGAGCTGTTTTTATTTATTAATTTTTTCAGAAAACTAGATAAAAAAAAAATACTTTCATTTGTTTTATTAATTGAAAGTTTTATATGGTGTTTATATACAGGCAGAAATAAATATACATTTTTATAGATTCTTTCCTGCACATATTTATTGTAAAGGAATTGCTGTATTTGAGCACTGTCTCTTTTTATTGCTGCCCTTTGTTTTTGAGGCTGAAGTCATGTTCTAAAGAGAGAGAGAATAATAAGCATTGGTATCATTTTTACGGTCATGACATACATTTATTTACTTTATTATAACATACAATACATAGATAATACAGATAAAGTTTGACAGGTAACAAACATGTCCACAGCATTGTAGATAAGTGCATATTGATATTATGATGTAAATAACAAAACAGGCTAGACTTCTCCACTGGAGCATGATACCTGAACATAACGGTTCCTTGTGAGAGACAGGTAAGGACTGTGGACATGTGGCTGACATACCTGTCCTCTGCAGAGTAGTGTCTGGGCCAGTTCAGCTGTAGGTGGGGACACAACCCCAGGGAGGAGACCAGGGGCCCGAGGGTCATCTGGCCCATGACCTCTTGGTCCCACATCCAGAGGTGCATGCTGGATCTGCTGAGGGCCCACTCGTGCTCACCGCTGACGTGGTGCAGTACACCTCAGCACAGAGCCTAAATATATTGAATTTAGAGTCTAAGTTACAAGGAATGATCACATCTGAGTTCATTTTTTATCTGAAATACTAACTGAAAACAAACTTACCTGTCAGATCCTGCAGTTATTGATTCAGGATGGTGTGGCAATCCTGTCTTATTTTCTTGGTGTTTTCTGTAAACAATTCACCTATTGTTAGAATACAGGAAAGTACAATATTTACAACAGCATTACTATTGACAGTGCCACCGTATTTTCAACAAAAAACCAAAATATAACTACATTTTCATTGATCGATTACCTCCATGTTACTAACCAGCTTACCATTTGATTATTAGTTACCTAACATACAAATAAATGCACAAGCACAGCTAATCCCACCACATATGTTTACTTTATTTGTATATCCGCTCTATTGTTTGTCGTGCTGTGTATCACAACCGAGACAAGCGGATGTGATTTTCATTACAATAAACAGTCCGACTTGTAAATAATCATGACATGAATATAACGAGGTAAACAGTAAAAGACGTGTGGTAGAGTTACCTTTAGCTCGTCTGTGATGACAATTACATTCGGTCTAACAGACAGTTGTAACGTTAGTGTAATGGCTCGCGTTTTCTGGTGTTTATTTAGCAAACGAGCCAATGTTAGTGTAACTCCAAAATGCCACACAGAGTTAGCATTAGCTGCTGTGTGAAGACAGCCGGTAAGTAAGAAAAGCTAGGACTGCACATTTGTCAGATTCATAAGCCTCGGGAGTCAGGGTCATAACGAAGTTACGGTCTGAAGGTATTTAATCCATTCAAAACACAAACTTGTTTAGAGACGTTGCTGTTAGCTAGTTAGCATCCCGTTTCGGAAGCATGCTATTGTTATTTAGCATTAGACAACTGATAACAAAGCATCACAAGATATTTCACATGGTCAGTGATGATGTCTTACCTTCTGAATGAAAAGAAAGCCGATTCTGGGTCTGTTTTATCCCCAGAGCAGTTCTTCGCTCTCGCGGCCGACTCTGGCTCGTCTTCCTCCGGCGCCGGTCACACTCCTTTGGGTCTGCGGGCCTCGCTCGATAAAACGTTCTTTGTTTTTTTAATGTTTGCGTGTAGTTTGTGTCGGTGTGCTGGAGGCCGTTCGGGGTTTTTGTGTCTGCAGAGTCCATCTCAAAACTAACGCGAACTAATGCCGCTGACTGTCATGGCCGCCGCGCAGGAAAGTCCAAGACCAAGGAGACGAGAACGCGCACGACGTCACATCCGCCTCGATTTGGCGGGAAATCCGACCCGAATACTACTCAATGAAATGAGGCTACAGGCTTATAGAGGCAACCAAGTTGGATACTTAAAATGTCATCCCTCTCATCACAGCATTGACAGGCTGACTTCTGGGCAAATAAAAGCCTTATTTATTCTTAAAATCCTACACATAGCCCCTTTAAAGTATATATGACACCAATAAGTAACTAGTGTTTCAACACATAGTCTTTATACTTTGCTGGTGGCCTAATGACTCGGCCACATCTGGTTCGAACAGTTTCTGGAGAAGAGGCTTGCTCGCCACCAGCACTCTCCACTGCACCAGTGTCTGGGGTGCTGATCGGGTCATCCTCAAGTTGGTCCTGTTCTGATCCTACCTGAATGTCACTCGGGGTTTTCCTCAGGTGTCTCCTGTTGTGTCTGTACTGCTGGCCAGATGACGTCACCACATTGTAGGATCGTGGCTCAGTGTGTGTTTTGCTGACCACTGCCGGACGCCATCCCCGCTCTGTTTGCATGTGGACTGTACCACCAGGTTGCAGCATTGGTAGTCTTTTGGTACCCCTGTTGTAGTACTTGCGCTGTAGTCGCTGTAGGTTTTGAAGAGTAGAATGTGCATTTGCAGGAATTACTGGCAGCAGAATAGTACTAGAGCTAGGCAAAGTGCTTCTGAGGACCCTGCCCATAAGCATTTGTGCTGGCGAATAGTCCATACCTGTTATTGGTGTGTTTCTCAAGGTCAGTAGTGCCAAAAAGGGGTCACCGTTAGTTTGTTTGGCTTTCTTTAGTAGGTGCTTCACTGTCTTTACCGTTCTTTCAGCGAGCCCATTTGACTGAGCATAACCGGGGCTTGAGTGAGTGAGCTTTATGCCCCAAGCTATGGCAAACTCTCTCATTTCTTGGCTAGCAAAGGGTACATGGTCACTATCTCCTTGGGTATTCCCATTCTAGCAAACACAGATTTCATTTTGGCTACGACTGTGTGTGCTGTTTTGTCCTGCATGTTGAGCACCTCTGGGTATTTAGAAAAATAATCTACAATCAGCAGAAACGACTGACCACTTATTTCAAATATATCGGCTCCCACTTTAAGCCAGGGTAGCTCTGGTATGTCATGAGAGATCATTGGCTCCCTCTGGTAGCTAGGTTGGAACCGCTGGCATGTTGCACAAGATTCAACCATTCTCTCAATGTCCTTTGTTATACCTGGCCAATACCAGTGTGTCCTGGCCAGTGCCTTGGTGCGCTGCATGCCTTGATGAGCTACATGTAGCCTTTGTAACATGCTCGATCTCATTGCACTAGGTAGAATAATTCTGTCTCTAGCAAACATTATTCCATCTCTTACGCCTAATTTACACTGACTGCTGAACAGATACGGAACGGCGTCCGTACGGACGCCGCAAGGAATAGAAACCGTTGTAGTCAGTGCGAGCATTTACACCAGCTGCGGTGTGTTACGTCTCCTGATCCGGAGCTCCGGAAGGTTTCCGCAAGAAGTCTATTTTTTCCGGACGCCGCATGTGGATTTTCATGAAGTTGAAGAAATTACGAGTGCAGTGACGGGGTCCCGGGGGTTATTTGAGACCACGGACGACGAGAGATTTATCACGGAAGTCCAAAACCACACATATGATATTTCACATACTTTTTATAAGGACAACACCAGAAAAGAGAAGGCATGGAGTGAAATAGTTGGAGCTCTGGGATATACTGGTGAGTTTTTATCAGCACCTCTCTCTTTACATGGATTTTATCACGTGAACTCAACTCTTCAGCGTGAATCCCTGTGGTTTTGTGGTCTCGCGGATGCAGAATTCCGGACACGTACAGCACACACACTGCACCCGGTGTAAATGGCAGTCCTTACGGATTCCGTACGGAATCCCTTTCGCAGTCAGTGTAAATGAGGCGTTATTGATATCGTGTGCCTGATTGGCCAGTACTGTGTCACTCTTTTGTCTACTTGTCTTTTGTGATGTGGCCAGCCTTGTTTGTGTATGTCCAGTAACACTTGTAATGTCTCATCCTTCTGTGTCTCAGACATTAGTTGTTCAAGAGTCTCAGTGCTTAAGGCTGAAGTTGGTTCAAGAGCATAGACTACTTTCTCATCTGAAATGTCACTGTGAATGTCCTCTTCTTGCAATGTAGCTCTTGAGAGTGTGTCTGCAATCTGTAGGTCTTTACCTGGTGTGTAGATGACATTGAGGTCATAACGTTGTAGCTGAAGTAGCATTCTCTGTAGTCTGGATGGAGCATTTCCCAACGGCTTCCTGAGGATTGTCTCCAAAGGTTTGTGATCAGACTGTACATTGACTTTTACTCCATAGACGTATTGATGAAACCTTTTGACAGAGAACACAATGGCCAAAAGCTCCTTCTCTATCTGTGCATAGTTTTTTTCAGCGTCTGTAAGTGCTCTGCATGAGGCAAGCACCCAGACCATCTTTGGATGCGTCTGCCTGTATGACAATTGGTTTCTTCGGGTCGAAAAACTTTAGAACCGGGGCTGTTGTAAGTGCGTGTTTCAGTTTGTTCACAGCATCCTCGTGCTCATGTTGCCACTGCCACACACTGTCTTTGCGCAGAAGCTGTCTCAATGGCGCTGTAGCTGTGGCCTCACCTGGGATATACTGTGCTAGATATTTTATCATACCCAACATTCGCTGTAATCCAGGTCTGTCTGTGGGCGAAGGCATGTCAACAATGGCCTTGATTTTCGCCTCATCTGCTTTAACACCACCTGACGTCACAACATGTCCCATGTATTTGACATTGCTCACTTTGTATTGGATTTTCTCTTTGTTAAATTTTACATTAGCCTCTTTAGCTCTTTTCATCACTTTTTGTAGTATTTCATCATGTTCCTTTTCAGTGGATGCAGCAATAATCATGTCATCAGCTATAATGTGAACACCACTGATGTCTCCAAATGTCTCACAGTTGAGCTGCTGGAAGACCTCACTTGCCGACTTGATTCCAAACGGGAGGCGCTTGAAGCGGTAGCGTCCCCAAGGCGTATTGAAGGTGCACAATAGTGATGACTCCTTGTCCAGCTTTATTTGCCAATAGCCGTCCTTTTCATCCAGCACTGTGAATATTGTCTTACCGGCTAGTTTGCACAACACTTCATCTGCAGTAGGAATAGAGTAATGTTGTCTCAGAATGGCTTTGTTCAAGTCAGTAGGGTCTAAGCAAACTCTCAGCTTTCTTTTGTCCTTCTTTTCAGTAACAACTAAGCTGTTCACCCATGTGGTTGGCTCTGTCACCTTGTCGATGACGCTGGCCTTTAACAAGTCATCTAATGTGTCTTTAAGTCTGTCCATGACCGCTAATGGTATTTTCCTGCAACCATGTATTACAGGAGTCACTGTAGGGTCAATGTGGATATGATATTCACCAGAAAACTCTCCAAGTCCTTCAAAGACACTAGCATGTTGCGAAAGTAGTTCCTCTTTTGTAGTTGGGTACCGAATGGTGAGTGCGTCAACGTCCATTCTTTTGATTAGACTCAATGCCTCACATGCTTCTTTGCTTAGTATCGCTGTGGGTGAGTGGTTTGAGACATAAAATAGCAAATTTGCCTGAGCCTTGGCTGTTGAACACTCAAGAGAGATAGTTCCTTCTGGCCTTAGCCTGACTCCTCCGTAGGCAACTAACACAGTTCTTGTTGGCTGTAGTCGCAAGTTTATTCTCTTTTCACGTCTTGCCTTTCTTTTCAGGGTTTTAAACACACCCTGCGGTAGGACATTAGCTTCGGCTCCTGTATCTAGTTTAAACTTAATAGACATGTGATCTACATCTATGTCTGCATACCAGGAGTTGTCCTTTTTAGTGCTTAAATGTTGAGTGTCCACAGTCCCAATGAAAAGTGAGTCTATTTCTGGACTCAAATCATGTATTGTTTTCTTATGTTGTATTTTACCTGATTCACACATTTTTGCATAGTGATTCATCTTTCCACATTTGCGACAGGATACTCCAAATGCTGGACACTGCTTTGGTTGATGTGACTTCCCACACTTTCTGCAGGTGTGTTCTTGCGGTTTCTTATTTGTACTCTGAGGTGGTTGTTTTCTTCCTTTGTGCCATGTTTGATCTTTATGTCTTGTCTTATGCACCGTGTGTATGGCTCTTTCCTGTGTAGCCGTATTCATTGCTTGTATTTGGGCTTTGGCAGTCTCCGCTGCTCTACAGGTGTCAATCACTTTCTCTAGAGTGAGATTTGGTTCTCTCAAAAGTCTTTCTTTAAGGCGTTGATCATTCATGCTAAACACAATTTTGTCTCGGATCATATCGTTTTCTGTCGCGCCGAACTCGCAGTTTTTACTTTTCTGTCTCAGCTCAGTTACGTATTTCTCAATAGTGACTGACTCTGCCATAGGATGCGCCCAAAACTGATGTCTCTCAAAAACAGTGTTTTTCATCGGTTGGCAGTATGCGTTGAATGCCGTTAAAATGTTGACAACAGTCTTTTCTCCTTCTATTTCAAGTGTGTTATACACTTCGAGAGCGTCTTCTCCCAGTGCATGAAGTAAAATGGCTACCTTTATCTTTTCGTCCTTTTCGTCTGCGCCACTCGCCGTCATGTATATTTGAAAGCGCTGTTCCCATCGTCTCCAGTTTTCACCTAGATTGCCTGTTAGCACCAGCGGGGACGGTAGTCTAAATTGCTCCATCCCTTCTCCGCGTCGGAGCGCAGCAGCCTGCTCGCTCGTAACTAGCTTTAGCAATTAGCAAAAGGTTGATGTCTAACAACTCCGGCAAACGACGAACTGGACCGACTTCTGACACCATGTAATGATTGCAGGTTCACTCTATTATAGTTACACATGACGGACGCTCGTCTTTACCTTCAGGAACTGGTGTTTATTAACACATAGTTATTTAGGCATCACAACAGCCGGACAGTAGCCTCAATAACAACCTTCCCACTCTGTGTTACTCCACCTCCTAGGTCGTGACCTTAATACATGTATTAGTGCGCGGCACTATATACTACACCAAGGATTTATCCAGAATTATGTCTAAATAATAAGTTTAAATGCGGTTTAATGTGGTATTTCATGTTTTTCTTCCTGGAACATGTTCTGTATCTAAATATTAACAGTGTAAACGTGTTTATGACGAAGTCCTCCATTTTGTGGAGAATCACCTTCAGTGAGTGAGCTTAAATATTTAAATGTATTAAATAATATCGTTTAAATCGCAATAGTATTAAATACTCTAATAAAAATAAAATATAAAAATACCTTCTATTTTTTAGATATTTTATTAATTTCACACTCTGGCTGTGATTTAATGTACAATCGAATTCATTTTAAATGTCTTCTAAAAGAGGAAGTGAGGAGAACAGTTGTAAAAAAACAAAAACAAAAATATTATTTATTTATTTATTTCTTGTTTAGCAGAAGTGTGTTGAGTGAATATAAATTTAAAATGAAAGTTTGAATCTGTCGTGTTCATTGGAGCAGGTCATGTGACCCTCAAAGAGAGTCAAATGTTTCCAGAGGTTTTTACTGAAAACGTCTTTTAACAAAAAAGACTTAAATAAACACATTTAAAATGTGTTCTTCATAAACAATGACAAAGAAAAGTCTTTTTTGAACTTTAACCTGAATATTTCAGTTTGCAGCTGCCTCTCTGCTGCCCCCTGCTGCTGTCACGTGTTTAAAGCTTTTCTTTTTTTTTAAACAGTGTTATTTTTACATTTATATTTTAGAAGAAAAACATCTATTTCATTTCAACAAACGCTTTTGTATATTCCACATTAATTTTAATATTGAACCAGTTCTGTTTAAAGTGAAGCAGCAGGTTCCAGGACAAAGGCACAAACAAACAGACTTTTCATGTAATAGTTATTTTCTGGACCAGTTTTTTACTGAAGAAAGATCAAAATGAAGTGAGTAAAGAATAGTGTTGTGTTCTGTTCTCTAAAACCACTTTGACTGAACTTCAGAGTCTGATTGAAATCAGATGGAATTATTCTCGGCCCTGCCCTCGGCTCCTGGAGCTCTTCTGTTACTGCTCAGCAGTTTTTAATCTAATTATATCTGTTTACCGTATTTTCCGGACTATAAGCCGCTACTTTTTTCCCACGCTTTGAACCATGAGGCTTATACAGAGATGCGGCTTTTCTATGAATTTTTCTTCAGCCCTCGGGGGGGCGCTCTAGCAGGAAGTGTAAAAACGAGACAGGCAGCGGGGGTCAGTACAAACAAGAAAGCACCAGTGTTTATTCTTAGCACATGCAACCCAAGACGCACAACAGCAAAATACGGTAATATTTTTACACCCTCACCCCCTCATAATGGAAAACAAATGAAGTGACAGTGGTTTGGTGTTCAGTAGTTTCAATGCTCAGGAGGAAGATGAATAGTGACTTGTGGTTTCAGTGCACGGGAGAATGAAGCCACTTTAATACTTGCACAGTTGCGCTTTAACAGTGCGCAGGAAGAAAAAGTGACAGTGGTTTGGTGTTCGTATAAAGCAACTTGGTTTTAGTGCACAGGAGGAAGATGAATAAAACCATCAATGACTTTTCTGTTTTGTTTGATCAGCACTTTTACTGCCGTGTTACAGGCACTGTTCAGAAACAATCAGTTCAGGTATATGAATAAACACTTATGGTACAAAATCTTTCTATGTAAATATATTATTTCTCAGCCTGGATATCGGCGGCTTATAGTCCGGTGCGGTTTATATGTGACAAAATATATATTTCTTTTAAATTTTAGTGGGTGCGGCTTATATTTAGGTGCGCTCTAAAGTCCGGAAAATACGGTATCTGTTTGTGCTGCTGTTGTTTCCTGGAGACTAGTGTCAGGGTGAAGTCAGAGTGAGTCAGACATGAACAGTGAAAAACAAACTGACCGTCACAGTCTTTGTGTTTCTAAAAGTACAGTCAGATATAGTTCAGTGTTTATTCACCTGCAGTGACAAAGCACATAATCTTGTCACAACACTTTAGGTTCTGCTGGTGAAACTCAAACCAAAGCATTAAACATGTTCACATCCTTCTTCTCATTTGTTTTAAAGGTGTGGTCAGTCACAGGAATGTTTTAATAGAGTTTAATCAGGACACACCCAAAGAGAACAAGCATTAATACATTTGTTTTATTTGCTTTTGCCAGTACTCTCTTGTCCAAGTGACACTTTTAAAATTTCACAGGTTTAATAGACTATTTCCATTTGTTTGACAAATATGAAAAATAATGGAAATAATTCAGCTTTATTAATCCTTAACGAGAAAAAGTTCTGGGCAGTCTAGATCTCTTCAAATGAATTATAATAATATTATTATACATTATTATTTTATAATATTCTGATTCAGTGAACTTCAACATCAGTCCTGACTCACTCCTGTGTTCTGTTTGTTTTGTCCAACAGTCACATACAAGCCTGAAGAAAATGCCACTCTGAACTGCACTGCTCCCTCCACGATCCACGACGTCTCAGAAGTCTACCTGAAATGGACCAAACCTGGTCTGAAAGATTCCTACCTGTTGATGTTTCGAGACGGACGACTTGATCCCACTTTGCAAGACTCTTCTTATAGAAACCGAGTTGAACTGGCCGAGCCTGATCTGAAAAACCAGAACCTGTCCCTGATCCTGAAGAATGTTGAGAAGAGTGACTCTGGACTTTATGAGTGTCACTTTATTGGAGATTCACCTCGAAAAAGAAGAGCCACCAATAACCAGAAACATATTCAGACCATCAATCTGAAAGTCAGAGGTGAGTTTATATCAGCTTCACTTCTGATGAAAAGCTGCTCTGAGGCCAGTTCACTCCCGACTTTACACCATGTTCAAATCGTCGCCTGAAGAAACGCTGCTGTGTTTCTGATCAGACTGTTACAGATGGAAAAGGGCTTAAGCTGCTAAAGTTTTCTGAGGCTCCATGTGTCCTGTTGTTAACAGCTGTACATTGATCAGCGCCCTCTGTTGGTGACATGGCGTCATGGAAAGTTCTGCTTAAACTGGTCTGAACACTGTCCGAGGTTCAGAGTCTTCAGAACCGAATCGGAGCCAGATTTTACACTGATTTTCACACTTATTTCTGCTCCATCTCTTCAAACATTAGTCATATTAGTAATCAACAAACTTTACACTAAACAACAGACAAACGTTGTGGTTTCTGTTCATTTGTAAAAGCCCAGTTCCAGTCTGATTAAAGACCGTTCCAGAAGGGTTCAGGTCTGCTCTTGTGTCTCAGCAGAAAGCTCCAGTTGGATTAAGACCTGGACGAATGAGAATCAGACACTTCAGGCTTTTATTAAAGTCAAATCTGACATTCCTCGAGGTTCATATTTCAGAGCTGTTTTAGAAGTGGATCTGCCCTGATTCAGTCTCAGTTTATTCCTGGTTTCATCTTTTTATTTTGTTGAGTCCTGGTTTAGTTCTGTTCAGATTCTCTTTCATCCAGGTCATTGTTCTGTACTTTCACTAAGATGCCTTCTTCTTTTTGTTTTCTGCAGAAAGAACAAAAGAAACTGGAGGAGACGAGAAAACTGAGGAAGACTTCACTGAACGAGAGAGACCTGGGCTTGTAGCAGGATTCATGGTTTCATTTTGTGTTGTTGTTGTTGTTGTTGTTGGTGTTGTTGGTGTTGTTTGTAAGAGGAAGAAAACAGCCATCAATAAGAACCAGAATGGAGACCCAGAGAAGACCCTTCTGTCAGGGTCAGACTCAGGGTCAGACTCAGGGTCAGGGTTGGTGTCGGTGTCTCTGTGACTCAGCGGTGCTTCTGTCTGTTCTCATGTTTCTCTCAAATCTGCTCCAAAACCGAGTCCAGAGACAGAAAAACCCCTTCGAGAGTTGCCACCTTGTCGTGGTGGAGGGGCTTAAAAGCTCAGGTTTTCAACAACAAACCAAGTCCTGCCTAAAAACAGGAACTGAATGTTGAGCTGAACTGAGAGCAGCTCAATAAGTTTAATAATAAACTCTCGTCCAATCAGATGACTGCAGGGTTTAGCTCCACCTTTTCCAAAGTGAACCACAGACTCAGGACAGACCCCAGACCCAGACCCGGACGGTTCCAGAGGAAACCAGGCTTTAGAGGTGCTCCCTGGTTCTGCCTTAAATCTAAACAAATTAAATATGACAAAATATATACAGTTTAAAAGTAAGTAATAACTTCATATTCACATCAGATTCTGCCTCAGGACTCGGACAATTTATTTTGGAAAACTTTCCTGTTCATAAAAAGATTCTGTCAAGAATATTACTAATTATTATAAGTCATTTTGCTTTAATAATGAGCAAAACTAACTGAAATACCCACAAATAAATATAAATATATAAATATAAAAGAGAAAAATAAATCAAAACCAGTTTAAACAAATGAAATAAAAGGTAATAGAAGAAAACAAACAGATGAAACAGAGACAGACTGCACCTGAAATATTCTCAGGAGTTATTATATGTATATTATGCATCGTTTATTATCGTTTTTAGATTCAGGGCTGTGTATATCTGTGTATCTTTTAAATGATTATTGCTTGTTTAAAGTGAAAGTATAATGTATTTTACTCTGAGTTTATACCTGGCTGTGAAAGTAAAGCTTAAAGGTATTTTTAATAAAATGAGAGAATAATAAACAGATGTGTCTCAGACTGAGTTTGTGGAGTGTGTTGGGTGTAGTGCGCCCCCTGTTGGTTCATGAAGGTACAAGAGGTGTTCAGATCTGGGCCTGGGTCTCTGGGAGGGTTTTCAGTGTCGTTGAAACTAGACCCAGACCGGGATTCGAACTCACGACCCTCTGTTGTGAGGAGACAGAGTTTTATTATGTTCTATAATCATTTCTTTTTCTGTGTTAATGACAAACACAGTCACTGTTAGAGAATTTTGGGATCTATTGTAAGGTTGTGATGCCCTGAGCCTTGGGCTCTGTCAACAGATAGACTCAGACACCTGCAGATAACATGTCTCCAACCTCGAGCCTAATCAGCTGAATAACAACTGAATAACAACTCTTTGTTATTGTATTGGTTGCGTAATTGACCTTCTACGAGGTATTATAAACTCTGACCAATGAAAGCATAGCCAGACTTGAATGTTCAATACTACGCTGTGTTGACTGTTCAACTGTCTCCGGGCCTGTATTTGATGGTAATAAACTTCTCCTGCTTAAGACATCCAGACTCTCTTCAGTCCTTTATGTGGTTCAATACTTCGAAGCTCTAAGGCAGTAACACAATTCTCCTACAATATTGGCGTCACGAACTACGGAAATCTATATACAGGCTTGACAGATAGATCCTATGTGTTGGGAAAATGTGTACAATACACAGTCTTTGAGCTATTGGTCACATATGTGAAATTAAATGTAAGTTTGAATTTAATTGGTTATGCAAATTAAATGCTTGTTTAAAATGATTGGCTAATTTTGGAGTTAACGTTGGCGCCCAGTATTCGGCTGAGGCCGTACTGGTTGCCTGTGAATTCATGAGAAAAGCTAAACATAATGAGCAGTATGAAGTACTGAAATTTGGACGTACTGAGAGCTCTGAGTGAGCTTTCCAACATTGAATTCTGTTTTCGATAACAATTTCAAAGGCCAATGTAATTGTTATTAAGGCGGTGTGAGCAAGAGTAAAGCTGTGAATAACACAGTAATTACAGGCTGATGTGAAAACCTTGGTGGATTGGCGTTGTATAGGTGGTCATAGCACTCTGTAGTGAGATTGAGCACCGGTTTTGTTTTTCTTGAAACTATATGTCTGGGACTATAGCTAAAGAAGAGGCACGATAGCTGCTCTGCAGAGGGTCTTAGTCTGGGGAGGGCCTAGGAAAACTTCCTTAGAATCACTAATTCCCTAATAGGCGCCTATTTCTTAAAATGTGCACGTGGAGATACATTCAGGATTTAATAGATTCTGCTCTTGTATCCGGCTCTTGCTACCATTGTAGTAACTCTAGAATCAGTTAAGAACTTTAACGATCAAAAGTGTTGTGTCTGAACAAACTGACAGACTGAGACTGATAAACCTCTGGATGCTGCAGTAGATTTTTGCCATAAATGTGTTATCTGTTATTTACTATATGTTCTGTGTCTTATGAAGTTCAAAATTACTATGGGTTGGGTATTAACCACAGATTTCACCACACAGTGACTAGCTTAAGTCTTTAATCAACTCACTAAGATCTAAACATCAGACACACATTTCTTCTGTCTCTACACCTGGTGCAAGGCGATATCTCTACACTTCTAACTTCATCATAGACATCAGCGTTAAAGCTACAATCTGTAGACTAGCCTCAACTAGACCAAAACCCTCTCCTGTAGAGCACACACAAGTAAAGGGCTTAGTGAGTGTCAGCAGGACAAGGAAAACAAGGCAAAGTCAACAACTAACGTGTGGATGAGAAAAGGACCAACATCAGGGAAGATGAGGAAGGCGTTGTTGCTGATGTAAATAAGAGCTGTAATAAAGTAAAGCTAGACTCGATCAAAAGTGGACAATACCCGATGTTTAGAAAAAATACGGACCCTTTATTCAAACCTAAAGCAAGGCACTGTCTCTGACCTCTCACATAAATTGTCACAGCGCTTGAGTCTGTGAACGAACAGCCCCCACCTTTGCTCTCGCTGTTCTCCTGATAGAGAGCACACACACAGTGTCCGCAGGATATGGAAGCAGGCAAAGGAAAGAGAAGGGGTTAATAATAATTTAAAAAAAAAAATGTGAGGCAGGGGAAAGAGACAGGAAAAGAATAATAATAATATTGATCATACTAATCTCTTTGCAAACGGGTTCTCTAAAAGTGTTAAAGTAACAACTGTTATAATGGGTGCACAGAAAGTGCTGGAAGGTGTTACAAAATAAAATGACATTAATTTTGAAGATTTTGTTATAAAAAGTACTTACTAAGGTAGTTAACTAAAACTAATTTAGTTTGGTATATATCTGGTGTCTGTCTTGTCTTGTGTTTGGTGCAGCTGCTGTGTGTATCTGTTCTGTGTGAAGGTCTTGAACACAACCTATCGGGGTTTGTTTGAAAACAGACAGAGGCTGAGTAAAAAAAATAAAAATAATAATAATAATAAATGTTTTTTTGAATAAAAGATTTGCTATAACAACTGTTGATTAAAAATACAGTTAAGAAAATATTACAGTTTGACTGTAATGAGTTTAATCTGAAATAATGTTAGTGATGCGACTGGTCACTGGAGAAGCACTATTGAGTTTGATTAAACTAAACTGTATTAAAATGACAAGGCAAATAATACCTGACCATCATAACAGCCTGAAAACAGAAGGAAAACAGGGGTAACATCTGTGGATGTGTTGCAGACAACTATTAACCTGGGTTTTTCTCACTTATTCATTATGTGTGTTTTATTATGATGTGTTATATTTTGAGAATTGATGCTGCTCTAATTGTTGTTTACAGGAACCAAAGAGCTCCAGTTTAAAGCTGATGCATGAGTTACATGTCACATGTTATATCTGTGTTCTCTGTCTCCATCCTCTGCAGCTGAACTGTGAGTAAGAACTTTGTAACTGGGTGTAAGAAGGTCAATGGTCAACAAGACCCTGACCAAAAGCTTACAGGGAAATGTTACAGGGACAGTTGTAATTTTCATTAGAGCTTCATTCATTAAACAAATTCAAAATATAATACTATACTTTGCTCTTAAACATAAAAACAATTAAGCAGTGAGACAACTAGAGCAAACAAGCAAAACAAAAAAAAACAAACCCAAAACATTACTTTAAGCCTTAATGGTGAATGATTGTTGTAACATTGAATTAAAGAAAAAATTCAATTAAATAGAAATGAGATTTGAAGTGAGATGTGTTGTATTTGTATTGTATTGTGTGTGTATTACTTGATTCACTGTGTCTTCATTTAGTGGGTGTTTTGTGGTTCTCTGTAGTCAGCTATAGAGTAATTCTTTTGTGTTATACTTGGTCTATGAAATATCAACATAGACGCTGTTGTTTTTGAGATATTGGAACTTAGTGTTTTGTTGTATGCATTGTCTTCTGGTTGACATTAGACATTCCTTTTTCCCTCCTCATACTAGAAAGAAGTTTGAAGGTTTGAGAGTTTACATTGACCCAGATGATAACAGCCTTCAGGATCTTGATGTTCTGTTAACCAAAAAGACATCGTAATAGTTGATAAAAATGTCTCCTTAATATCTCAGACGTGTGTTATCAAAAGAGAGCAACGGGCACTAGCAACAAAACCATTGTTTATATAAAAAATAATAATAAAATCTGCTCATCAAGACATGTCACTTTGACCAAACAAGACTCACCAAGTCTAACAATAACTGAAGATTAATTAAGTTTTACTTAAATGAATGCTCATGAGAGTTTAACATTAATTTGGTCTTCATTATTTGTTACCATTTACCTTGACAGTGAGTCGCTGCAGTGACCTGTGTTTGAATCAAACCAGTAAAACATCAATTACAGAGGTTTTCAGTTTTTATAGCTGTAACATAAAGTAATGTACTAGTTTCTAAAGTGGTATAACCTGATGAATGGTGTTTTCAGGCTGATCTTTGAGAAATAATGCAAAAATTACTTAAAATAGTTAAAAGTTAATCAGTACAGTGACTATAGTCTTCTCCTAAAGTCTCTGAATATAGATGTTAATCCTCTAAAAGTACTTTACTTCTTTTGGACTGTACAGCTGCAGACTCTTTATAAACAACTGATAAAGGACTGTGACTGTCTTCACTGATAACTGTGAGTGGAAGTGAGACCTGTTGATGGCCTAGTGTTTCTGGGGGGTAGTTACTTCATGTGCCTTGCTGGTTTTCCACTGCTCCAGCACTGAACTGAACTGAACCTGCCTGGCTCTGGCACTGTTTTGTCTACTGAGACTTATCTGAGAACATGGCTGCCTGCTCTGTATCGTCTCTGAGAAACATGAGACTAACACTGGCTGAAGCACCAACGACAAAGAAAGCTCGTTTCTGACTGGTCTTAAAGCTGCACTTTGTGGACTGGGCTCCTCCACACTGTCCTCAGGTCAAATGGACTGAATCTATGCCACTGCAACTGCTGCTGCTCAGAGGTCATTACAACATGAACTGTTCTGCTGCTGCACTGAGGGGTGCTGCTCACCTGGGACACAGGGTACTGACACTGGCTCTCAATTCCACTCCTAGACCCTGACATTTACATTTAAATACTACTGTTTTTTATTACAAAAAAAAAAAAAAAAACAGTTTCTATGAGTTCAACTATTGAGTTGTGGATCTTTTTAGTTTAGAGTGAGGTCTGCAATGAAGACACCATTCTACTTGATGTCACCAAAGGTCTATTAATAATAAGTAGACGAACTAATCAGTAGACAAACACTCTCATAACAATCGCGTGTCCTCTCGTATTATTCTACCATTCGTCTGTGAATTTGAACTGAACTTTGTTATTCAAATTTTAAAAAGTGCCTTAATTCTGGGACATTTATGCTATTACATTTGGGAAGTCTGCATTTTATAGTTTTTCAAGATTTGGATTTTATGCCTTTTTGTTTCTGCCAATTTTAGATTTCTTATGCAAACTTGAGTTTAATTCTGTAAATTTCAGACATTTTCTGCAATGTTTTCACCTGCAACCACCTGCAACGACTTCTGCCAATGCTATCTATTTTTTAAATTAGTTTTGCTTTTAGTAAAACAATATTATTTAAAGTAACTGTTGAATAACTCACTCTTCTAAAGCAAAGGTGTTTTTGTTACATGGTGTAAAAAAATAAATAAATAAAAAAAAATAAGAAGAAGCTTAAAAGTAGATGCTACAATTGTTGAGAATGGTATATTCAATAACAGCCTAACTGAGTTCACACAGAACCACGTGAATAAGTTAGTTCCCGATGTCACAAAATACTTTGACATATGGAGCAAAAACCCATGCACAGATAAATCTGTCCTAGCAATAGTTAGATGAGCAAACACGTCAATAATTGCAAAAAAAAAAAAAAAAAATGCATTGAAGATGACGAAACTGCTCATTTAACCACTAACACAGGAACTGAAGCTTGACTTGGTGTGGGGGCCGAACTTTGAGATGGATAGATACTCAAAACAGAGCTTTTGGTATGAGGAACTGTGTTTCCTTCTAAAAAAAAGTAGGCCTCGTTGAACCAGAGTCTCGTCAGTCCATCATTTGCTTTAATTCATTCAGCTCGTGGGTGATTAAACAATTGCCTATCAACAATAAATTTACAAGCTTCTGCTACAATACATAAACAGTAAACTTAATGAGAGCCTCTTAAAAATAGCCAAAAGGATCATGAACTATGTTCTTAAAGAAAAGGCTATCAGTCACCAATTAAAAGTTGTATAAGAGGAAGGTTAAAGGAATGCAGAGAAAATCATTTTAAAGTCACCTGCGCTGTTTGACTGGTGTGTGTT
Organism: Rhyacichthys aspro; assembly: GCA_036850595.1. Lineage (NCBI taxonomy): Eukaryota > Metazoa > Chordata > Actinopteri > Gobiiformes > Rhyacichthyidae > Rhyacichthys > Rhyacichthys aspro. Next base: position 821,262 of record CM072165.1, read on the forward strand.
TCCTGTTTTGTGTTTGTTTGAACCTATTGAGCTTGTTGATCCAAGTCTAAAGAACGAAGGGAAGTTTGTTCTAGAGACTGTGCTGGTCCCGTTGAGCTCTGCGTGAGTTCTTTGTGTTAATGCTGTGTTGTAGTTGGGTGTGTTTCAGGTCTGACAGGAGACTGTCCAGTAATGTCAGGTGTGGTGCCTGTAGTGAAGTCTGGAGCTAAAGTACTTCACTGTGGTTGTATCACCTGAGGAGGTGTGTCTGATGTTGAGATTAGGGCTCTTAAATCATTCACATGGTAATTTACTGGTAATAATCATCCAACATGTATACAATACAAATAAATGCAGAGGAAGGAATCACGAGAGTCAAAGACAAAAAGTCACTATTGTGACTCCAAAATAAAAGAGAAGCCCCATATTTTTCTTCCTGTGTGGCTCAGGTGCACATGATCCTCACATGAATAAAAAAAGAGGTGGGAGCAAGAGAAGAGAATCCTGGGAGGTTCTTAGTCGAGACAATTATTATTATGACTCTTTCTAATAAAAATATATTTGCAGTATTCGAATGTTAAACTAAACACAAAGAATGAAGAAATTCAGAGTAAACAACAGATTTAGTTTAGACTAAATATTACTAAATGTTTCTGAAACCAAAAGATAAGGAAAGTGCTAGGGAAAAGAGAAGAACAAAGCCCAGTTGTTCCTGAGGAGGGTTAAGAAGTGAAAAGGACTGACTGGAAAACTTTTCACTAATCAACACTAACACCTAACTCTTAACAATGACTCTCTGAGACCTCAGATTCAAAGAGCAACATGGAAACTTGAAAAAGGGAAACTTCAACAACTAACACTTATGGGTTGTAATACATGAGCTGTTCTAACCTAATTATTTTCTAGGCTGGTGGACAACTGTTTTAACAGACATTTTACCAACAGGGTCCCACTCTGGAACATTGTGCATTGGAGATCAATACCAGCAGCCACTTACACAGGCTTGAATTGAACCCTAAGATCTAATGACGGCCCTCTACCGGCCAGAGAGTGTTGATGTTTACAGACAAACACCAAAAAGATAAGGTTCCTGTTAAGGTCAGTCCAATCCAGAGTCCAGAGTCAGGGATAAACACCAGTATCCTTTTGGAAAGTTGCTTAATATCTGAATTGTTAAGTTGAAATGAATATTGCATTAGAGTCTTAAATGCAAGATTTGGGACTTTTAATGTCTATATTCATTTTATATTTTGTAGATTTCTATTTTATAGTTCTTTAGTTCTGTGTTACATTTTCTAGTGTGCTGTGCAATATCTATTTTGCTATTGGTTGCAGGTAAATAAAAACAAGCAAGCATTTCACTGCATTTGGTAAATAAATCTTATCCATCTTCAAGAAGAAATAGGTAGTAATGTTGATAAATGTTTGGCATGGTAATCATTTTCTATCCACAGGTCCAAGAACAACACACAAAAAAAGGTATCTTTGTCATTCTATAGAACCTTTTAGTGCTGAATATGAAAAATGTGGAATGGTGCCTAAACGAGATGCTGTTGGTGAATAACATACAACCAACTTCATGTGTCTAATGTCGATGCTAGTGACTAGTTAAATATTTAGCAGTTATTTAAAGGCTACATGGTAAACATCACTGAATCATTATGTTATTGCTGTGCAAACAGAGAAAGGTGTACTGCAATAGTTTGGTACTGCACCCGCTGGCTTGTCCAACAAACATGAGGAATACCTTTTACAGGTTAACTTTGGCTCATGGGAATCAGAGATGCATGCTGATGGTGAGTGGATAGCAGAGTGGGGGGTAATTAAGAGGTTCAGTATTTAGTGGCTAATAAAGACTCATATTTAATCTAGAAGGGCATAGAAATGTGCACCTGGACATTAATTGTAACCTGTGAGTAAGTGTGGTAAGTTATCGTATATATTTCCATGCTGATGTGTTCACTGTCGCTGCCTACACACTCCCACATCATAGGCACAACATCAAGTTTGTGGTTTCAAAACATCTTGACTGGTTTTGGCAGCTATTATCAATATGTGCACACAGTTTTAATACATTCACTTGGGGAAGTGTCAATGGTTCAGAAGTGGTTAGAAATAAATCTACAGGAACTATTAAGTAAAAGTAAAGTAAATCAACTATTGTCAAACAATCCTACACATGTAAAAAAGAGCTCCGGGTTACTTAAACAATATTAAGCTGAATGTATCTCTGTTTCCAGGGGGCAGGAGCCATAGAACTTGGAAGGGTGTGGGTCCTGCTCCCTGACAGTCTGCAGGGTGTGGAGGCTTACAGCTGAGTCCCATACGACCAGCCTTACGGTACATGCCTTTTAGATTATTTTATTCTAAGATAAAGGATGTAAAGATAGCAGCCTCACACACCCCATTAATGTGTAGACTTACTGCTGCAGACAAAGTAACCTATGATACAGAATTACAAGTAAAATACTAGACCTTTCACTTATTACTCAAGGAAGAACATGTAGAGTAATTTGAACTGCTGCTCTTGGGTTTCTGTGGAAACTGCATTAGAGGTGTGGAGTAAGTGTTATGTATTTTACCGGTATAACATGTGTCTTAAAATCTAGGGAAATTGCAATAGTGTTCCTTTCAAATAAAATAAAATAAATTAACAATAAGGAATAGACAATAAGCAAAACTTTCGGGTCTAAAAATAATGCAAATAATAAAGTTGCCTATGAAATAGCACAAGGAAAAGTGAATGCTTTGTGATTATGTGTGAAGCTTAATGGCAGGTAGTCCTCTGTAATTCATGTAACACTTCTGATGGCGATGATTGTGGAGCGCACAATTATGGGTTTTAAAAGGAGTATTTAAAAGTGTTTAAAAATCAATTTCAACTTATTCATATTGAGCTTGAAGAAGAATGTTTCACCTGAGGAGCCTGAACAAAATGGAATCACTTGGAGATGAGTTAGGGAACTCGTCGTATCGGGCATAATAATCCTATGTTACGATTGAAGGTTAAGGCATGGGTGTGCACTCATGGCCTTTAGTGCCCATGGAATATATCTCAACTGGGTTGGTTTTGCCATGGACTCTTTTGCACCTGAAGCCCTGGATCAAAACATTGCATCTGTTGCAGTCTCACTGCTCAGTGTGAAGAAATGGACTGTTCTTTAATTAATAATTTGATTGCATCAAGATTTTGTGATCAGTTTTCATTGTTTCTGAAGATGTTGTAAGCCTTCCAATGTATACCATCTGTATTGGAATGATTGTGAAAATAATTTTATAATTGCAGGAGACCTAATTGGCTGCTGGTCATCTTTTACTATCCCCTTTGGTGATCAGTGCCCATCGCACCATACTTCTGAAGTGTAGAGGCATGTGCTTTGT
>CM072165.1:824721-841894 GCA_036850595.1 Rhyacichthys aspro
GAGAGGAGAGAGAGAGGAGAGAGGAGAGGAGAGGAGAGGAGAGAGGAGAGAGAGGAGAGGAGAGAGGAGAGAGGAGAGGAGATAGGAGAGGAGAGACAAGAGAGAGGAGTGGAGATAGGAGAGGAGAGAGGGAAGGACCTAACCCCAGAAGTGGACTATCATCGTCCTGGTCCTGGTCCTGGTTCTAGGTCTTGGTGCTGGTCAGGACCTGAACCAGAGCCAGGTCTTGATGGTCTCCGAGCGTCTCACTGAAGAGGCCTAGTTCACCAAGACCAAGACCAGATCTGCAGGACGCTAAAGGTTGGGGTCAGGGTCAGGGTCCAAAGAGAGTCGCTAAAACATTTTTATCAGATCTGACAGAATAAAAAAGATGAAAAATTGACGAAAAGGGAATAACACCATCAACAAAATGTGACAAAATCAAGCAAAAATTTGGTTAAAAAAACAACAACAAAAAATAAACGAATTGTCGCTCACTCCCTTTATTTTGGATTCAGAATATTTACAGAGTTACACACAGTTTAGCCTCGGCTCAGTGTTTTCATTTGTTTTGTAATATTCTCATTACACAGTCTCTGTTTAGTCCTGTTTGTTAAATGCACTCAGTTTCCCACGATGCTTTGCAGTGATCAGTGAGCGACGTCTGGCTTTAGGCTCTGTTTGTGTTTCACTGTGAGCTGATTGGCCGCTGGAGTCATGTGACCTGCTGCTGTTTATTTATTCATCTATTTATCAAATATACATGATATCTACAAACAGGTCCAACGTCTTCTTGATAGACTTTGTTAAATGGAGTCTTTGACACAAAGAGAGTGTTGTACTGTTTAATGTGACCAAAGCCTGTTTAAAACATATATCAGTAAAACACGTCCAAATGAACCAAAGCTTGTCTTGTTTTGTGTTTACTGTTGAAATATAGAATTACTGTTGGTCACAATGTTTTCATTTGAGTCAAAGTCTAAGGATTGTTTTCTGTGAAATGAACTGGAGCTGATCCAAAGAACATGCCTCAGGTTCAACAGGACATTATTATTATTAGGACTTTTATAATCACTGAGAACTCACTCGACTGGATCATCATCTGTTCACTTCAGGAGAAATGAAACACAGCTCTGATTACAAACTGATTAAAGGTTTATTCTGCAGGATTCTGTAGAAAACTCAAGGCATTTATTATTTTACAGTGTTTAAAACCTGAAAATCTGTCGTCTGAAGGAATTAATAAACACAGAATTAAAGGACAGAACACTGCACAGGTGTAGGTTTACCTGAGCCACACACCTGTCTACACACACTGATGTTCCCCGGGAGCTGAGGCAGAGGCGGTTATGGGGGGGGGGGGGGTAAAGTGCTTCATGATGCGTTTGTTTCAGATGAAAACAGAGTTCATTCGATGTGGATCAAAAACACGGAGACGATGAGAGCGACTGAAGCGACGGCTGCAGGCTTCAGTCCCAGAGCTGCACCTGGAACACACCAGTTCACTTTAGAGAAGGGTCTTACTGGGTCTTACTGGGTCTTACTGGGTTTTACTGGGTCTTACTGGGTCTTACTGGGTTGTACTGGGTCTTACTGGGTTTTACTGGGTCTTACTGGGTCTTACTGGGTTGTACTGGGTCTTACTGGGTTGTACTGGGTCTTACTGGTTTTATTTGAGTCACTCACTTGCAATGAGCAGCTCTACGCTCATGAACGGCTCAGGGTCCTGGACGTCTACTTTATACTTTTATAAGATAGATATTTGTTTGCAGGCCATTGTTTGTGTATTTTTTCTTACATTGCAATTTTTACTTTTGTTCCTGAAAGAACCGAGGAACGAGACGTATTCAGATCAGATCGCGTCTGAAAGAAACCTGTCTCACAGCTCAAACACATCCATCAAATAAAAATGAGGATAAACTGAGTTTTTATAGCTCCACTGATCCTCTTTCAAAACAGGCTCATGGATAATATTTGGTTTTCATTTTGATGAACCGTGTCTGCAGGTTCTACAGCAGAGGGCGCTGTTGGACCTTTTATAAAACCTTAACCTGGGACTTTTCACAGACCTCGACTCTTTTATGGATGTGTCTGAGAGGAAAGAGGGGCTGCAGAAGGAGGGTCAAAGGTCACAGATCTATATTAGAACAAACACATATGATTTTACCGACGCTCTCCTGATGAACCTGAAGGTGTCACACTGAACAAAAGGAGCAGATTTAGTTCAACTCACATCATTTAAAATAAATCCAGATAAACTCGACTCTAATCTCAGTTCAGTTTTTCTGCTGAAGGTGAGAAGGCTGTAAATATGATTCTGATGATTCTAAAACTGTGGATATGAATCTCTTTTTGACAGTTTATGAAAACGTTTATGAACACGTTCCAAAAAAAGAACTGAAACCATTTAGAGCAGAGGTGTCAAACTCAAAGTGGTGAGGGGCCACAGTAGTTAATAGGAAGCCTTTCAGGGGCCGAAGATGGTGACATAAAATTTTGAATGTGAGATTTCATTTTACTTAGAAATTAATAAATTTTCTCCTTTTATGGAAACTGGTTTTAGTTGGATCTGAACCGGTTTTAGATCGATTTGAACAGGTTTTAGGTCGATTTGAACAACTTTTAATTGGATTTGAACAGGTTTTAGGTCAATTTGAAGAGGTTTTAGTTGGATTTGCACTGGTTTAGATGGATTTTTAACAGGTTTTAGTTGGATTTGAACAGGTTTTAGATGGATTTGAACAGGTTTAGATGGACTTTAACAGGTTTTAATTGGATTTGAACAGGTATGGATGGATTTGAAACAAAAATCTGATAAATGTATTGAAGGGCCACATAAAACATTGCAAAGGGGCCACATTTGGCCCCGGGCCTTGAGTTTGACATGTGTGATTTAGAGTCACGCAACAGAACTCAGAGTGAAACAAGTGAAAGAAGAAGTCAAATCTGATGAAATATGTGTTAACTGTGGTTTGGACGGGTTTCAACTGGTTTCACTCAGACTTTAACTGGGTTTAAGTTTAAACTCTTGTATTTTTGTTCAATGACAGTGAAGGAACTGAACTCTCTAAAAGTGGGTTTGAAGTGGTTTAACTTAGACTTTATCCTGTTTTTAATGGATTTAAACTGGGTTTGGTTTAATAGAGACTGATATAAACTGGTTATGAGAGTTTTCATGTCTCCTTCAGTGAAATATTACTCTCAGTCCTGAGTCTGGGATCAGCTCCAGTCTCAGGGTTCGGTTCAGAGCAGATCTGAGAACAGTTTCTACAGGGTTTGGAGCCACTGGACTTTCCCTGTCGTCATTATTTAGTTCTGAGTCAGTGACTAAATCTGAAAAACATCTATTTATCAAATATATATGATATCTACAAACAGGTCCAACGTCTTCTGGATAGACTTTGTTAAATGGAGTCTTTGACACAAAGAGAGTGTTGTACTGTTTAATGTGACCAAAGCCTGTTTAAAACATATATCAGTAAAACACGTCCAAATGAACTAAAGCTTGTCTTGTTTTGTGTTTACTGTTGAAATATAGAATTACTATTGGTCACAATGTTTTCATTTGAGTCAAAGTCTAAGGATCGTTTTGTGTGAAATGAACTGGAGCTGATCCAAAGAACACGCCTCAGGTTCAACAGGACATTATTATTATTAGGACTTTTATAAACACTGAGAACTCACTCGACTGGATCATCATCTGTTCACTTCAGGAGAAATGAAACACAGCTCTGATTACAAACTGATTAAAGGTTTATTCTGCAGGATTCTGTAGAAAACTCAAGGCATTTATTATTTTACAGTGTTTAAAACCTGAAGCATTATTACAAAGAAAAGTATCAAAGCTTTAGTTCAGTTTAGTTCTAACCCTTTAATACATAACACAGCTAGATTTATTTAGAAAACCTTTAAGTGACTCTTTATTCCTTTTGTTTTTACTGTTTCTTTTGCAAAGACTGGTTTATGTAATGTTTCATCTTATTGTTATAATCTGTCGTCGAAGGAATTAATAAACACAGAATTAAAGGACAGAACACTGCACAGGTGTAGGTTTACCTGAGCCACACACCTGTCTACACACACTGATGTTCCCCGGGAGCTGAGGCTGAGGCGGTAATGGGGGGGGGGGCTAAAGCCCACTCCCAGAAAAGTGCTTCATGATGCGTTTGTTTCAGATGAAAACAGAGTTCATTCGATGTGGATCAAAAACACGGAGACGATGAGAGCGACTGAAGCGACGGCTGCAGGCTTCAGTCCCAGAGCTGCACCTGGAACACACCAGTTCACTTTAGAGAAGGGTCTTACTGGGTCTTACTGGGTCTTACTGGGTTTTACTGGGTCTTACTGGGTCTTACTGGGTTGTACTGGGTCTTACTGGGTTTTACTGGGTCTTACTGGGTCTTACTGGGTTGTACTGGGTCTTACTGGGTTGTACTGGGTCTTACTGGTTTTATTTGAGTCACTCACTTGCAATGAGCAGCTCTACGCTCATGAACGGCTCAGGGTCCTGGACGTCTACTTTATACTTTTATAAGATAGATATTTGTTTGCAGGCCATTGTTTGTGTATTTTTTCTTACATTGCAATTTTTACTTTTGTTCCTGAAAGAACCGAGGAACGAGACGTATTCAGATCAGATCGCGTCTGAAAGAAACCTGTCTCACAGCTCAAACACATCCATCAAATAAAAATGAGGATAAACTGAGTTTTTATAGCTCCACTGATCCTCTTTCAAAACAGGCTCATGGATAATATTTGGTTTTCATTTTGATGAACCGTGTCTGCAGGTTCTACAGCAGAGGGCGCTGTTGGACCTTTTATAAAACCTTAACCTGGGACTTTTCACAGACCTCGACTCTTTTATGGATGTGTCTGAGAGGAAAGAGGGGCTGCAGAAGGAGGGTCAAAGGTCACAGATCTATATTAGAACAAACACATGATTTTACCGACGCTCTCCTGATGAACCTGAAGGTGTCACACTGAACAAAAGGAGCAGATTTAGTTCAACTCACATCATTTAAAATAAATCCAGATAAACTCGACTCTAATCTCAGTTCAGTTTTTCTGCTGAAGGTGAGAAGGCTGTAAATATGATTCTGATGATTCTAAAACTGTGGATATGAATCTCTTTTTGACAGTTTATGAAAACGTTTATGAACACGTTCCACAAAAAAAGAACTGAAACCATTTAGAGCAGAGGTGTCAAACTCAAAGTGGTGAGGGGCCACAGTAGTTAATAGGAAGCCTTTCAGGGGCCGAAGATGGTGACATAAAATTTTGAATGTGAGATTTCATTTTACTTAGAAATTAATAAATTTTCTCCTTTTATGGAAACTGGTTTTAGTTGGATCTGAACCGGTTTTAGATCGATTTGAACAGGTTTTAGGTCGATTTGAACAACTTTTAATTGGATTTGAACAGGTTTTAGGTCAATTTGAAGAGGTTTTAGTTGGATTTGCACTGGTTTAGATGGATTTTTAACAGGTTTTAGTTGGATTTGAACAGGTTTTAGATGGATTTGAACAGGTTTAGATGGACTTTAACAGGTTTTAATTGGATTTGAACAGGTATGGATGGATTTGAAACAAAAATCTGATAAATGTATTGAAGGGCCACATAAAACATTGCAAAGGGCCACATTTGGCCCCCGGGCCTTGAGTTTGACATGTGTGATTTAGAGTCACGCAACAGAACTCAGAGTGAAACAAGTGAAAGAAGAAGTCAAATCTGATGAAATATGTGTTAACTGTGGTTTGGACGGGTTTCAACTGGTTTCACTCAGACTTTAACTGGGTTTAAGTTTAAACTCTTGTATTTTTGTTCAATGACAGTGAAGGAACTGAACTCTCTAAAAGTGGGTTTGAAGTGGTTTAACTTAGACTTTATCCTGTTTTTAATGGATTTAAACTGGGTTTGGTTTAATAGAGACTGATATAAACTGGTTATGAGAGTTTTCATGTCTCCTTCAGTGAAATATTACTCTCAGTCCTGAGTCTGGGATCAGCTCCAGTCTCAGGGTTCGGTTCAGAGCAGATCTGAGAACAGTTTCTACAGGGTTTGGAGCCACTGGACTTTCCCTGTCGTCATTATTTAGTTCTGAGTCAGTGACTAAATCTGAAAAACATCTATTTATCAAATATATATGATATCTACAAACAGGTCCAACGTCTTCTGGATAGACTTTGTTAAATGGAGTCTTTGACACAAAGAGAGTGTTGTACTGTTTAATGTGACCAAAGCCTGTTTAAAACATATATCAGTAAAACACGTCCAAATGAACTAAAGCTTGTCTTGTTTTGTGTTTACTGTTGAAATATAGAATTACTATTGGTCACAATGTTTTCATTTGAGTCAAAGTCTAAGGATCGTTTTGTGTGAAATGAACTGGAGCTGATCCAAAGAACACGCCTCAGGTTCAACAGGACATTATTATTATTAGGACTTTTATAATCACTGAGAACTCACTCGACTGGATCATCATCTGTTCACTTCAGGAGAAATGAAACACAGCTCTGATTACAAACTGATTAAAGGTTTATTCTGCAGGATTCTGTAGAAAACTCAAGGCATTTATTATTTTACAGTGTTTAAAACCTGAAGCATTATTACAAAGAAAAGTATCAAAGCTTTAGTTCAGTTTAGTTCTAACCCTTTAATACATAACACAGCTAGATTTATTTAGAAAACCTTTAAGTGACTCTTTATTCCTTTTGTTTTTACTGTTTCTTTTGCAAAGACTGGTTTATGTAATGTTTCATCTTATTGTTATAATCTGTCGTCGAAGGAATTAATAAACACAGAATTAAAGGACAGAACACTGCACAGGTGTAGGTTTACCTGAGCCACACACCTGTCTACACACACTGATGTTCCCCGGGAGCTGAGGCTGAGGCGGTAATGGGGGGGGGGGCTAAAGCCCACTCCCAGAAAAGTGCTTCATGATGCGTTTGTTTCAGATGAAAACAGAGTTCATTCGATGTGGATCAAAAACACGGAGACGATGAGAGCGACTGAAGCGACGGCTGCAGGCTTCAGTCCCAGAGCTGCACCTGGAACACACCAGTTTAGAGAGAGAAAAGGTTTGACTGGGTTTGACTCGGTTTTACTGGTTTCACTCAGACTTGAACTGGGTTTAAGTTTAAACTCTTGTATTTTTGTTCAATGACAGTGAAGGAACTGAACTCTCTAAAAGTGGGTTTAAGTGGTTTAACTCAGACTTTATCCTGTTTTTAATGGATTTAAACTTGGTTTGGTTTAATAGAGACTGATATAAACTGGTTATGAGAGTTTTCATGGGTTTAACTCAGACTTTGAACTGTTTTAACTGAATTCAGCTGGTTTTACGAGGACTAGGACTGGTTTTGTCCTGACTTCCTGAATCTGCCTGAAGTCTTTCTGTTCGTGAAGAGAAACAAAATGGTGGCTGTGCTCGGCTCATGTTTCGTCTCCTTCAGTGAAATATTACTCTCAGTCCTGACTCTGGGATCAGCTCCAGTCTCAGGGTTCGGTTCAGAGCAGATCTGAGAACAGTTTCTACAGGGTTTGGAGCCACTGGACTTTCCCTGTCGTCATTATTTAGTTCTGAGTCAGTGACTAAATCTGAGACTGAAACAGAGACTGATCTGTGAGCGAGGAATTCAAACACTCTCTCAAACACGTCCAAATGAAACTTTATCTTCCTCCAAACAACTTCTCAACAGAGAACATTTTCTAAAGACATTTGTGGATAAAGAGTAAATAGATTTATTAAAATATTTGAGCTAATGTTGGTGCAGCACAAACAGAAGGCATCTCAAATGACTGTAGCAGGAAGCTCCTCCTGTTTCTGTCAGAGCCAGAGCAGAGGGAGCCTTATCAGGACTCACTGCAGCTCTGCTCTAAACCAGGCCTCGCCCTGAACTGAACTGAACTTTCTCTGTTAGGTTTCGTTTTGAGTCGGTCTCTGGTTTTGTTTTGAGCCAAAGTCTGTTCTGCCTCAGGGTCAGACTCTGTTTAAACAGAAACTGAACATGATCCAAGAGTTTTGAAACCACTTTGAGTGAGAAACAGAGTCAGGTCTGAGGCTCATTTTAAACAGAAGTAAAAAAACAAACAATAAAACTAACGTAGACAAGGATCATTTCAAAGACATGGCTTTGGATTTTGTTTTGAAACAGATCTTTGTGCCAAGTCAGATATTTATGATCTCAGCTCAGTGCAGCTGGAGACAAAGAGTCGCTCCACTCCCATAAAACCTGTCTAAACCTGGACTGGACCTGCTCTGACTCTACATTTAACCCACAGTTGTGTTGTGTTTTCCTCAGACCCAGTGTTTCTGATCAAATCTGATCAAATCCCAGTTAAACCTTGTGTTTTCCAGTGACTGTAGGAGAATTGTGTTACTGCCTTAGAGCTTCGAAGTATTGAACCACATAAAGGACTGAAGAGAGTCTGGATGTCTTAAGCAGGAGAAGTTTATTACCATCAAATACAGGCCCGGAGACAGTTGAACAGTCAACACAGAGTAGTATTGAACATTCAAGTCTGGCTATGCTTTCAGTGGTCAGAGTTTATAATACCTCGTAGAAGGTCAATTACGCAACCAATACAATAACAAAGAGTTGGTATTCAGTTGTTATTCAGCTGATTAGGCTCCAGGTTGGAGACATGTTATCTGCAGGTGTCTGAGTCTATCTGTTGACAGAACCCAAGGCTCAGGGCATTACAACCTTACAATAGATTCCAAAATTCTCTAACAGTTCCTTCCTCTTTAAACCCTTTACAAGTGGTTTTAACCTTACGTAAACGCCTAAAGAGAATTTTACCATGAAAGCACACTCAGACTCTAAATGCAAACTCAAAGTATTACATTTAATCAACACCAATTTTCAATAAATCAAAGATCAATCATTAATATGACATTTTAGCACTTAGCAATTACCATTGTAAACAGTGTTACAATAATATGGGCTGTATTAATGGATTTAAATGACCCCAACCCCAGGGACCCCTAAAGTGCTGAGACATGCGTCCCATCAGTCACCAATCACCCAATTTGAATGAATTTTGTTTTTAGCAAAAGCACATGCCTCTACACTTCAGAAGTATGGTGCGATGGGCACTGATCACCAAAGGGGATAGTAAAAGATGACCAGCAGCCAATTAGGTCTCCTGCAATTATAAAATTATTTCCACAATCATTCCAATACAGATGGTGTACATTGGAAGGCTTACAACATCTTCAGAAACAATGAAAACTGATCACAAAATCTTGATGCAATCGAATTATTAATTAAAGAACAGTCCATTTCTTCACACTGAGCAGTGAGACTGCATCAGTGCAATGGGACAAGGATCCAGGGGCAATGTGGGGCAAAGAGTCCATGTGGCAAAACGGTTCCAGTGTAGATATCTTCCATAGGGCACTAAAGGCCATGGGTACACACCCATGTCTTAACCTCGTCGTAACATAGGATTATTCTGCCCGATACGACGAGTTCCCTAACTCATCTTCAAGTAATCCATTTTGTTCAGGCTCTTCAGGTGAAACAATCTTCTTCAAGCTCAATATGAATAAGTTGAAATTGATTTTTAAACACTTTTAAATACTCCTTTTAAAACCATAATTGTGCGTTCCACAATCACAAATGCATCAGTGTTACATGAATTACAGAGAGGACTAATGCATACATAAGCTTCACACAGTAATCACAAAGCATTCACTTTTCTCCTTTGTGTTATTTCATAGGCAACTTTTATTATTTGCATTATTTTTAGACCCGAAGGTTTTGCTTATTGTCTATTCCTTATTGTTAATTTATTTTATTTTATTTGAAAGGAACACTATTGCAATTTCCCTAGATTTTAAGACACATGTTCTACCGGTAAAATACATAACACTTACTCCACACCTCTAATGCAGTTTCCACAGAAACCTAAGAGCAGCATTAGTTCAAATTACTCTACATGTTCTTCCTTGAGTAATAAGTGAAAGGTCTAGTATTTTACTTGTAATTCTGTATCATAGGTTACTTTGTCTGCAGCAGTAAGTCTACACATTAATGGGGTGTGTGAGGCTGCTATCTTTAAATCCTTTATCTTAGAATACAATAATCTAAAAGGCATGTACCGTAAGGCTGGTCGTATGGGACTCAGCTGTAAGCCTCCACACCCCTGCAGACTGTCAGGGAGCAGGACCCACACCCTTCCAAGTTCTATGGCTCCTGCCCCTGGAAACAGAGATACATTCAGCTTAATATTGTTTAAGTAACCCGGAAGCTCTTATTTTTACATGTGTAGGATTGTTTGACAATAGTTGATTTACTTTACTTTTACTTAATAGTTCCTGTAGATTTATTTCTAACCACTTCTGAACCATTGACACTTCCCCAAGTGAATGTATTAAAACTGTGTGCACATATTGATAATAGCTGCCAAAACCAGTCAAGATGTTTTGAAACCACAAATGATGTTGTGCACATGATGTGGAATGTGTAGGCAGCGACAGTGAACACATCAGCATGGAAATATATAAGATAACTTACCACACTTACTCACAGGTTACAATTAATGTCCAGGTGCACATTTCTATGCCCTTCTAGATTAAATATGAGTCTTTATTAGCCACTAAATACTGAACCTCTTAATTACCCCCACTCTGCTATCCACTCACCATCAGCATGCATCTCTGATTCCCATGAGCCAAAGTTAACCTGTAAAAGGTATTCCTCATGTTTGTTGGACAAGCCAGCGGGTGCAGTACCAAACTATTGCAGTACACCTTTCTCTGTTTGCACAGCAATAACATAATGATTCAGTGATGTTTACCATGTAGCCTTTAAATAACTGCTAAATATTTAACTAGTCACTAGCATCGACATTAGACACATGAAGTTGGTTGTATGTTATTCACCAACAGCATCTCGTTTAGGCACCATTCCACATTTTTCATATTCAGCACTAAAAGGTTCTATAGAATGACAAAGATACCTTTTGTGTGTGTTGTTCTTGGACCTGTGGATAGAAAATAATTACCATGCCAAACATTTATCAACATTACTACCTATTTCTTCTTGAAGATGGATAAGATTTATTTACCAAACGCAGTGAAATGCTTGCTTGTTTTTATTTACCTGCAACCAATAGCAAAAGAGATATTGCACAGCACACTAGAAAATGTAACACAGAAATAAAGAAATATAAGATAGAAATCTACAAAATATAAAATGAATATAGACATTAAAAGTCCCAAATCTTGCATTTAAGACTCTAATGCAATATTCATTTCAACTTAACAATTCAGATATCAAGCAACTTTCCAAAAGGATACTGGTGTTTATCCCTGACTCTGGACTCTGGATTGGACTGACCTTAACAGGAACCTTATCTTTTTGGTGTTTGCCTGTAAACATCAACACTCTCTGGCCGGTAGAGGGCCTTCATTAGATCTTAGGTTTCAATTCAAGCCTGTGTAAGTGGCTGCTGGTATTGATCTCCAATGCACAATGTTCCAGAGTGGGACCCTGTTGGTAAAATGTCTGTTAAAACAGTTGTCCACCAGCCTAGAAAATAATTAGGTTAGAACAGCTCATGTATTACAACCCATAAGTGTTAGTTGTTGAAGTTTCCCTTTTTTAAGTTTCCATGTTGCTCTTTGAATCTGAGGTCTCAGAGAGTCATTGTTAAGAGTTAGGTGTTAGTATTGATTAGTGAAAAGTTTTCCAGTCAGTCCTTTTCACTTCTTAACCCTCCTCAGGAACAACTGGGCTTTGTTCTTCTCTTTTCCCTAGCACTTTCCTTATCTTTTGGTTTCAGAAACATTTAGTAATATTTAGTCTAAACTAAATCTGTTGTTTACTCTGAATTTCTTCATTCTTTGTGTTTAGTTTAACATTCGAATACTGCAAATATATTTTTTATTAGAAAGAGTCATAATAATAATTGTCTCGACTAAGAACCTCCCAGGATTCTCTTCTCTTGCTCCCACCTCTTTTTTATTCATGTGAGGATCATGTGCACCTGAGCCACACAGGAAGAAAAAATATGGGCTTCTCTTTATTTTTGGAGTCACAATAGTGACTTTTTGTCTTTGACTCTCGTGATTCCTTCCTCTGCATTTATTTGTACTGTATACATGTTGGATGATTATTACCAGTAAATTACCATGTGAATGATTTAAGAGCCCTAGTCTCAACATCAGACACACCTCCTCAGGTGATACAACCACAGTGAAGTACTTTAGCTCCAGACTTCACTACAGGCACCACACCTGACATTACTGGACAGTCTCCTGTCAGACCTGAAACACACCAACTACAACACAGCATTAAACAAAGAACTCACGCAGAGCTCAATGGGACCAGCACAGTCTCTAGAACAAACTTCCCTTCGTTCTTTAGACTTGGATCAACAAGCTCAATAGGTTCAAACAAACACAAATCAGGAAACACACACCAGTCAAACAGCGCAGGTGACTTTAAAATGATTTTCTCTGCATTCCTTTAACCTTCCTCTTATACAACTTTTAATTGGTGACTGATAGCCTTTTCTTTAAGAATATAGTTCATGATCCTTTTGGCTATTTTTAAGAGGCTCTCATTAAGTTTACTGTTTATGTATTGTAGCAGAAGCTTGTAAATTTATTGTTGATAGGCAATTGTTTAATCACCCACGAGCTGGAATTAAAGCAAATGATGGACAGACGAGACTCTGGTTCAATGAGGCCTAGTTTTTTTTTTAGAAGGAAACACAGTTCCTCATACCAAAAAGCTCTGTTTTGAGTATCTATCCATCTCAAAGTTCGGCCCCCACACCAAGTCAAGCTTCAGTTCCTGCGTTAGTGGTTAAATGAGCAGTTTCGTCATCTTCAATGCCTTTTTTTTTTTTTTTGCAATTATTGACGTGTTTGCTCATCTAACTATTGCTAGGACATAGTTATCTGTGCATGGGTTTTCGCTCCATATGTCAAAGTATTTTGTGACATCGGGAACTAACTTATTCACGTGGTTCTGTGTGAACTCAGTTAGGCTGTTATTGAATATACCATTCTCAACAATTGTAGCATCTACTTTTAAGCTTCTTATTATTTGTTTTTCTTTATTTACTTACACCATGTAACAAAAACACCTTTGCTTTAGAAGAGTGAGTTATTCAACAGTTACTTTAAATAATATTGTTTTACTAAAAGCAAAACTAATTTAAAAAAATAGATAGCATTGGCAGAAGTCGTTGCAGGTGGTTGCAGGTGAAAACATTGCAGAAAATGTCTGAAATTTACAGAATTAAACTCAAGTTTGCATAAGAAATCTAAAATTGGCAGAAACAAAAAGGCATAAAATCCAAATCTTGAAAAACTATAAAATGCAGACTTCCCAAATGTAATAGCATAAATGTCCCAGAATTAAGGCACTTTTTAAAATTTGAATAACAAAGTTCAGTTCAAATTCACAGACGAATGGTAGAATAATACGAGAGGACACGCGATTGTTATGAGAGTGTCTATCTACTGATTAGTTCGTCTACTTATTATTAATAGACATTTGGTGACATCAAGTAGAATGGTGTCTTCATTGCAGACCTCACTCTAAACTAAAAAAATCCACAACTCCATAGTTGAACTCATAGAAACTGTTTTTTTTTTGTTTTTTTTTGTAATAAAAAAACAGTAGTATTTAAATGTAAATGTCAGGGTCTAGGAGTGGAATTGAGAGCCAGTGTCAGTACCCTGTGTCCCAGGTGAGCAGCACCCCTCATGCAGCAGCAGAACAGTTCATGTTGTAATGACCTCTGTGCAGCAGCAGTTACAGTGGCATAGATTCAGTCCATTTGACCTGAGGACAGTGTGGAGGAGCCCAGTCCACAAAGTGCAGCTTTAAGACCAGTCAGAAACGAGCTTTCTTTGTCGTTGGTGCTTCAGCCAGTGTTAGTCTCATGTTTCTCAGAGATGATACAGAGCAGGCAGCCAGGTTCTCAGATAAGTCTCAGTAGACAAAACAGTGCCAGAGCCAGGCAGGTTCAGTTCAGTTCAGTGCTGGAGCAGTGGAAAACCAGCAAGGCACATAAAGTAACTACCCCCCAGAAACACTAGGCCATCAACAGGTCTCACTTCCACTCACAGTTATCAGTGAAGACAGTCATAGTCCTTTATCAGTTGTTTATAAAGAGTCTGCAGCTGTACAGTCCAAAAGAAGTAAAGTACTTTTAGAGGATTAACATCTATATTCAGAGACTTTAGGAGAAGACTATAGTCACTGTACTGATTAACTTTTAACTATTTTAAGTAATTTTTGCATTATTTCTCAAAGATCAGCCTGAAAACACCATTCATCAGGTTATACCACTTTAGAAACTAGTACATTACTTTATGTTACAGCTATAAAAACTGAAAACCTCTGTAATTGATGTTTTACTGGTTTGATTCAAACACAGGTCACTGCAGCGACTCACTGTCAAGGTAAATGGTAACAAATAATGAAGACCAAATTAATGTTAAACTCTCATGAGCATTCATTTAAGTAAAACTTAATTAATCTTCAGTTATTGTTAGACTTGGTGAGTCTCGTTTGGTCAAAGTGACATGTCTTGGTGAGGAGATTTTATTTTATTTTTTTATATAAACAATGGTTTTGTTGCTAGTGCCCGTTGCTCTCTTTTGATAACACACGTCTGAGATATTAAGGAGACATTTTTATCAACTATTACGATGTCTTTTTGTTTAACAGAACATCAAGATCCTGAAGGCTGTTGCCATCTGGGTCAATGTAAACTCTCAAACCTTCAAACTTTTTTCTAGTATGAGGAGGGAAAAAGGAATGTCTAATGTCAACCAGAAGACAATGCATACAACAAAACACTAAGTTCCAATATCTCAAAAACAACAGCGTCTATGTTGATATTTCATAGACCAAGTATAACACAAAAGAATTACTCTATAGCTGACTACAGAGAACCACAAAACACCCAC
This sequence comes from Rhyacichthys aspro, assembly GCA_036850595.1. Lineage (NCBI taxonomy): Eukaryota > Metazoa > Chordata > Actinopteri > Gobiiformes > Rhyacichthyidae > Rhyacichthys > Rhyacichthys aspro. Next base: position 839,642 of record CM072165.1, read on the forward strand.
TAAATGAAGACACAGTGAATCAAGTAATACACACACAATACAATACAAATACAACACATCTCACTTCAAATCTCATTTCTATTTAATTGAATTTTTTCTTTAATTCAATGTTACAACAATCATTCACCATTAAGGCTTAAAGTAATGTTTTGGGTTTGTTTTTTTTTGTTCTTAACTTGTGTTTGTTCTCTAGTTGTTCTCACTGCTTAATTGTTTTTATGTTTAAGAGCAAAGTAATATAGTATTATATTTTGAATTTGTTCAATTAATGAAGCTCTAATGAAAATTACAACTGTCCCTGTAACATTTCCCTGTAAGCTTTTGGTCAGGGTCTTGTTGACCATTGACCTTCTTACACCCAGTTACAAAGTTCTTACTCACAGTTCAGCTGCAGAGGATGGAGACAGAGAACACAGATATAACATGTGACATGTAACTCATGCATCAGCTTTAAACTGGAGCTCTTTGGTTCCTGTAAACAACAATTAGAGCAGCATCAATTCTCAAAATATAACACATCATAATAAAACACACATAATGAATAAGTGAGAAAAACCCAGGTTAATAGTTGTCTGCAACACATCCACAGATGTTACCCCTGTTTTCCTTCTGTTTTCAGGCTGTTATGATGGTCAGATGTTATTTTCCTTGTCATTTTAATACAGTTTAGTTTAATCAAACTCAATAGTGCTTCACCAGTGACCAGTCGCATCACTAACATTATTTCAGATTAAACTCATTACAGTCACACTGTAATTTTTTTTCTTAACTGTATTTTTAATCAACAGTTGTTATAGCAAATCTTTTATTCAAAAAAACATTTTATTATTATTATTATTTTTATTTTTTTAATCAGCCTCTTCTGTTTTCAAACAAACCCCAATAGGTTGTGTTCAAGACCCCCACAAAGAAAAAAAAAAAAAAAAAACCGAAAAAAAAAAAAAAAAAGAGAAAAAAAAAATATAAAAAAAAATAAAATAGTTTTAGTTAACTACCTTAGTAAGTACTTTTTATAACAAAATCTTCAAAATTAATGTCATTTTATTTTGTAAACTTTCAAACACTTTCTGTGCGCCCATTATAACGGTTGTTACTTTAACAGCTTTTGAGAACCCGTTTGCAAAGAGATTAGTATGATCAATATTATTATTATTCTTTTCCTGTCTCTCCCTCCTCACATTTTTTTTTTTTAAATTATTATTAACCCCTTCTCTTTCCTTTGCTTGCTTCCATATCTTTCTGATGCTGTGTGTGTGCTCTCTGGAGAACAGCGAGAGGAAAGGTGGGGCTATTCGTTCTAGACTCAAGCGCTGGCAAAATTTTTGTGAGAGGTCAGAGACAGTGCGCTTTAGGTTTGAATAAAGGGTCCATATTTTTTCTATGACATCGGGTATTGTCCACTTTGATCATTTACTTTATTACAGCTCTTATTTACATCAAAAAACGCCTTCTTCTCATCTTCACTGATGTTGGTCCTTTCTCATTCACGTTAGTTGTTGACTTTGCCTTGTTTTCCTTGTCCTACTGACACTCACTAAACTCTTACTTGTGTGTGCTCTACAGGAGAGGGTTTTGGTCTAGTTGAGGCTAGTCTAGGATTGTAGCTTTAACGCTGATGTCTATGATGAAGTTAGAAGTGTAGAATATCGCCTTGCACAAGGTGTAGAGAAAGAAGAAATGTGTTTCTGATTTTTAGATCTTAGTGAGTTGATTAAAGACTTAAGCTAGTCACTGTGTGGTGAAATCTGTGGTTATGCAACCCATAGTAATTTTGAACTTCATAAGACACAGAACATAATTAATAACAGATACATTTATTATGGCAAAAAATCTACTGCAGCATCCAGAGGTTTATCAGTCTCAGTCTGTCAGTTTGTTCAGACACAACACTTTTGATCGTTAAAGTTCTTAACTGATTCTAGAGTTACTAATGGTAGCAAGAGCCGGATACAGAGCAGAATCTATTAAATCTGAATGTATCTCACGTGCATTTTAAGAAATAGGCGCCTATTAGGGAATTAGTGATTTTAAGGAAGTTTTCCTAGGCCCTCCCCAGACTAAGACCCTCTGCAGAGCAGCTATCGGTACTCTTCTTTAGCTATAGTCCCAGACATATAGTTTCAAGAAAAACAAAATGGTGCTCAATCTCACTACAGTGCTATGACCACCTATACAACACTAATCCACCAAGGTTTTCACATCAGCCTGTAATTACTGTGTTATTCACAGCTACTCTTACTCACACCGCCTTAA
>CM072165.1:841904-865850 GCA_036850595.1 Rhyacichthys aspro
CGTCAGGAAGAGGGCCGTGTTCGACACCGAGCCAATCAGAGTCGTCGAGCTCAGAGTCCTGCAGCCAGGTCTGTGTCTGGTCCCGCCGTCGTCGGGGGTTTCAGTTTGGGCTGTAGTCGAGTGACGTCACAAACATGAGCCTGAACACTTCCTGGTTTCACAAACGTGACTCACATTTATCTTTCTATGAGTTTTCTGCTAATCCACTTTTGGACAAAGTAAGGAGTCATTCCATAGTTTCTTTCTTCTCTGTCCCGTCCTCAGAACCCGAGTCCAGGACGGTCTGGGCCGTCCCTGGAGACGATGTGATACTCCCGTTCGATCCCCGGGCAGAGTCTGTGACGGCTCTGATTTGGAAGAGAACCGACCTGGAGCAGGACACCTTCGTGTTTCTGTTCGGGATGGACCACCCTCACCACCAGCACCCCCAGTACCGGGACCGGGTGGAGCTGCTGGACCGGCCCGGGACCGGGGGAGACCTGTCTGTGGTCCTGAGGGACGTCCGGCCCGGGGACAGCGGGACGTACCAGGGACACATCATCCAATCACGACGCAGGAAGAGAGACGTCCACGACTCTGAGCCGTTCATGAGCGTAGAGCTGCTCATCGCAAGTGAGTAAGACCCAGTAAGACCCAGTACAACCCAGTAAGACCCAGTAAGACCCAGTAAGACCCAGTACGACCCAGTACGACCCAGTAAGACCCAGTAAGACCCAGTAAGACCCAGTAAGACCCAGTAAGACCCAGTAAGACCCAGTAAAACCCAGTAAGACCCAGTACAACCCAGTAAAACCCAGTAAGACCCAGTAAGACGCAGTAAGACCCAGTAAGACCCAGTACAACCCAGTACAACCCAGTAAAACCCAGTAAGACCCAGTAAGACCCAGTAAAACCCAGTAAGACCCAGTAAGACCCAGTAAGACCCAGTAAGACCCAGTAAAACCCAGTAAGACCCAGTAAGACCCAGTAAGACCCAGTACAACCCAGTAAGACCCAGTAAGACCCAGTAAGACCCAGTAAGACCCAGTAAAACCCAGTAAGACCCAGTACAACCCAGTAAAACCCAGTAAGACCCAGTAAGACGCAGTAAGACCCAGTAAGACCCAGTACAACCCAGTACAACCCAGTAAAACCCAGTAAGACCCAGTAAAACCCAGTAAGACCCAGTAAAACCCAGTAAGACCCAGTACAACCCAGTAAAACCCAGTAAGACCCAGTAAGACCCAGTACAACCCAGTAAGACCCAGTAAGACCCAGTAAGACCCAGTAAAACCCAGTAAGACCCAGTACAACCCAGTAAAACCCAGTAAGACCCAGTAAGACGCAGTAAGACCCAGTAAGACCCAGTACAACCCAGTACAACCCAGTAAAACCCAGTAAGACCCAGTAAAACCCAGTAAGACCCAGTAAAACCCAGTAAGACCCAGTACAACCCAGTAAAACCCAGTAAGACCCAGTAAAACCCAGTAAGACCCAGTAAAACCCAGTAAGACCCAGTAAGACCCAGTAAGACCCAGTAAGACCCAGTAAGACCCTTCTCTAAAGTGAACTGGTGTGTTCCAGGTGCGGCTCTGGGACTGAAGCCTGCAGCCGTCGCTTCAGTCGCTCTCATCGTCTCCGTGTTTTTGATCCACATCGAATGAACTCTGTTTTCATCTGAAACAAACGCATCATGAAGCACTTTTCTGGGAGTGGGCTTTACCTGCCTTTTTTTTTTGCTGCCTTTTTTAATTCTGTGTTTATTAATTCCTTCAGACGACAGATTTTCAGGTTTTAAACACTGTAAAATAATAAATGCCTTGAGTTTTCTACAGAATCCTGCAGAATAAACCTTTAATCAGTTTGTAATCAGAGCTGTGTTTCATTTCTCCTGAAGTGAACAGATGATGATCCAGTCGAGTGAGTTCTCAGTGTTTATAAAAGTCCTAATAATAATAATGTCCTGTTGAACCTGAGGCGTGTTCTTTGGATCAGCTCCAGTTCATTTCACAGAAAACGATCCTTAGACTTTGACTCAAATGAAAACATTGTGACCAACAGTAATTCTATATTTCAACAGTAAACACAAAACAAGACAAGCTTTAGTTCATTTGGACGTGTTTTACTGATATATGTTTTAAACAGGCTTTGGTCACATTAAACAGTACAACACTCTCTTTGTGTCAAAGACTCCATTTAACAAAGTCTATCCAGAAGACGTTGGACCTGTTTGTAGATATCATGTATATTTGATAAATAGATGAATAAATAAACAGCAGCAGGTCACATGACTCCAGCGGCCAATCAGCTCACAGTGAAACACAAACAGAGCCTAAAGCCAGACGTCACTCACTGATCACTGCAAAGCATCGTGGGAAACTGAGTGCATTTAACAAACAGGACTAAACAGAGACTGTGTAATGAGAATATTACAAAACAAATGAAAACACTGAGCCGAGGCTAAACTGTGTGTAACTCTGTAAATATTCTGAATCCAAAATAAAGGGAGTGAGTGACAATTCGTTTATTTTTTGTTGTTGTTTTTTTAACCAAATTTTTGCTTGATTTTGTCACATTTTGTTGATGGTGTTATTCCCTTTTTGTCAATTTTTCATCTGTCTTTTTTATTCTGTCAGATCTGATAAAAATGTTTTAGCGACTCTCTTTGGACCCTGACCCCAACCTTTAGCGTCCTGCAGATCTGGTCTTGGTCTTGGTGAACTAGGCCTCTTCAGTGAGACGCTCGGAGACCATCAAGACCTGGCTCTGGTTCAGGTCCTGACCAGCACCAAGACCTAGAACCAGGACCAGGACCAGGACGATGATAGTCCACTTCTGGGGTTAGGTCCTTCCCTCTCTCCTCTCCTGTCTCCTCTCTCCTCTCCTATCTCCTCTCCTCTCTCTCCTCTCTCCTCTCCTCTCTCCTCTCTCCTCTCCTATCTCCTCTCCTCTCTCCTCTCCTCTCTCCTCTCTCTCCTCTCTTCTCTCCTCTCTCCTCTCTCCTCTCTCCTCTCCTCTCTCCTCTCCCTCTCTCCTCTCTCCTCTCTCCCTCTCTCCTCTCTCCCTCTCCTCTCTCTCCTCTCTCCTCTCTCCTCCTCTCCTCTCTCCCTCTCTCCTCCTCTCTCCCCTCTCCTCTCTCCTCTCTCCTCTCTCTCCTCTCCCTATCTCCATCTCCTCTCCTCTCTCCTCTCTCCTCTCTCCTCTCCTATCTCCTCTCCTCTCCTCTCTCCTCTCTCCTCTCTCCTTTCCTCTCCTCTCTCCTCTCCTCTCTCCTCTCTCCTATCTCCTTCCCTATCTCCTTCCCTCAGATCTAATCCTTTAAGGTGAGCTGCTGCTGACTCAGACTCATTTCAGTCTAATCCTTGTGACCTGCTCCGTCCATCCTCCACTGTTCTGTCTGAGGAAGGGAAGGAAGGGAAGGAAGGGAAGAAGGAGGGAGGGAAGGACTCTTCCACTGAACAGACAGGAACCATGAAGCCCTCCATCATCGACTCAGATCTGCTCAGAATCAGCTCCAGTCTCTGAAACATAAACAGAGCAGTAGAAGCTGCAGTGTGTTTATTCTGATCCAACGTGAGGGCTGTGAGTTAGGATCCATTCAGTGACATTAAAGAACAACAGACACCAGCATTTGATGATTTTATTGTTATGTTTCATTTATTTATGGTTTATTTAATGGTAAGTTTTTTGCCGAAATGAATTTGTTCAGTAAAATTGTTTTTTTTTTAAATGTAAATATGTTGTAAATTAGTTTTGCACTTCCAGGCCACCGTAGATGCACTTTGATGAAACGTTTGAGGAGACACAGCTCAAATAAATCATCCTGAAACATCCTGCTTTATCCACTTTGTCTTTTTTAGTTTGAGGAAAAGATGCAGTAAAAGCAGAAGAACTTTGAAGTGAATCTGTGTCGCATTAATTCATTTCCAGATAAAAAAAAAAGTCTTGGATTCATTCATAAAGGTCTTTAACCATGAATGTTGTCAGTGATACATGTTGTCAGTGATAATGTTGTCAGTGATAATGTTGTCAGTGATACATGTTGTCAGTGATAATGTTGTCAGTGATAATGTTGTCAGTGATACATGTTGTCAGTGATAATGTTGTCAGTGATAATGTTGTCAGTGATACATGTTGTCAGTGATACATGTCAGTGACACATGTTGTCAATGATAATGTTATCAGTGATACATGTTGTTAGTGATACATGTCAGTGATACATGTTGTCAGTGATACATGTTGTTAGTGACATATGTTGTCAGTGATACATGTTGTCAGTGACACATGTTGTCAGTGATACATGTTGTCAGTGATACATGTTGTCAGTGATACATGTTGTCAGTGATACATGTTGTCAGTGATAATGTTGTCAGTGATACATGTCAGTGATAATGTTGTCAGTGACAAATGTTGTCAGTGATACATGTTGTCAGTGACACATGTCAGTGACACATGTTGTCAGTGATACATGTTGTCAGTGATAATGTTGTCAGTGATACATGTCAGTGATACATGTTGTCAGTGATACATGTTGTCAGTGATACATGTTGTCAGTGATACATGTTGTCAGTGATAATGTTGTCAGTGACAAATGTTGTCAGTGATACATGTTGTCAGTGACACATGTCAGTGACACATGTTGTCAGTGATACATGTTGTCAGTGATAATGTTGTCAGTGATACATGTCAGTGATACATGTTGTCAGTGATACATGTTGTCAGTGATAATGTTGTCAGTGATACATGTTGTCAGTGATACATGTTGTCAGTGATACATGTTGTCAGTGATACATGTTGTCAGTGACACATGTTGTCAGTGATAATGTTGTCAGTGATAATGTTGTCAGTGATACATGTCAGTGATACATGTTGTCAGTGATACATGTTGTCAGTGATAATGTTGTCAGTGATACATGTTGTCAGTGATACATGTTGTCAGTGATACATGTCAGTGATACATGTTGTCAGTGATACATGTTGTCAGTGATACATGTTGTCAGTGATACATGTTGTCAGTGATACATGTCAGTGATACATGTTGTCAGTGATACATGTCAGTGATACATGTTGTCAGTGATACATGTTGTCAGTGATACATGTTGTCAGTGATACATGTTGTCAGTGATACATGTCAGTGATACATGTTGTCAGTGATACATGTTGTCAGTGATACATGTTGTCAGTGATACATGTTGTCAGTGATACATGTTGTCAGTGATACATGTCAGTGACACATGTTGTCAGTGATACATGTTGTCAGTGATACATGTCAGTGATACATGTTGTCAGTGATACATGTCAGTGACATATGTTGTCAGTGATACATGTTGTCAGTGATACATGTCAGTGATAATGTTGTCAGTGATATAATTCCTGTGAGTGTAAAGAGCTGTGCTGCAGATCCCAGCGCTCATCTTTTATCTGCTTTAATCCCTTCATCCTTTTCTTCTGCGGCTTACACTCGGCTCTGAACCTCGCACTTCATTACTTTCTCCTCCTGTTCTTCTTCTTCTACGCGTTTCTCAGACGTGTCCGAGTGACCCTGAGTGACCCGGAGTGACCCGGAGTGACCCGGAGAGTGTTTTCAGAGACATGTGGAGTGTAAACGTCTGTCTGTGGAGGTAGGCCTCGGAAAAGCGAACCAACGAGACGGATTAACCCCCGCTGACTCAGGTGAGTGTCGACAGGTGTCACATATGGATCCAACTGGCTCATAATTATATCAATATACTGTATATTATGTTTCCTGTTTGAATAAGTTGTATATTTTGTTGTTAAAATGAAAAGGAGACTATTCCTGTTAAACTGAATGGAGTTGTACAGACTCTGAGTTAATGCTGTAATTTTTCTCCTAAATGTGTTTTTTTTCAGACAAATTATGGCCAAAGTAGCTCCTTTAGACCCGCCCCCTGGCTCCAGGTTAGCCCCGCCCACCATCGTTCTCTCAGACACGGAGCAGAAACCGAAGGGACGCATCAGGTGAGTTTTACATTCAGTGTTTCTGTGAGTCCTGCAAAAACGGCCTTTTATCTGTTTTTGGAAATTCATGACGTTTCTCAGTTTTAAATATCGACCAAGACTCGTTTTGTTTCAGAGCGAGACGTGAAGCGGCCGCCGTTCTGTTCAACGCCAACAACAGCAACAACAACGACGACGAGCAACAGTAAGACTCCAGCTCTGAAACAGACAAGAGAGAGAAAAACAAGAGTCTGATGTGTCTAACGTCTGTTTCCAGAGAAAAAGAGAAAGAAAAGGAAAAAGAGGAAGAAAAACCTAAAGAAGAAAAGACTGAGGATGAGGAGAAGAAGAGGAAGAAGAAGGAGAAGAAGGAGAGGAAGGAGAAGAAAGAGTGAGTCTGAATGTGGCGGCCATTTTGACTTTAGTTTTGTAGTTTTCTTTAATTTTTGTAAAAGACTTCATCCCTTCAAAATAAAAGTCTGAGAGCTGAATGTATGTAAAGTATCGTCAGGTGTGAATACCTGTATATCAGTCTTTTATGTTTGCTGTGGGCCCCAGGTTTGACGGCCCGAGGGCCCCAGAGTCTGTGGAACCGCCTCTGAACTCATTAGTGTTTTTTACAGAAAAGAGCGACAAGAGAAAAAAGAAAGAAAAGAGAAGAAACTGAAGGAAAAAGAAGAGAAAGAAAAGGAAAAGGAGAAGAAGAAGGAGGAGCCGTGAGACTGATCACATGTTTATCCTTTACACCAGATCCATGTTTCCTTTAATGAGCCGGTGTAGTGAGAGGTTTTGTTCCTGTGTCTCAGGCCGAAGGAGATCACAGTCATAGACCCCGCCTCCAACTCCTACTATTACTGGCTCTTCATCATCACTGTCCCCGTCATGTACAACTGGACCTTCATCATCGCCAGGTAATCCAGGCAAGACCGGGTCAGGACCTGCTGGAACCTGTTCAAAACCAGATGAATCCTGATCAAAACTTACTAAAACCTGTTTAAACCGGTTCCAGGGCATGTTTTGAGGAGCTGCAGACGGACTATCTCTATCTCTGGTTCTTCCTGGACTTTGCCTCGGACCTGGTCTACATCGCGGACATGGTCTTCAGAACCAGAACCGGTACCAAACACAGAACCTTTGTAATGACTTTTTTAACTAACAGTCCTGGTTTAGTCCTGGTTTAGTCCTGGTTTAGTCCTGGTTTAGTCCTGGTTTAGCTCCAGCCCCGACCTGGTCTCGACCCGGTCCTGACCCGTCCCCGACCCGGTCCTGACCCGGTCCTGTCTCTCCTCAGGGTACCTGGAGCAGGGTTTGCTGGTGAAGGACGAGCTGAAGCTGAGGGAGCGGTACCTGCAGAGTTTCCAGTTTAAGTTGGACGCGGCGTCGATGGTTCCCACAGACGTCCTCTACGTGGCTCTGGGCGTCACCTTCCCCGAGATCAGACTCAACAAGCTGCTGCGCTTCAACAGGTCAGGCCTCACAAAACCTGCTCTGGACCATGTAAAACCTGGTCTGATCCAGAGAAAACAGTTCAAGTCCAGAGAAAACCTGGTCTGATCCATTGGAAACATGATCTACTGAAACTAAAACAGATTCAACAGATTCAGTCCAGTTCAATCAAACTTAAACCTACTAATCCAACAAAAAACTGTCTAAATCCCTCTTAAACCTGTCTAAATCCACCTTAAACCTGTCTAAATCCAGGATGATGGAGTTCTTCCAGAGGACCGAGACCAGGACTAACTTCCCGAACGCTCTGAGGATCTCTAACCTGGTCATGTACATCGTCATCATCATCCACTGGAACGCCTGCCTCTACTACTCCTTCTCCAAAGCCATCGGTCAGTTTCCTCCAGGCCACAGACTGGACTGGGTCTGGACCGGGACTGGAACAGGTCTAAACCAGGTCTAACCCCGCTCTGACCCCTGTCTCTCTGGCCCAGGCTTCGGCTCGGACCGGTTCGTGTACCCGGACCCGTCGGACCCGGAGTTCGGGCGTCTGGTTCGTAAATACGCCTACAGCATGTACTGGTCCACGCTGACGCTCACCACCATCGGGGAAACACCGCCCCCTGTGGAGAACTCCGAGTACTTCTTTGTGGTCATGGACTTCCTGGTGGGCGGGGCTTAAATATCTCTGTTTGTGGAGACGTGGGTTTGACCAGTTCTCACTCAGTGGTCTCTCTTCTTTTTCAGGTGGGGGTCCTGATCTTCGCCACCATCGTAGGAAACGTGGGCTCGATGATCACCAACATGAACGCAGCCAGAGCCGACTTTCAGGCTCGAATCGACGCCATCAAACAGTACATGAGCTTCAGGAAGGTACGGCCGAGGCTACACACAGGGATTACGGGATCTAGGTGGATTTGAACAGGTTTTAGTAGGATCTGTGTCTCTCAGGTGACCAAGGACCTGGAGAAGCGTGTGATTAAATGGTTCGATTTCCTTTGGACCAATAAGAAGGCCGTCGACGAGAGAGAAGTGCTGAAGTATCTCCCGGACAAACTCAGAGCAGAGATCGCCATCAACGTGCACCTGGACACGCTCAAGAAGGTCAGAGCCAGGTCTAAACCGGGTCAGAACCGGGTCTAAACCGGGTCTAAGGACCAGGACTCTCTCTGGTCTCTCTGGTCTCTCTCTGGTTTCTCTCTGGTCTCTCTGGTCTCTCTCTGGTTTCTCTCTGGTCTCTCTCTGGTTTCTCTGGTCTCTCTCTGGTCTCTCTCTGGTCTCTCTGGTCTCTCTGGTCTCTCTCTGGTCTCTCTGGTCTCTCTCTGGTCTCTCTCTGGTCTCTCTGGTCTCTCTCTGGTCTCTCTCTGGTCTCTCTGGTCTCTCTCTGGTCTCTCTCTGGTCTCTCTCTGGTCTCTCTCTCTGGTCTCTCTCTGGTCTCTCTGGTCTCTCTCTGGTCTCTCTGGTCTCTCTCTGGTCTCTCTCTGGTCTCTCTCTGGTCTCTCTGGTCTCTCTCTGGTCTCTCTCTGGTCTCTCTCTGGTCTCTCTCTGGTCTCTCTGGTCTCTCTGGTTTCTCTGGTCTCTCTGGTTTCTCTCTGGCCTCTCTCTGGTTTCTCTGGTCTCTCTGGTCTCTCTGGTCTCTCTCTGGTCTCTCTGGTCTCTCTGGTCTCTCTCTGGTTTCTCTGGTCTCTCTCTGGTCTCTCTCTGGTCTCTCTGGTCTCTCTGGTCTCTCTGGTCTCTCTGGTCTCTCTCTGGTCTCTCTGGTCTCTCTCTGGTCTCTCTGGTCTCTCTGGTCTCTCTGGTCTCTCTCTGGTCTCTCTGGTCTCTCTGGTCTCTCTCTGGTCTCTCTCTGGTCTCTCTGGTCTCTCTGGTCTCTCTCTGGTGTCTCTCTGGTCTCTCTGGTCTCTCTGGTCTCTCTGGTCTCTCTCTGGTCTCTCTCTGGTCTCTCTCTGGTCTCTCTCTGGTCTCTCTCTGGTCTCTCTGGTCTCTCTGGTCTCTCTCTGGTCTCTCTCTGGTCTCTCTCTGGTCTCTCTGGTCTCTCTGGTCTCTCTCTGGTCTCTCTCTGGTCTCTCTCTGGTTTCTCTGGTCTCTCTGTTCTCCCTGGTCTCTCTCTCTGGTCTCTCTGGTCTCTCTCTGGTCTAACCCGGTCTCTCTGGTCTCTCTCTGGTCTCTCTGGTCTCTCTGGTCTCTCTCTGGTCTAACCCGGTCTCTCTGGTTCCACCTGGTCCAGGTCCGGATCTTCGCGGACTGTGAGGCGGGTCTTCTGGTGGAGCTGGTGCTGAAGCTGCAGCCTCAGGTCTTCAGTCCTGGAGACTACATTTGTAAAAAAGGAGACATCGGTCGAGAGATGTACATCATTAAAGAAGGAAAACTGGCCGTTGTCGCGGACGACGGGGTCACACAGTTCGTCGTCCTGTCGGAAGGAAGCTACTTCGGAGAAATTAGCATCCTCGCTATTAAAGGTGAGGAGACAAGGAGGGAGGAGACGCGGAGGGAGGAGACAAGGAGGGAGGAGGGAGGAGACAAGGAGGGAAGAGATGAGGAGGGAGTAGACGAGGAGACAAGGAGGGAGGAGACGAGGAGACAAGGAGGGAGGAGACGAGGAGACAAGGAGGGAGGAGACAAGGAGGGAGGAGATGAGGAGGGAGGAGAAGAGGAGGGAGGAGAGGAGGAGAGGAGGAGACAAGGAGGGAGGAGACGAGGAGGGAGGAGACAAGGAGGGAGGAGACGAGGAGGGTGGAGAGGAGGAGAGGAGGAGACGAGGAGACAAGGAGGGAGGAGACGAGGAGGGAGGAGAGGAGGAGGGAGGAGACGAGGAGACAAGGAGACAAGGAGGGAGGAGATGAGGAGACAAGGAAGGAGGAGACGAGGAGGGAGGAGACGAGGAGGCAAGGAGACAAGGAGGGAGGAGATGAGGAGACAAGGAAGGAGGAGACGAGGAGACGAGGAGGTAGGGAAGAAAAAAGGAAAGGAGGGAGAAGAGAAGAAGGGAAGGAAGCTTCTGCCATTGAAGGTGAGATTTTAAAGAGTTTTTAAAAAGTCTCAATTTGTTGAAGTTCTGGTCCTGGTTCAGACCTGGTCCACACTGGTCTGGAACAGGTTTAGCCTGAATCTGACTTGCCTCTGGGTTCAGCTGTGAATGGACTCTACTGCCCTCTACTGGACACTGCCACAAACAACGCTTCTGTCCCTGGGCACACGTCCTGGAGGGTTTTTGAAGGTTTTTATATGTGTTTTCCAGGCAGTAAGGCGGGGAACACAGGTCCTGGAGGGTTTTTGAAGGTTTTTATATGTGTTTTTTCAGGCAGTAAGGCGGGGAACACAGGTCCTGGAGGGTTTTTGAAGGTTTTTATATGTGTTTTCCAGGCAGTAAGGCGAGGAACACAGGTCCTGGAGGGTTTTTGAAGGTTTTTATATGTGTTTTCCAGGCAGTAAGGCGAGGAACACAGGTCCTGGAGGGTTTTTGAAGGTTTTTATATGTGTTTTCCAGGCAGTAAGGCGGGGAACACAGGTCCTGGAGGGTTTTTGAAGGTTTTTATATGTGTTTTCCAGGCAGTAAGGCGGGGAACAGGCGCACGGCGAACATTCGAAGCATCGGTTACTCAGACCTCTTCTGTCTTTCCAAAGACGACCTGATGGAGGCGCTCACAGAGTATCCTGACGCTAAAGCTCTGCTCGAAGAGAAGGGTCGACAGATCCTCATGAAGGACGGGCTCCTGGACCTGGAGGCAAGACCGGGACCAGGGCAGGACCAGGACTAGGACTAGAGCGGGACCAGGACTGAGACCGGACCCAGACCCTGAGCTGAGGTGTAACACCCTGTGTGTCCTGCAGGTGGCGGCGCAGGGCCCTGACCCTAAAGAGATGGAGGAGAAGGTGGACAGAATGGCCCTGACCCTGGACTCGCTGCAGACCCGCTTCGCTCGGCTCCTCGCCCAATCAGACGCCACGCACGGAAAACTCAAGCACCGCATCAACAAACTGGAGAAGAAACTGGCCCCGCCCCCTCCGCCCAGCCCCGAGCAGCCAATGGGAGAAGAGGAGGGGAGGGGGGCGGGGCAATGAGAGTGGAGGAGGGGGGAGAGGGCGGGGCCAATGAGAGAAGAGGAAGGGAGAGGGGCGGAGTCAAAGAGAGATGAGCAGGTGGAGAAGGCGGGGCCAATGAGAGGAGGAGAGGGGCGGGGCCAATGCGAGGAGGAGAGGGGCGGGGCTAATGAGAGGAGGAGAGGAGTGGGGCAATGAGAGAAGAGGAGGGAGAGGGGCGGGGCAATGAGAGGAGGAGAGGGGTGGGGCAATGAGAGAGGAGGAGGGAGAGGGGCGGGGCAATGAGAGGAGGAGAGGGGTGGGGCAATGAGAGAAGAGGAGGGAGAGGGGCGGGGCAATGAGAGGAGGAGAGGGGTGGGGCAATGAGAGAGGAGGAGGGAGAGGGGCGGGGCAATGAGGGAGGAGGAGGGATTAGGAAACGCCTGAGTTAGAGTCTCCTCCTTGTGGACAGTTGCGGTACTGCACTCTTCATTCGCCACAGTTAGAGCAGCACTGATAGAAAGTGATTATAGATCCTCTGATCAAACGTACTGTCTTTATGTGAACAAGAATAATGGCTTTAATGTAAAATAATATAAGATGTAGAGGTCAGAGTTCACCCTCAGATATAATTTTCTCCTGTAATGATCACATGTTGCACATATTGTATATAGCTGTTGTACATAGTTAGAAATAAATGCCTTTTTTAAGAAAAATAAAACTGTCTCTTTATTTAAAAAGCAGCTTTTCTTAATTTCTCTTTCGTTGTTTCTTTCATTATTTGAAGAATACAAAACCATGTGAAGTTTTTGTTTCTTTTACTACATTATGTACTAGTAAATAGTAAAATGCTTGAAAACTAATTTTATCTATTCATTTATTTTGGTTTAATATGAAACTTTTAAATCAATAATTATAAGAGAAATTCTAATTATTTGGTTATGGGTAATCTTATTTTACGGTATTCTTCATGTATTTTCTGATTTAATCTCCGTTGACACGTCGCAGTTCAGTCGTGTTTCGCTGCGCGTTGGGGATTTGTAGTTTTTACTCGCGTTGTCTCTGGTTTCTACTGCTCTCTGTAGAACTACAAGAGCCAGGATGCACCGGGGCTGCTCACTGCGCATGTCCAGAACAGAGCGAGTGCTGCAGACTGCTGCTAAGGTGGGATTTTCTGAAAGAGAACTGCTTTAATTTAATAAACTCCAGACTAACGCTGTGTCTCAGCTTTTCAGGTGGAGACTTGAACTTTTTTTAAACGCATTTATTTTGAATTTACTGCTTTGTTTTAGCACATTTTAACCCAGTTTCTACATGATTTAGCATTTCTGAGCTAACAGGCTAACAGGCTGCACTTGACATTAATGAACAATACTTTGATAAATTACAGCTGTTTTGAGTCTAATCAAAACTAGAAGCAGGTTTTTCTCGCGCTGCAGGAGGCTTTTGTGTTTGTAATGTTTTAGCGCAGCCTCGTGATAATAATGTGGCTTTATTCAGCGGTTTGTCAGATAAAAAGGATGAAATAATGAGTTTATTTGTTCTGTAAGTGTCAGTGTGAAGCCGTTAAAAAGATTAAAATCAGCTTCTTTTAAAGTGTTTATTGATGAAAATCATCTCAGGACCATTTCCATTACACCTGCGTCTGAACAGAGGCTTCAAATGCACGTATTGGACTTCATTTTAATAAAGCCTACAGTGGGTAAAAAGGAAGTGGCACTTTGTTTGATCAGGATTGTTTTTTCAGATTTCACCTGAAACTCTGTAGGTTTGGAGTTTCCGCTGATGTTGTGTTTGATAAAGTGTATTTCTGTTTTCAGAGAAACAGTGACCCCTGAGACCGCAGCCATGGAACCGGCCTGGCGACATCACAGCAGGGGACGTGGCCGAGGGGACGCAGGTCAGAGGTCACGGCCCCAACAGAAAGAGAGAGCGCGACCGGGAGCAGAGAGGACGAGCGACGACAAGACCCAGACCCAGACTCAGACAGGTCTGAGCAGGTTTAAGAGGGTCTTAGTGGGATTTGAACAGGTTTTAGTTGGATTTTAACAGGTTTTTGCTGGATTTTCTCTCTCCAGTCCTGTCGGTGCAGTCGCGGTTCGAGGAGATCAGGAAGTCAAACCTTGCTGCTGCTCAGCGACTGGTGGAAAGTGGCTTTAGCTCCTCCTCCTCTGATGAAGAGGATGATGAAGATGTGGAGAATAAAGAGGGAAAAAGAGGACAGATCCTGGCCTCGACCTTCACCTCCTACACTGACCAGACAGGTACGGGTCCGACCGGACGGGTACGGGTCCGACCGGACGGGTACGGGTCCGACCGGACGGGTACGGGTCCGAGCGGACGGGTACGAGTCCGAGTGGACAGGTACGGGTCCGAGCGGACGGGTACGAGTCCGACCGGACGGGTACGGGTCCGATCAGAGTTAATTCAGACTCAAAAGGTTTTAGAACCAGGACTAAGTCAGAGCAAAGCTCAGTGAAACTGCATTAAACAGAACATCAATAAAAATATCTTAATATTAATAAAAAATACACTACACCAACTTTATATCACCAACATGAAACCATAAACACATTATTACAGTCTCAGTAACTGCACATACATGTACCATAACATACATGTTACATTTAACCAGTGTTTTATCCAATCAGAGCTGCTCCGTATTATTTACATTAATAAAGGTAAAACTGTCACAGTGTCATCAAACCTAAGACACGCCCAGAACTGTCAGAGCTGCCACGTCATTGGTCGACAGCCTTTGTGTCTGTAAAACAGGTGAGGATTTAAATGACTCCTGGTGTGTTTCAGGAGGAGACGCCTCTGGTCTGCAGAGGACAGGCCAGTACCTCAGTGACCTGTTCCAGTCTGGAGCTGTGACCTGTCTCATCTGCATCGCCTCCGTCAAACGGACTCAAGCGGTACCTCATACACACCACATTTAAATATTCTTTAAATATATTTGTGAGAAACACTCAGTGGAGCAGTAGGTGGAGGCTTTCACTTTTGTTTGCTTGATATGAAAATAACATTTAGTTTTGAAGATCAGAAAATGGTGGAGCGCACACCACAGACTCAGGAGACCCGGGTTTGATTCCCGCTCAGGGTCATCCCTCTGACGCTCCCTTTTTGTCTGTCTACACTAACTATCAAATAAAGATAAAAAGGCCAAAAAGTAATAATCTTTAAAAAAGGGAAACAAATGTAATATATGATTAAAATGTAAAATAAATTTTGATGATGGTGGCTGTTGAACATTTTTAGAGCTGCACAGTGAGAACTGTCCTCTGTATTGCCCCCGTATGTTTCCCCTGCGACTGGTCCAGGTCTGGAGCTGCTCCGGCTGCTTCTCGCTCTTCCATCTGCCGTGTGTTCAGAAGTGGGCTCGGGACTCGGTTTTCCTGGTGTCTTCGGTCACAGACGAGGACTTTGGGCAGAAGCAGCACCCCTGGCCCTGGTACTGCTCCGGTTTTATCAGGACTCGCTCAGAACTGATGTGGTTTTTAAAGGTTTTGTTTTTCCTGTTTCAGTCCCAAATGTAGAGCAGAGTATCCTCCCAGCGCCACTCCGAACAGGTGAGTGTACTGACCAGCAGAGGGCGCTACAGGAACACACAGGGACTGAACCAGGTCTGAACCAGGTCTAAACCCTCTGCTGTGGTGTGTTCAGGTACCTGTGTTACTGTGGGAAAGTCCAGGACCCGGTCTCAGACCCGTGGCTCGTGCCTCATTCGTGTGGCTCTGTCTGTGAGAAGAACCTCCGACCGGACTGTGGCCACACCTGCCTTCTGCTCTGTCACCCCGGTAACCCCACACACCTGTCACCCCGGTAACCCCACACACCTGTCACCCCGGTAACCCCACACACCTGTCACCCCGGTAACCACACACACCTGTCACCCCGGTAACCACCCACACCTGTCACCCCGGTAACCACACACACCTGTCACCCCGGTAACCACCCACACCTGTCACCCCGGTAACCACACACCTGTACCCCCACACCTGTCACCCCGGTAACCACCCACACCTGTCACCCCGGTAACCCCACACACCTGTCACCCCGGTAACCACACACACCTGTCACCCCGGTAACCCCACACACCTGTCACCCCGGTAACCCCACACACCTGTCACCCCGGTAACCCCACACACCTGTCACCCCGGTAACCCCACACACCTGTCACCCCGGTAACCCCACACACCTGTCACCCCGGTAACCCCACACACCTGTCACCCCGGTAACGGGTCAGGCGGCACCACACGGAGTGGTTATAATGATAAATGTAATATAATGATAGGACAAGTGAAGGGGGTTATGAGCAGAAACGTCGACTGGTTTAACTCTGACCCGGTGTTGTGCAGGGCCCTGTCCTCCGTGTCCAAAGATGGTGTCTGTTTCCTGTTTGTGCAGAAAAGCCAAGCCTCTGCCTCGACGCTGCAGCAACAAGGTCTGCTTCAGGACTGTTTTATTCTATTTATTCTAACTGTTTCTGAACATACACCTGCTTCAGAGTCTGAACCGTGAACTCCACACCTGTAAAGCCTCTCTACTTTACCTGTGTTACCTGTGTTACCTGTGAATAATCCTGTACTTTTCTTCTGTGTTCAGTCTTGGTCCTGTCAGCAGACCTGTGGGAGACTACTGCCCTGTAAACAGCACACCTGCTCCCAGCTCTGTCACTCAGGTAACGCTCACCTGTAACACCTGTCGCTCAGGTATCACTCACCTGTAACACCTGTGTCCCGTGTTCTCAGAGTGTGCGCCGTGTCCCAGAGTGAGCGTCCAGAGCTGTGTCTGTGGTCGAGAGAAAACTCAGAGGCCCTGCGCCGAGCCCACCTGGAACTGTACTCAGGTACATACCACCTACAGCTGTACCTGTCAAACACACAGGTAACAGGTACATACCACCTATCCTACAGCTGTACCTGTCAAACACACAGGTAACAGGTACATATCACCTGTCCTACAGCTGTACCTGTCAAACACACAGGTAACAGGTACATACCACCTATCCTAGAGCTGTACCTGTCAAACACACAGGTAACAGGTACATATCACCTGTAAAGTGCCTGACCACATTCTAAACACACAGATAATGTGATTGGTCACAGGTGTGCAGGTATTTATATGTTACTGACAGGTGTATTATCACCTGTAAACCCCTGTGTTCTGATCTCCAGGTGTGTGGGGTGCCTCTGTCCTGTGGGAACCACACCTGTGAAGAGGTGTGTCACAGCGGCCCGTGTCCTCCCTGTCCTCGCTCCGTCAACAGGACCTGTCCCTGTGGAAAAACCAGTACGACTCACTTCACTTTTACTCACTTTAACAGTCTGTGACATGTCTGTGATGTGTCGGTGACGTGTCTGTGACGTGTCTGTGATATGTCTGTAATGTATCTGTGACGTGTCTGTGATATGTCTGTGACGTGTCTGTGATGTATCTGTGATGTGTCTGTGACGTGTCTGTGACGTGTCTGTGATGTGTCTGTGACGTGTCTGTGACGTGTCTGTGACGTGTCTGTGATATGTCTGTGACGTGTCTGTGACGTGTCTGTGACGTATCTGTGACGTGTCCGTGACGTGTCCGTGACGCGTCTGTGATATGTCCGTGACGTGTCTGTGACGTGTCTGTGACGTGTCTGTGATATGTCTGTAATGTATCTGTGATGTGTCTGTGACGTGTCTGTGATATGTCTGTAATGTATCTGTGATGTATCTGTGATGTGTCTGTGACGTGTCTGTGACGTGTCTGTGACGCGTCTGTGACGCGTCTGTGACGCGTCTGTGACGCGTCTGTGACGCATCTGTGACATGTCTGTAATGTATCTGTGATGTGTCTGTGATGTGTCTGTGACGTGTCTGTGATATGTCTGTGATATGTCTGTAATGTATCTGTGATATGTCTGTAATGTATCTGTGATGTGTCTGTGATGTGTCTGTGACGTGTCTGTGATATGTCTGTGATATGTCTGTGATGTGTCTGTGACGTGTCTGTGATATGTCTGTAATGTATCTGTGATGTGTCTGTGATGTGTCTGTGATGTGTCTGTAATGTATCTGTGATGTGTCTGTGATGTGTCTGTGACGTGTCTGTGATATGTCTGTAATGTATCTGTGATGTGTCTGTGATATGTCTGTGATATGTCTGTAATGTATCTGTGATATGTCTGTGATATGTCTGTAATGTATCTGTGATGTATCTGTGATGTGTCTGTGATGTGTCTGTGATATGTCTGTAATGTATCTGTGATATGTCTGTGATATGTCTGTAATGTATCTGTGATGTGTCTGTGATGTGTCTGTGATATGTCTGTGATATGTCTGTAATGTATCTGTGATGTGTCTGTGATATGTCTGTAATGTATCTGTGATGTGTCTGATGTGTCTGATGTGTCTGTGATGTGTCTGTGACACATCTGTGACGCGTCCGTGACGTGTCCGTGACGTGTCTGTGACGTATCCGTGACGTGTCTGTGACGTGTCCGTGACGCGTCCGTGACGCGTCCGTGACGTGTCTGTGACGTATCCGTGACGTGTCCGTGACGTGTCCGTGACGTGTCCGTGACGTGTCTGTGACGTATCCGTGACGTGTCCGTGACGTGTCTGTGACGTGTCCGTGACGCGTCCGTGACGTGTCCGTGACGTGTCTGTGACGTATCTGTGACGTGTCCGTGACGTGTCTGTGACGTGTCCGTGACGCGTCCGTGACGTGTCCGTGACGTGTCCGTGACGTGTCTGTGACGTATCTGTGACGTATCTGTGACGTGTCCGTGACGTGTCGTGGCGACGTCCGTGGCGTGTCCGTGACGTGTCTGTGACGTATCTGTGACGTGTCCGTGACGTGTCTGTGACGTGTCCGTGACGCGTCCGTGACGTGTCCGTGACGTGTCTGTGACGTATCTGTGACGTGTCCGTGACGTGTCTGTGACGTATCTGTGACGTGTCCGTGACGTGTCCGTGACGTGTCTGTGACGTGTCTGTGATGTGTCTGTGACATGTCGGTGACGTGTCTGTGACAGATGCGGTTAATGAGAGACAGAAACCCTCTGAAGCTAGTCTCAGATCTGTGTCTTTCGTGACATGGTATATTATACACATGTGTTATACTGTACACATGTGTTATATATATGTGTTATATTATACATGTGTTATATTATACATGTGTTATACTATACATGTGTTATATTATACATGTGTTATATATATGTGTTATACTATACATGTGTTATATTATACATGTGTTATACTATACATGTGTTATACTATACATGTGTGTTTTATGTTCTGTATGAAACCTGTGTCTGTAGAGAGCTCTCTGGGCTGTGCTCAGGACGTCCTTCCCTGTGGAGACACCTGTGACCGACCTCTGTCCTGTGGAAAACACACCTGCTCCATGAGGTGTCACCGAGGAAACTGTGAGACCTGCAGACAGGTAATACACACCTGTACACGGGTAATACACACCTGTACACACCTGTACACGGGTAATACACACCTGTACACGGGTAATATACACCTGTACACGGGTAATATACACCTGTACACACCTGTACACGGGTAATACACACCTGTACACACCTGTACACGGGTAATACACACCTGTACACGGGTAATATACACCTGTACACACCTGTACACGGGTAATACACACCTGTACACACCTGTACACGGGTAATATACACCTGTACACGGGTAATATACACCTGTACACGGGTAATACACACCTGTACACGGGTAATACACACCTGTACACGGGTAATACGCACCTGTACACGGGTAATACACACCTGTACACGGGTAATATACACCTGTACACGGGCTGGTGTTGGTTTAACTCTGGTGGGTGTTGGTTTAACTCTGGTTGGTGTTGGTTTAACTCTGGTTGGTGTTGGTTTAACTCTGGTGGGTGTTGGTTTAACTCTGGTGGGTGTTGGTTTAACTCTGGTTGGTGTTGCAGGAGGTGGAGAAGGAGTGTCGTTGTGGGAAACACCGCAGGATGATGGCCTGTCACCGAGAATATCTGTGTGACTCCAAATGCACCAAGACCAGGACCTGCCAGAGACACCAGTGTAGACGCAAGGTGAGTCTCACCTGAACCTCACCTGAACCTCACCTGAGGGTCTCACCTGAGGGTCTCACCTGAGAGTCTCACCTGAGAGTCTCACCTGAGGGTCTCACCTGAGGGTCTCACCTGAGGGTCTCACCTGAGAGTCTCACCTGAGAGTCTCACCTGAGGGTCTCACCTGAGGGTCTCACCTGAGGGTCTCACCTGAGTCTCACCTGAGTCTCACCTGAGGGTCTCACCTGAGGGTCTCACCTGAGGGTCTCACTTGAGTCTCACCTGAGTCTCACCTGAGGGTCTCACCTGAGGGTCTCACCTGAGTCTCACCTGAGTCTCACCTGAGTCTCACCTGAGGGTCTCACCTGAGGGTCTCACCTGAGGGTCTCACCTGAGGCTCGTTGTTCTTCTCTCGTTATTCGTCGTTTCTCGTCTGTTTCGAGCCTGACCTTAGAGCCGTGTGTTTTCTCAGAACTGGGCTTCGTTCGTTTAACCTTTGATTATTTCATTATCAGTGTTTCTCTGACATTTCCACAAACACAGTCCATCAGCTCCATTCACCATCACTCTCTAGACCTGGTTTAGACCTGGTTTAGACCTGGTTTAGTCCTGGTTTAGTCCTGGTTTAGTCCTGGTTCTAGTCCTGGTTTAGACCCACACATTTACACACTCTTAATGGATTAAAAAATAATCATCAGATTAATTGATTCTAATAATCGTTTGTGTTTCCAGTGTTGCCCCGGTAACTGTCCTCCCTGTGACCAGAGCTGCAGCCGGACGCTCGGCTGTCGCAACCACAAGTGTCCCTCCGTCTGCCACCAAGGTTAGCACCATCACTCACACTGAGCTCACACTCACAGAGGGGTTAGCACCATCACTCACACTGACAGAGGGGTTAGCACCATCACTCACACTGACAGAGGGGTTAGCACCATCACTCACACTCACAGAGGAGTTAGCACCATCACTCACACTCACAGAGGGGTTAGCGCCATCACTCACACTGAGCTCACACTCACAGAGGGGTTAGCACCATCACTCACACTCACAGAGGGGTTAGCACCATCACTCACACTGACAGAGGGGTTAGCGCCATCACTCACACTGAGCTCACACTGACAGAGGGGTTAGCACCATCACTCACACTGAGCTCACACTGACAGAGGGGTTAGCACCATCACTCACACTGAGCTCACACTCACAGAGGGGTTAGCACCATCACTCACACTGAGCTCACAGTCACAGAGGGGTTAGCACCATCACTCACACTGAGCTCACACTGACAGAGGGGTTAGCACCATCACTCACACTCACAGAGGGGTTAGCACAGTCACTCACACTCACAGAGGGGTTAGCACCATCACTCAACAGGTTTTGTTCTAATTTAGACCTGAATTTGATTGAAATCAGTGATTCTCTGGACGTTTTCAGCTGAAGTTTGCTGCTCTGTGAATGGTCGATTTCTGATGTGACTTTTCCTCTCGTTTGGGTTGAATCCAGTTTAGTGTCACATCACATTCATGTCTGTGAGATGTGTTCTGATTGGACGAGAGGCGCAGCTGTGGAGAGGTCAAAGGGGAACAGTGGAGGGTTTATTTCTGCAGAAGATAAATGGATTTATTATTACTCTGAGTTTGAATAAACTGAAAAGAACATAAAGATAAAGACGTGTCTCTCTCAAAATGAATGGATCTTCTTTTAAATCCCTTTTATTTTGCTTCTGTGACTTTTATCTTTCTCTGAAAACAGCTGCTTCTGACTCTGACATTTGGAGTGAGTCACGGTCGCAGCTGAATAACATCAGTCAGTGTTCTTCAGCCGTTATCTGTGAGCGACCTTCTGTTTGTCTCCTCGTTAAAGGTCACAGCAGCCAATCAGAACATAGCCGCACAAACACATTATCGGCCAATCAGAGCGCAGAATTAATGAGCCGTTTCACCGAGAACAATAGACAGAGGTCAGAGCGTTATCCAAACACAAATATCACTCCAAATGTCACTCTTTATGAATTAAACAAGTTTGTTCCGTTTTTAGGCAACACTCAGTGATTCATGAAAAACAGACGTTACTCTTGGACTTAAATTAAACTAATATTAGAAACAATAATACCTTTCTTGAACATTTTTTTGAATTGTATGCCCAGTGTAATCAAATGTTTTGTTATTGTTGTTTACACTTTTTACTTTTTGTGTTTTACAAATTTTATAAATTATTTAACCAATGTTTGAAGTGTGTCACTGTAAATAAAAGTTTAAATCAAACTTTAAATAATCCTGTGTTAAAGAGGCACAAAACCTGTCAAAACGAGTCACTGATAAAACATGAAAGATCAACATGTCTCTGGTTTGAGTGCGAGTGAAATAATAATCCCTGAGTTTTGTCTTCAGGCGCCTGTTACCCGTGTCCAGAGACTGTGGAGGTGGGCTGTTCCTGTGGGACCACAGTTTTAGTGGTGCCCTGTGGCAGAGAGCGCAGCACCAAGCCTCCGCGCTGCAGAGAGCCCTGCAGGTAAACGCCGCCTGTTCACAGTATTATTCATGATCATGGTTACCTCTGACCCTGACCCTCTGACCCTCTGCAGACTGACCCCTGAGTGCCACCACTCGACCCCTCAGCCTCACAGGTGCCACCCGGGCCCCCTGTCCTCCTGTACACACGGCCCTGTGGGAGGCCCCTGAGCCGCTGTGAACACCTGTGCCCTGAGCCCTGCCATGACTCTGTGTTGGTGCAGTCTCAACAGGTAACATTCTGCAGCGCAACACCACAACACTCTGAACCACAACACTCTGAACCACAACACTCTGAACCACAACACTCTGAACCACAACACCACAACACTCTGAACCACAACACTCTGAACCACAACACTCTGAACCACAACACCACAACACTCTGAACCACAACACTCTGAACCACAACACTCTGAACCACAACACTCTGAGCCACAACACTCTGAGCCACAACACTCTGAACCACAACACTCTGAACCACAACACTCCTGAACCACAACACACTCAGAACCACAACACTCTGAACCACAACACTCTGAACCACAACACTCTGAACCACAACACTCTGAACCACAACACCACAACACTCTGAACCACAACACTCTGAACCACAACACTCTGAACCACAACACTCTGAACCACAACACTCTGAGCCACAACACCACAACACTCTGAACCACAACACTCTGAACCACAACACTCTGAACCACAACACTCTGAACCACAACACTCTGAACCACAACACTCTGAACCACAACACTCTGAACCACAACACTCTGAACCACAACACTCTGAACCACAACACCACAACACTCTGAACCACAACACTCTGAACCACAACACTCTGAACCACAACACTCTGAACCACAACACCACAACACTCTGAACCACAACACTCTGAACCACAACACTCTGAACCACAACACTCTGAACCACAACACCACAACACTCTGAACCACAACACCACAACACTCTGAACCACAACACTCTGAGCCACAACACTCTGAACCACAACACCACCTCCGAGACCACAACACCTGAACCACGAACACTGACCTGAACCACAACACTCTGAGCCACAACACTCCTGAGCCCACAACACTCTGAGCCACAACACTCTGAACCACAACACTCTGAACCACAACACTCTGAACCACAACACTCTGAACCACAACACTCTGAACCACAACACTCTGAACCACAACACTCTGAACCACAACACTCTGAACCAGCACTCTGAGCCACAACACTCTGAACCACAACACCACAACCCTCTGAACCACAACACTCTGAACCACAACACTCTGAACCACAACACTCTGAACCACAACACTCTGAGCCACAAACCACAACACTCTGAACCACAACACTCTGAACCACAACACTCTGAACCACAACACTCTGAACCACAACACTCTGAACCACAACCCTCTGAACCACAACACTCTGAACCACAACACTCTGAACCACAACACTCTGAGCCACAACAACCACAACACTCCGACACTCTGAACCACAACACTCCTGAACCACAACACTCTGAACACTCTGAACCACCACTCTGAACCACAACACTCTGAACCACAACACTCCTGAACCACAACACCACAACACTCTGAGCCACAACACTCTGAGCCACAACACTCTGAACAAGATCTGACCTCAACCACAACACTCTGAACCACAACACTCTGAGCCACAACACTCTGAACCACAACACTCTGAACCACAACACTCTGAACCACAACACTCTGAACCACAGCACTCTGAACCACAACCCAACACTCTGAGCTCGGACCACAACACTCTGAACCACAACACTCTGAACCACAACCTCCTGAACCACAACACTCTGAACCACAACACTCTGAACCACAACACCACAACACTCTGAACCACAACACAGAACCTCTGAACCGGACAACACTCTGACACCACAACACTCTGAACCACAACACTCCTGAGCCACAGCACC
>CM072165.1:865950-899577 GCA_036850595.1 Rhyacichthys aspro
GGAGGCGAGGAGGGGGAGGAGGCGAGGAGGGAGGAGGCGAGGAGGGGACAAGGAGGAGAAGGAGACAAGGAGGGAGGAGAGAGGAGGAGACAAGGAGGAGGAGGCAGAGGGGAGGAGGAGGAGGCAGAGGAGACAAGGAGGGGAGAGAAGCAAGGAGGGAGGAGACAGGAGGGAGGAGACGAGGAGGGAGGAGACGAGGAGACAAGGAAGGAGGAGACGAGGAGGGAGGAGACGAGGAGACGAGGAGGGAGGGAAGAAAAAAGGAAAGGAGGGAGAGGGGAAATCAGGGAGAAGAGAAGGAGGGAAGGAAGCTTCTGCCATTGAAGGTGAGATTTTAAAGAGTTTTTAAAAAGTCTCAATTTGTTGAAGTTCTGGTCCTGGTTCAGACCTGGTCCACACTGGTCTGGAACAGGTTTAGCCTGGATCTGACTTGCCTCTGGGTTCAGCTGTGAATGGACTCTACTGCCCTCTACTGGACACTGCCACAAACAACGCTTCTGTCCCTGGGCACACGTCCTGGAGGGTTTTTTAAGGTTTTTATATGTGTTTTCCAGGCAGTAAGGCGGGGAACACAGGTCCTGGAGGGTTTTTGAAGGTTTTTATATGTGTTTTCCAGGCAGTAAGGCGAGGAACACAGGTCCTGGAGGGTTTTGAAGGTTTTTTATGTGTTTTCCAGGCAGTAAGGTGGGGAACACAGGTCCTGGAGGGTTTTGAAGGTTTTTATATGTGTTTTCCAGGCAGTAAGGCGAGGAACACAGGTCCTGGAGGGTTTGAAGGTTTTTATATGATGTTTTCCAGGCAGTGAGGCGAGGAAACAGGTCCTGGAGGGTTTTGAAGGTTTTTATATGTGTTTTCCAGGCAGTAAGGCGGGAACACAGGTCCTGGAGGGTTTTTGAAGGTTTTTATATGTGTTTTCCAGGCAGTAAGGCGGGGAACAGGCGCACGGCGAACATTCGAAGCATCGGTTACTCAGACCTCTTCTGTCTTTCCAAAGACGACCTGATGGAGGCGCTCACAGAGTATCCTGACGCTAAAGCTCTGCTCGAAGAGAAGGGACGACAGATCCTCATGAAGGACGGGCTCCTGGACCTGGAGGCAAGACCGGGACCAGGGCAGGACCAGGACTAGGACTAGAGCGGGACCAGGACTGAGACCGGACCCAGACCCTGAGCTGAGGTGTAACACCCTGTGTGTCCTGCAGGTGGCGGCAGGCCCTGACCCTAAAGAGATGGAGGAGAAGGTGGACAGAATGGCCCTGACCCTGGACTCGCTGCAGACCCGCTCTCGAGCTCTCGCCCAATCAGACGCCACGCACGGAAAACTCAAGCACCGCATCAACAAACTGGAGAAGAAACTGGCCCCGCCCCCTCCGCCCAGCCCCGAGCAGCCAATGGGAGAAGAGGAGGGGAGGGGGGCGGGGCAATGAGAGTGGAGGAGGGGGGAGAGGGCGGGGCCAATGAGAGAAGAGGAAGGGAGAGGGGCGGAGTCAAAGAGAGATGAGGAGGTGGAGAAGGCGGGGCCAATGAGAGGAGGAGAGGGGCGGGGCCAATGCGAGGAGGAGAGGGGCGGGGCTAATGAGAGGAGGAGAGGAGTGGGGCAATGAGAGAAGAGGAGGGAGAGGGGCGGGGCAATGAGGGAGGAGGAGGGATTAGGAAACGCCTGAGTTAGAGTCTCCTCCTTGTGGACAGTTGCGGTACTGCATTCTTCATTCGCCACAGTTAGAGCAGCACTGATAGAAAGTGATTATAGATCCTCTGATCAAACTTACTGTCTTTATGTGAACAAGAATAATGGCTTTAATGTAAAATAATATAAGATGTAGAGGTCAGAGTTCACCCTCAGATATAATTTTCTCCTGTAATGATCACATGTTGCACATATTGTATATAGCTCTTGTACATAGTTAGAAATAAATGCCTTTTTTAAGAAAAATAAAACTGTCTCTTTATTTAAAAAGCAGCTTTTCTTAATTTCTCTTTCGTTGTTCCTTTCATTATTTGAAGAATACAAAACCATGTGAAGTTTTTGTTTCTTTTACTACATTATGTACTAGTAAATAGTAAAATGCTTGAAAACTAATTTTATCTATTCATTTATTTTGGTTTAATATGAAACTTTTAAATCAATAATTATAAAAGAAATTCTAATTATTTGGTTATGGGTAATCTTATTTTACGATATTCTTCATGTATTTTCTGATTTAATCTCCGTTGACACGTCGCAGTTCAGTCGTGTTTCGCTGCGCGTTGGGGATTTGTAGTTTTTACTCGCGTTGTCTCTGGTTTCTACTGCTCTCTTTAGAACTACAAGAGCCAGGATGCACCGGGGCTGCTCACTGCGCATGTCCAGAACAGAGCGAGTGCTGCAGACTGCTGCTAAGGTGGGATTTTCTGAAAGAGAACTGCTTTAATTTAATAAACTCCAGACTAACGCTGTGTCTCAGCTTTTCAGGTGGAGACTTGAACTTTTTTTAAACGCATTTATTTTGAATTTACTGCTTTGTTTTAGCACATTTTAACCCAGTTTCTACATGATTTAGCATTTCTGAGCTAACAGGCTAACAGGCTGCACTTGACATTAATGAACAATACTTTGATAAATTACAGCTGTTTCGCGTCTAATCAAAACTAGAAGCAGGTTTTTCTCGAGCTGCAGGAGGCTTTTGTGTTTGTAATGTTTTAGCGCAGCCTCGTGATAATAATGTGGCTTTATTCAGCGGTTTGTCAGATAAAAAGGATGAAATAATGAGTTTATTTGTTCTGTAAGTGTCAGTGTGAAGCCGTTAAAAAGATTAAAATCAGCTTCTTTTAAAGTGTTTATTGATGAAAATCATCTCAGGACCATTTCCATTACACCTGCGTCTGAACAGAGGCTTCAAATTCACGTATTGGACTTCATTTTAATAAAGCCTACAGTGACAGTCTCTTTGGGTAAAAAGGAAGTGGCACTTTGTTTGATCAGGATTGTTTTTTCAGATTTCACCTGAAACTCTGTAGGTTTGGAGTTTCCATTGATGTTGTGTTTGATAAAGTGTATTTCTGTTTTCAGAGAAACGGTGACCCCTGAGACCGCAGCCATGGAACCGGCCTGGCGACATCACAGCAGGGGACGTGGCCGAGGGGACGCAGGTCAGAGGTCACGGCCCCAACAGAAAGAGAGAGCGCGACCGGGAGCAGAGAGGACGAGCGACGACAAGACCCAGACCCAGACTCAGACAGGTCTGAGCAGGTTTAAGAGGGTCTTAGTGGGATTTGAACAGGTTTAGTTGGATTTTAACAGGTTTTTGCTGGATTTTCTCTCTCCAGTCCTGTCGGTGCAGTCGCGGTTCGAGGAGATCAGGAAGTCAAACCTTGCTGCTGCTCAGCGACTGGTGGAAAGTGGCTTTAGCTCCTCCTCCTCTGATGAAGAGGATGATGAAGATGTGGAGAATAAAGAGGGAAAAAGAGGACAGATCCTGGCCTCGACCTTCACCTCCTACACTGACCAGACAGGTACGGGTCCGACCGGACGGGTACGGGTCCGACCGGACGGCAGGGTCCGACCGGGGTAGTGGGGTCCGACCGGACGGGTACGGGTCCGACCGGACGGGTACGGGTCCGAGTGGACGGGTACGGGTCCGACCGGACGGGTACGGGTCCGATCAGAGTTAATTCAGACTCAAAAGGTTTTAGAACCAGGACTAAGTCAGAGCAAAGCTCAGTGAAACTGCATTAAACAGAACATCAATAAAAATATCTTAATATTAATAAAAAGTACACTACACCAACTTTATATCACCAACATGAAACCATAAACACATTATTACAGTCTCAGTAACTGCACATACATGTACCATAACATACATGTTACATTTAACCAGTGTTTTATCCAATCAGAGCTGCTCCGATATTTACATTAATAAAGGTAAAACTGTCACAGTGTCATCAAACCTAAGACACGCCCAGAACTGTCAGAGCTGCCACGTCATTGGTCGACAGCCTTTGTGTGTGAAAAACAGGTGAGGATTTAAATGACTCCTGGTGTGTTTCAGGAGGAGACGCCTCTGGTCTGCAGAGGACAGGCCAGTACCTCAGTGACCTGTTCCAGTCTGGAGCTGTGACCTGTCTCATCTGCATCGCCTCCGTCAAACGGACTCAAGCGGTACCTCATACACACCACATTTAAATATTCTTTAAATATATTTGTGAGAAACACTCAGTGGAGCAGTAGATGGAGGCTTTCACTTTGATATGAAAATAACATTTAGTTTTGAAGATCAGAAAATGGTGGAGCGCACACCACAGACTCAGGAGACCCGGGTTTGATTCCCGCTCAGGGTCATCCCTCTGACGGCTCCTTTCTGTCTGTCTACACTAACTATCAAATAAAGATAAAAAGGGACAAAAGTAATAATCTTAAAAAAGGGAAACAAATGTAATATATGATTAAAATGTAAAATAAATTTTGATGATGGTGGCTGTTGAACATTTTTAGAGCTGCACAGTGAGAACTGTCCTCTGTATTGCCCCGTATGTTTCCCCGACTGGTCCAGGTCTGGAGCTGCTCCGGCTGCTTCTCGCTCTTCCATCTGCCGTGTGTTCAGAAGTGGGCTCGGGACTCGGTTTTCCTGGTGTCTTCGGTCACAGACGAGGACTTTGGGCAGAAGCAGCACCCCTGGCCCTGGTACTGCTCCGGTTTTATCAGGACTCGCTCAGAACTGATGTGGTTTTTAAAGGTTTTGTTTTTCCTGTTTCAGTCCCAAATGTAGAGCAGAGTATCCTCCCAGCGCCACTCCGAACCGGTGAGTGTACTGACCAGCAGAGGGCGCTACAGGAACACACAGGGACTGAACCAGGTCTGAACCAGGTCTAAACCCTCTGCTGTGGTGTGTTCAGGTACCTGTGTTACTGTGGGAAAGTCCAGGACCCGGTCTCAGACCCGTGGCTCGTGCCTCATTCGTGTGGCTCTGTCTGTGAGAAGAACCTCCGACCGGACTGTGGCCACACCTGCCTTCTGCTCTGTCACCCCGGTAACCACACACACCTGTCACCCCGGTAACCACACACACCTGTCACCCCGGTAACCACACACACCTGTCACCCCGGTAACCACCCACACCTGTCACCCCGGTAACCACACACACCTGTCACCCCGGTAACCACCCACACCTGTCACCCCGGTAACCACCCACACCTGTCACCCCGGTAACCCCACACACCTGTCACCCCGGTAACCACACACACCTGTCACCCCGGTAACCACACACAGCTGTCACCCCGGTAACCACCCACACCTGTCACCCTGGTAACCCCACACACCTGTCACCCCGGTAACCACACACACCTGTCACCCCGGTAACCCCACACACCTGTCACCCCGGTAACGGGTCAGGCAGCACCACACGGAGCGGTTATAATGATAAATGTAATATAATGACAGGACAAGTGAAGGGGGTTATGAGCAGAAACGTCGACTGGTTTAACTCTGACCCGGTGTTGTGCCTCTGCAGGGCCCTGTCCTCCGTGTCCAAAGATGGTGTCTGTTTCCTGTTTGTGCAGAAAAGCCAAGCCTCTGCCTCGACGCTGCAGCAACAAGGTCTGCTTCAGGACTGTTTTATTCTATTTATTCTAACTGTTTCTGAACATACACCTGCTTCAGAGTCTGAACCGTGAACTCCACACCTGTAAAGCCTCTCTACTTTACTTGTGTTACCTGTGTTACCTGTGAATAATCCTGTACTTTTCTTCTGTGTTCAGTCTTGGTCCTGTCAGCAGACCTGTGGGAGACTACTGCCCTGTAAACAGCACACCTGCTCCCAGCTCTGTCACTCAGGTAACGCTCACCTGTAACACCTGTCGCTCAGGTATCACTCACCTGTAACATCTGTGTCCCGTGTTCTCAGAGTGTGCGCCGTGTCCCAGAGTGAGCGTCCAGAGCTGTGTCTGTGGTCGAGAGAAAACTCAGAGGCCCTGCGCCGAGCCCACCTGGAACTGTACTCAGGTACATACCACCTACAGCTGTACCTGTCAGACACACAGGTAACAGGTACATACCACCTATCCTAGAGCTGTACCTGTCAGACACACAGGTAACAGGTACATACCACCTGTCCTACAGCTGTACCTGTCAAACACACAGGTAACAGGTACATACCACCTGTCCTACAGCTGTACCTGTCAGACACACAGGTAACAGGTACATACCACCTATCCTAGAGCTGTACCTGTCAAACACACAGGTAACAGGTACATATCACCTGTCCTACAGCTGTACCTGTCAAACACACAGGTAACAGGTACATATCACCTGTCCTACAGCTGTACCTGTCAGACACACAGGTAACAGGTACATACCACCTGTGCCTGACCACATTCTAAACACACAGATAATGTGATTGGTCACAAGTGTGCAGGTATTTATGTTACTGACAGTACAGACTGTATTATCACCTGTAAACCCCTGTGTTCTGATCTCCAGGTGTGTGGGGTGCCTCTGTCCTGTGGTAACCACACCTGTGAAGAGGTGTGTCACAGCGGCCCGTGTCCTCCCTGTCCTCGCTCCGTCAACAGGACCTGTCCCTGTGGAAAAACCAGTACGACTCACTTCACTTTTACTCACTTTAACAGTCTGTGACGCGTCTGTGACGCGTCTGTGATGCGTCTGTGACGTGTCTGTGACGTGTCTGTGACGCGTCTGTGATGCGTCTGTGACGTGTCTGTGACGTGTCTGTGACGTGTCTGTGACGTATCTGTGACGTGTCTGTGACGTGTCGGTGTCTGTCTGTGACGTGTCTGTGACGTGTCTGTGAGGTGTCTGTGACGTGTCTGTGATGCGTCTGTGACGTGTCTGTGATGCGTCTGTGACGTGTCGGTGACGTGTCTGTGACGTGTCTGTGACGTATCTGTGACGTGTCCGTGATATGTCTGTAATGTATCTGTGATGTGTCTGTGACGTGTCTGTGATGCGTCTGTGACGTGTCTGTGACGTGTCTGTGACGCGTCTGTGACGTGTCTGTGAAGTGTCTGTGACGTGTCTGTGATGTGTCTGTGACGTGTCTGTGACGTATCTGTGACGTGTCCGTGACGTGTCCGTGACGTGTCTGTGACGTATCTGTGACGTGTCCGTGACGTGTCTGTGATATGTCTGTAATGTATCTGTGATGTGTCTGTGACGTGTCTGTGATATGTCTGTAATGTATCTGTGATGTGTCTGTGACGTGTCTGTGACGCGTCTGTGACGCGTCTGTGACGCGTCTGTGACGCATCTGTGACATGTCTGTGATATGTCTGTAATGTATCTGTGATGTGTCTGTGACGCGTCTGTGACGTGTCTGTGATATGTCTGTGATATGTCTGTAATGTGTCTGTGACGCGTCTGTGACGTGTCTGTGATATGTCTGTGATATGTCTGTAATGTGTCTGTGACGCGTCCGTGATGTGTCCGTGACGTGTCTGTGACGTGTCTGTGACGTATCTGTGACGTGTCCGTGACGTGTCTGTGACGTGTCGGTGATGTGTCTTTGACGTGTCGGTGACGTGTCGGTGACGTGTCTGTGATATGTCTGTGATATGTCGGTGATGTGTCTTTGACGTGTCGGTGACATGTCGGTGACGTGTCTGTGACAGATGCGGTTAATGAGAGACAGAAACCCTCTGAAGCTAGTCTCAGATCTGTGTCTTTCGTGACATGGTATATTATACACATGTGTTATACTGTACACATGTGTTATATATATGTGTTATATTATACATGTGTTATACTATACATGTGTTATATTATACATGTGTTATATACATGTGTTATACTATACATGTGTGTTTTATGTTCTGTATGAAACCTGTGTCTGTAGAGAGCTCTCTGGGCTGTGCTCAGGACGTCCTTCCCTGTGGAGACACCTGTGACCGACCTCTGTCCTGTGGAAAACACACCTGCTCCATGAGGTGTCACCGAGGAAACTGTGAGACCTGCAGACAGGTAATACACACCTGTACACGGGTAATACACACCTGTACACACCTGTACACGGGTAATACACACCTGTACACACCTGTACACGGGTAATACACACCTGTACACGGGTAATATACACCTGTACACACCTGTACACGGGTAATACACACCTGTACACACCTGTACACGGGTAATATACACCTGTACACGGGTAATATACACCTGTACACGGGTAATACACACCTGTACACGGGTAATACACACCTGTACACGGGTAATACACACCTGTACACGGGTAATATACACCTGTACACGGGCTGGTGTTGGTTTAACTCTGGTGGGTGTTGGTTTAACTCTGGTTGGTGTTGGTTTAACTCTGGTTGGTGTTGGTTTAACTCTGGTGGGTGTTGGTTTAACTCTGGTGGGTGTTGGTTTAACTCTGGTTGGTGTTGCAGGAGGTGGAGAAGGAGTGTCGTTGTGGGAAACACCGCAGGATGATGGCCTGTCACCGAGAATATCTGTGTGACTCCAAATGCACCAAGACCAGGACCTGCCAGAGACACCAGTGTAGACGCAAGGTGAGTCTCACCTGAGGGTCTCACCTGAGAGTCTCACCTGAGAGTCTCACCTGAGGGTCTCACCTGAGGGTCTCACCTGAGGGTCTCACCTGAGTCTCACCTGAGGGTCTCACCTGAGGGTCTCACCTGAGGGTCTCACCTGAGGGTCTCACCTGAGTCTCACCTGAGGGTCTCACCTGAGGGTCTCACCTGAGTCTCACCTGAGGGTCTCACCTGAGGGTCTCACTTGAGTCTCACCTGAGTCTCACCTGAGGGTCTCACCTGAGGGTCTCACCTGAGGCTCGTTGTTCTTCTCTCGTTATTCGTTGTTTCTCGTCTGTTTCGAGCCTGACCTTAGAGCCGTGTGTTTTCTCAGAACTGGGCTTCGTTCGTTTAACCTTTGATTATTTCATTATCAGTGTTTCTCTGACATTTCCACAAACACAGTCCATCAGCTCCATTCACCATCACTCTCTAGACCTGGTTTAGACCTGGTTTAGTCCTGGTTTAGTCCTGGTTTAGTCCTGGTTTAGTCCTGGTTCTAGTCCTGGTTTAGACCCACACATTTACACACTCTTAATGGATTAAAAAATAATCATCAGATTAATTGATTCTAATAATTGTTTGTGTTTCCAGTGTTGCCCCGGTAACTGTCCTCCCTGTGACCAGAGCTGCAGCCGGACGCTCGGCTGTCGCAACCACAAGTGTCCCTCCGTCTGCCACCAAGGTTAGCACCATCACTCACACTGACAGAGGGGTTAGCACCATCACTCACACTGACAGAGGGGTTAGCACCATCACTCACACTCACAGAGGAGTTAGCACCATCACTCACACTCACAGAGGGGTTAGCGCCATCACTCACACTGACAGAGGGGTTAGCACCATCACTCACACTGAGCTCACACTGACAGAGGGGTTAGCGCCATCACTCACACTCACAGAGGGGTTAGCACCATCACTCACACTGACAGAGGGGTTAGCACCATCACTCACACTGAGCTCACACTGACAGAGGGGTTAGCGCCATCACTCACACTGAGCTCACACTCACAGAGGGGTTAGCACCATCACTCACACTCACAGAGGGGTTAGCACCATCACTCACACTGACAGAGGGGTTAGCACCATCACTCACACTGAGCTCACACTGACAGAGGGGTTAGCGCCATCACTCACACTGAGCTCACACTTGCAGAGGGGTTAGCACCATCACTCACACTGACAGAGGGGTTAGCACCATCACTCACACTGACAGAGGGGTTAGCACCATCATTCACACTGAGCTCACACTGACAGAGGGGTTAGCACCATCACTCACACTGAGCTCACACTCACAGAGGGGTTAGCACCATCACTCACACTGAGCTCACACTCACAGAGGGGTTAGCACCATCACTCACACTCACAGAGGGGTTAGCACCATCACTCACACTGAGCTCACACTGACAGAGGGGTTAGCACCATCACTCACACTGACAGAGGGGTTAGCACCATCATTCACACTGAGCTCACACTGACAGAGGGGTTAGCACCATCACTCACACTGACAGAGGGGTTAGCACCATCACTCACACTGAGCTCACACTCACAGAGGGGTTAGCACCATCACTCACACTGAGCTCACAGTCACAGAGGGGTTAGCACCATCACTCACACTGAGCTCACACTGACAGAGGGGTTAGCACCATCACTCACACTCACAGAGGGGTTAGCACAGTCACTCACACTCACAGAGGGGTTAGCACCATCACTCAACAGGTTTTGTTCTAATTTAGACCTGAATTTGATTGAAATCAGTGATTCTCTGGACGTTTTCAGCTGAAGTTTGCTGCTCTGTGAATGGTCGATTTCTGATGTGACTTTTCCTCTCGTTTGGGTTGAATCCAGTTTAGTGTCACATCACATTCATGTCTGTGAGATGTGTTCTGATTGGACGAGAGGCGCAGCTGTGGAGAGGTCAAAGGGGAACAGTGGAGGGTTTATTTCAGCAGAAGATAAATGGATTTATTATTACTCTGAGTTTGAATGAACTGAAAAGAACATAAAGATAAAGACGTGTCTCTCTCAAAATGAATGGATCTTCTTTTAAATCCCTTTTATTTTGCTTCTGTGACTTTTATCTTTCTCTGAAAACAGCTGCTTCTGACTCTGACATTTGGAGTGAGTCACGGTCGCAGCTGAATAACATCAGTCAGTGTTCTTCAGCCGTTATCTG
Source organism: Rhyacichthys aspro (assembly GCA_036850595.1). Lineage (NCBI taxonomy): Eukaryota > Metazoa > Chordata > Actinopteri > Gobiiformes > Rhyacichthyidae > Rhyacichthys > Rhyacichthys aspro. The sequence continues at coordinate 876,655 of CM072165.1, forward strand.
TGAGCGACCTTCTGTTTGTCTCCTCGTTAAAGGTCACAGCAGCCAATCAGAACGCAGCCGCACAAACACATTATCGGCCAATCAGAGCGCAGAATTAATGAGCCGTTTCACCGAGAACAATAGACAGAGGTCAGAGCGTTATCCAAACACAAATATCACTCCAAATGTCACTCTTTATGAATTAAACAAGTTTGTTCCGTTTTTAGGCAACACTCAGTGATTCATGAAAAACAGACGTTACTCTTGGACTTATTTAAATTAAACTAATATTAGAAACAATAATACCTTTCTTGAACATTTTTTTGAATTGTATGCCTAGTGTAATCAAATGTTTTGTTATTGTTGTTTACACTTTTTACTTTTTGTGTTTTACAAATTTTATAAATTATTTAACCAATGTTTGAAGTGTGTCACTGTAAATAAAAGTTTAAATCAAACTTTAAATAATCCTGTGTTAAAGAGGCACAAAACCTGTCAAAACGAGTCACTGATAAAACATGAAAGATCAACATGTCTCTGGTTTGAGTGTGAGTGAAATAATAATCCCTGAGTTTTGTCTCCAGGCGCCTGTTACCCGTGTCCAGAGACTGTGGAGGTGGGCTGTTCCTGTGGGACCACAGTGTTAGTGGTGCCCTGTGGCAGAGAGCGCAGCACCAAGCCTCCGCGCTGCAGAGAGCCCTGCAGGTAAACGCTGCCTGTTCACAGTATTATTCATGATCATGGTTACCTCTGACCCTGACCCTCTGACCCTCTGCAGACGACCCCCTGAGTGCCACCACTCGACCCCTCAGCCTCACAGGTGCCACCCGGGCCCCTGTCCTCCCTGTACACGGCCCTGTGGGAGGCCCCTGAGCCGCTGTGAACACCTGTGCCCTGAGCCCTGCCATGACTCTGTGTTGGTGCAGTCCCAACAGGTAACATTCTGCAGCGCAACACCACAACACTCTGAACCACAACACTCTGAACCACAACACCACAACACTCTGAACCACAACACTCTGAACCACAACACTCTGAACCACAACACTCTGAACCACAACACCACAACACTCTGAACCACAACACTCTGAACCACAACACCACAACACTCTGAACCACAACACTCTGAACCACAACACTCTGAACCACAACACTCTGAACCACAACACTCTGAACCACAACACTCTGAACCACAACACTCTGAACCACAACACTCTGAACCACAACACTCTGAACCACAACACCACAACACTCTGAGCCACAACACTCTGAACCACAACACTCTGAACCACAACACTCTGAACCACAACACTCTGAGCCACAACACTCTGAGCCACAACACTCTGAACCACAACACCACAACACTCTGAGCCACAACACTCTGAGCCACAACACTCTGAACCACAACACTCTGAACCACAACACTCTGAACCACAACACCATAACACTCTGAACCACAACACTCTGAGCCACAACACTCTGAGCCACAACACTCTGAGCCACAACACTCTGAACCACAACACTCTGAACCACAACACTCTGAACCACAACACCACAACACTCTGAACCACAACACTCTGAGCCACAACACTCTGAGCCACAACACTCTGAGCCACAACACTCTGAACCACAACACTCTGAACCACAACACTCTGAACCACAACACTCTGAACCACAACACTCTGAGCCACAACACTCTGAGCCACAACACTCTGAACCACAACACTCTGAACCACAACACTCTGAACCACAACACCATAACACTCTGAACCACAACACTCTGAGCCACAACACTCTGAGCCACAACACTCTGAGCCACAACACTCTGAACCACAACACTCTGAACCACAACACTCTGAACCACAACACTCTGAACCACAACACTCTGAACCACAACACTCTGAACCACAACACTCTGAACCACAACACTCTGAAAACAAACTGAGCCAAGTCTGTTTTTCCTTTAAACTTCTTTCTGTTCATGTTTGTTGATGAAAGGTTCCAAATGTTTTTGTGTCAGGTGCAGTTGGCCGGACCCTGGGAGCAGCCGACAGAACCAGCCTTCGTCAGGAAAGCTCTGCCCTGTCCCCCCTGTCAGGTCCCAATACCCACGTAAGACCAGCTAAAACCTGTTCAAATACAACTGAAACCTGTTGTATTTAATCTAAAACCTTTTCAGTGTGTATAATCAGTCTGAATGTCTTGAAGCAGAGCTGGATTAGTTTGGTTCGTGTTGTTGCAGGAAATGAGACAAGCCTCAGTGAGAACTTTAATCCTGTTTAATGAACTGACTCTGCTCCAGACCTGGTCCGGTCCTGGTCCTGGTCCTGACCTGGTCCAGAGCTGGTCCTGGTCCAGACCTGGTCCTGGTCCTGGTCCTGACCTGGTCCAGACCTGGTCCTGCTCCTGCTCCTGACCTGGTCCTGGGTACTGCCTCCTGTAGCGTGTGTTCTCTGGTGTGTGTTCTCTGGTGTGTGTTCTCTGGCGTGTTCTCTGGCGTGTGTTCTCTGGTGTGTGTTCTCTGGTGTGTGTTCTCTTGCGTGTTCTCTTGCGTGTTCTCTGGTGTGTGTTCTCTGGTGTGTGTTCTCTGGTGTGTGTTCTCTGGCGTGTTCTCTGGCGTGTGTTCTCTGGTGTGTGTTCTCTGGTGTGTGTTCTCTGGTGTGTGTTCTCTGGTGTGTGTTCTCTGGCGTGTTCTCTGGCGTGTGTTCTCTGGTGTGTGTTCTCTGGTGTGTGTTCTCTTGCGTGTTCTCTTGCGTGTTCTCTGGTGTGTGTTCTCTGGTGTGTGTTCTCTGGTGTGTGTTCTCTGGTGTGTTCTCTGGCGTGTGTTCTCTGGCGTGTGTTCTCTGGTGTGTGTTCTCTGGTGTGTGTTCTCTGGCGTGTGTTCTCTGGTGTGTGTTCTCTGGTGTGTGTTCTCTGGCGTGTTCTCTGGCGTGTGTTCTCTGGCGTCTGTTCTCTGGTGTGTGTTCTCTGGCGTGTGTTCTCTTGCGTGTTCTCTGGCGTGTGTTCTCTGGCGCGTGTTCTCTGGTGTGTGTTCTCTGGCGTGTTCTCTGGCGTGTGTTCTCTGGTGTCTGTTCTCTGGTGTGTGTTCTCTGGTGTGTGTTCTCTTGCGTGTTCTCTTGCGTGTTCTCTGGCGTGTGTTCTCTTGCGTGTTCTCTGGCGTGTGTTCTCTGGTGTCTGTTCTCTGGTGTGTGTTCTCTGGTGTGTGTTCTCTGGCGTGTTCTCTGGCGTGTGTTCTCTGGTGTCTGTTCTCTGGTGTGTGTTCTCTTGCGTGTTCTCTGGCGTGTGTTCTCTGGTGTCTGTTCTCTGGTGTGTGTTCTCTGGTGTGTGTTCTCTTGCGTGTTCTCTGGCGTGTGTTCTCTGGTGTCTGTTCTCTGGTGTGTGTTCTCTGGCGTGTTCTCTGGCGTGTGTTCTCTGACGTGTGTTCTCTTGTGTGTTCTCTGGCGTGTGTTCTCTTGCGTGTTCTCTGGTGTATGTTTTCTGGTGTGTGTTCTCTGGTGTGTGTTCTCTGGCGTGTGTTCTCTGGCGTGTGTTCTCTGGCCTGTGTTCTCTGGCCTGTGTTCTCTGGTGTGTGTTCTCTGGTGTATGTTTTCTGGTGTGTGTTCTCTGGCGTGTGTTCTCTTGCGTGTGTTCTCTGGTGTGTGTTCTCTGGCCTGTGTTCTCTGGTGTGTGTTCTCTGGTGTATGTTTTCTGGTGTGTGTTCTCTTGCGTGTTCTCTGGCGTGTGTTCTCTGGCGTGTTCCCTGGTGCGTGTTGTTGTTGAAACCGCCTGCAGCTCGGTGACGCACTGAGCAGCTGAGGACACACGTGTGGACTGTAAAACCCGCCGGAGCAGAACCGTCCAGACCTGGACGAGTCAAACAAATGGAAACAAGAAAAATAAACTCAGATAAAAGACTGAAGCAGACGCCTCAGAATCAAAGCAGTTCTCTGTAACAAACATATGCTTCTGTTTCCTCCAAACACGCTAAAAACACGCTTCTGTCTGAACTGGGCTCCACAAAAGTCTTTGTATTCACACTTAATGTTGCTCAAAGTAGAAATGAGTCAAATAAAGAAGCCTGATGAAGTGTATCTGAGAATGTGCTGATGTTTGAGTAAAAATGTGCTGACTTTAGTTTGTTTTTTTTCAGGCCGTGTTTTGGAGAACATGAGGTGAGTCTTAATTAAACCCACTCCCTGTCGTTCTTCTGTCGTCCTCCACGTTTCTTTAATGAACCGCTCACTCCTCCATTTTCACTTTACTCCGTTTCTTCAGAAAGAAACAACAGCTCGGACACAACTCCACCTTTATTAAAGTAACAGTGAAGACAATAATAACCCAGTCTGTCAAAGGGTTTGTTTATCCATCTTCTACTGTTTGGTCCTGTTAGGAGTCATGTGACTGCAGCGTTAGGCCTGAGGCGGGTACAGCCTGAGGCGGGTACAGCCGGGTTAACACTTGGGGCCTTTTCTGAAACCAGTCCCTACTCCACCCTCGAGTCCTGTATGTAGATGTATGGAGTTCCCTGGAGTTCACTCTCACATTCGTTCACCGTTTCACCTGAACACTGACTCCTCACACAAAGACCCAGGCCCGTGTCTGTGAGGCAGGAGTGCTAACCACCCCAGGGGTTAATCAGTTGCATTCATCTAAACATCATCATTAATGCCCCCGTGTGTCTCCAGGTGAGTCCGGTGCCGTGCCATCGTCGCGGTCGTTTCTCCTGCGGACGTCGGTGTGGACGGCCTCTCGCCTGCACCAACCACAGCTGCAGCAGAGAGTGTCACCTGGTCGCCCCCGGCAACAAGGTGAGGTCCAGATGAATCTGAACAGGTTTTAGCTTCAGCTCGTCTTAAAAAACACAACACCGGGTGGAAACGTATGGCTCGTGGGCTGGACCTGTTCCACTCAGACCTTGGATTTGGTCTTCCTGGTTTTTCAAAATAAAATGATACAAATTATTTTATTTTTAGGTTGACAGTTTGTTGCTCATCTTCGTCTTTTCTATAACATTTAAAGTCTGCTGTCTTATTTCCAGTGTGAGCAGTGTGTGTTTAATTAATGTCAGATTAACTCCTTGGTTCTACTTAAATTAAATATGTTCCTCCTGATGGTGTAATATCTTGCTCCAGCATTATTTTTAATGTTTAGTGTTGTTCCTGTTGCTTGTCTGTGTCTGTGTTCTCACGTTCTGTGTCCGTCAGTGTGAGGAGTGTGAGCAGGGCTGCAGTAAAGCCCGGCCCCCCGGCTGCCCTCACCCCTGCCCCAGACCCTGTCACAGCGGGGACTGTCCTCCCTGTCCCCAGAGCGTCCGTCAGCGCTGTCACTGCAAGATCAGCCTGCTCTACCTGCTCTGCACGTCAGTACTTTAATATGATCAAGAGAAAGTGATGGAAACAAACATCCATAAATAATCTCTTTATGCTCAGCTCAGTTTTAATCTCAATAAAATCAGCAACGAAAAGGAAAATATTGGTGTATGAACCCTAACCCTCTCTGTTTTTTATACTTTACAGATCTACAATATTTTCATGCAGCTTTTCATAATAATTGAAACAAACCTTTGCTAAAATCAGTGAGATCTTGAAAATTCAAAGCAGATCTTTAGTTCTTAAGTTCTTACTAAATCTGGTGTAAAGACGTTTGAACGAATGAATGTGATTTGTTATTTTTGTTTGTTTTTGTTTTTTTACAGTGAGTTAACTTCAGCCGACGACGAGACCAAGAAAAAACTGGGCTCCTGCAACAACCAGTGTCCCAAACAGGTCCTGCTCACAAAATCACACAAAATCATCCTCAGAATCAACATTCAGCTTTAAATTTCACACTTTTTTTGCTTTTATTGAAATGATATGAAAAAGAACCAAGGTAAAGGACATATTCAGGGTTATTTCTGTCCGAGCTCATGGAACATCTGAAGTGATCCGTCTTTATCGAAGTGTGGCCTGCCTCTGGGTCTCCTTCTATGGGCCGTCTGTGCTCTGCCCCGGTGCATGATGGGAGCTGGTATCAGGTGTTAAAGTGACGTCTGGAGAGGCTTGTGTTTGATAAAGAGACGCTGAAGACCTCGGACTCGGGACGTGTTCCAGCTTCAGTTTCCTCAGAGTAAACCCAAAGTTTTAAAGTTTTTTACCAGAAGTGAAGCCCGAACTAAAAAAGAAAAAGTCTCGTTGAAATCAGGCTCAGATTTAAACAATGATCTAAAAAAAACTGAAAAACAAACGAGAATCTGAGAAGAGTGTGTCACCAGCAGCAGCTTCGACGGAAACTGTACGAACCACAGCTAAGACAACAATCTGAGAGGAATGCCCCGGTCAGAGTCACTCCGCTCCACTGAGCTCTACTCCAGAGTTAAAACCAGTCTAACACTCAGCTCTACTCCAGAGTTAAAACCACTCTAACACTCAGCTCTACTCCAGAGTTAAAACTACTCTAACACTCCACTCCAGAGTTAAAACCACTCTAACACAGCTCTACTCCAGAGTTAAAACTACTCTAACACTCCACTCCAGAGTTAAAACCACTCTAACACTCAGCTCTACTCCAGAGTTAAAACCACTCTAACACAGCTCTACTCCAGAGTTAAAACCAGTCTAACACTCAGCTCTACTCCAGAGTTAAAACCACTCTAACACTCAGCTCCACTCCAGAGTTAAAACCACTCTAACACTCAGCTCTACTCCAGAGTTAAAACTACTCTAACACTCCACTCCAGAGTTAAAACCACTCTAACACTCCACTCCAGAGTTAAAACCAGTCTAACACTCAGCTCTACTCCAGAGTTAAAACCACTCTAACACTCCACTCCAGAGTTAAAACCACTCTAACACAGCTCTACTCCAGAGTTAAAACCACTCTAACACTCAGCTCTACTCCAGAGTTAAAACCACTCTAACACTCAGCTCCACTCCAGAGTTAAAACCAGTCTAACACTCCACTCCAGAGTTAAAACCACTCTAACACTCCACTCCAGAGTTAAAACCACTCTAACACTCCACTCCAGAGTTAAAACCACTCTAACACAGCTCTACTCCAGAGTTAAAACCAGTCTAACACTCAGCTCTACTCCAGAGTTAAAACCACTCTAACACTCAGCTCCACTCCAGAGTTAAAACCAGTCTAACACTCCACTCCAGAGTTAAAACCACTCCACTCAGTGTCATGTCTTGTGCAGGTGTCGTGTGGTCATCGATGCAGACTCCTGTGTCATTCTGGAAACTGTGAAGAACTGTGTCAGAACAAAGTCAAGCTGCGCTGCCCCTGCAGGAGGATCAAGAAGGTACCAGCAGGACTAGACCTGGACTAGACCTGGACTAGACCGGGACTGGACCGGGACTGGACTGGGGCTGGACCAGGGCTGGACCTAGACCGGGGCTGGACCAGGGCTGGACCTAGACCGGGGCTGGGTCTAGACCGGGGCTGGACCGGGGCTGGGTCTAGACCAGGGCTGGACCGGGGCTGGGTCTAGACCAGGGCTGGACCGGGGCTGGGTCTAGACCGGGACTGGACCGGGGCTGGACCTAGACCGGGACTGGACCGGGACTGGACCGGGACTGGACTGGGGCTGGACCGGGGCTGGGTCTAGACCAGGGCTGGACCGGGGCTGGGTCTAGACCGGGGCTGGACCGGGGCTGGGTCTAGACCGGGACTGGACCGGGACTGGACCAGGGCTGGACCGGGGCTGGACCTAGACCGGGGCTGGACCGGGACTGGACCGGGACTGGACTGGGGCTGGACCGGGGCTGGGTCTAGACCGGGGCTGGACCGGGGCTGGGTCTAGACCGGGGCTGGACCGGGGCTGGGTCTAGACCGGGACTGGACCAGGACTAGACCGGGTCTAAACCTGTTGGTACTTGTCTGATGCAGCTATTGCACTGTCCACAGGAAGTCCAGTGTCACCTGTCGACTCAGAGCCAGCTCCAGTGTGACGACACCTGTCGAGAGCAGCAGAGGAGGGTCACACAGGTAACACTCACCTGTAGAGGGTCACACAGGTAACACTCACCTGTAGAGAGGGTCACACAGGTAACACTCACCTGTAGAGGGTCACACAGGTAACACTCACCTGTAGAGAGGGTCACACAGGTAACACTCACCTGTAGAGAGGGTCACACAGGTAACACTCACCTGTAGAGGGTCACACAGGTAACACTCACCTGTAGAGAGGGTCACACAGGTAACACTCACCTGTAGAGAGGGTCACACAGGTAACACTCACCTGTAGAGAGGGTCACACAGGTAACACTCACCTGTAGAGGGTCACACAGGTAACACTCACCTGTAGAGAGAGTCACACAGGTAACACTCACCTGTAGAGGGTCACACAGGTAACACTCACCTGTAGAGGGTCACACAGGTAACACTCACCTGTAGAGGGTCACACAGGTAACACTCACCTGTAGAGAGAGTCACACAGGTAACACTCACCTGTAGAGGGTCACACAGGTAACACTCACCTGTAGAGGGTCACACAGGTAACACTCACCTGTAGAGGGTCACACAGGTAACACTCACCTGTAGAGGGTCACACAGGTAACACTCACCTGTAGAGAGGGTCACACAGGTAACACTCACCTGTAGAGGGTCACACAGGTAACACTCACCTGTAGAGAGGGTCACACAGGTAACACTCACCTGTAGAGAGGGTCACACAGGTAACACTCACCTGTAGAGGGTCACACAGGTAACACTCATCTGTAGAGAGGGTCACACAGGTAACACTCACCTGTAGAGGGGGTCACACAGGTAACACTCACCTGTAGAGAGGGTCACACAGGTAACACTCACCTGTAGAGGGGGTCACACAGGTAACACTCACCTGTAGAGAGGGTCACACAGGTAACACTCACCTGTAGAGGGTCACACAGGTAACACTCACCTGTAGAGAGGGTCACACAGGTAACACTCACCTGTAGAGAGGGTCACACAGGTAACACTCACCTGTAGAGAGGGTCACACAGGTAACACTCACCTGTAGAGAGAGTCACACAGGTAACACTCACCTGTAGAGGGTCACACAGGTAACACTCACCTGTAGAGGGTCACACAGGTAACACTCACCTGTAGAGAGGGTCACACAGGTAACACTCACCTGTAGAGGGTCACACAGGTAACACTCACCTGTAGAGGGTCACACAGGTAACACTCACCTGTAGAGAGTCACACAGGTAACACTCACCTGTAGAGAGGGTCACACAGGTAACACTCACCTGTAGAGGGTCACACAGGTAACACTCACCTGTAGAGAGGGTCACACAGGTAACACTCACCTGTAGAGAGGGTCACACAGGTAACACTCACCTGTAGAGGGTCACACAGGTAACACTCACCTGTAGAGGGTCACACAGGTAACACTCACCTGTAGAGAGGGTCACACAGGTAACACTCACCTGTAGAGAGGGTCACACAGGTAACACTCACCTGTAGAGGGTCACACAGGTAACACTCACCTGTAGAGAGGGTCACACAGGTAACACTCACCTGTAGAGAGTCACACAGGTAACACTCACCTGTAGAGAGTCACACAGGTAACAGTTTCTTACCTGTGGACAGGTGAAGGAGGCGGAGCTTAAAGCAGCTCAGGAGGAGGAGCTCCGTAAACAACAGGTCAGTTTGACCTTTTTTAGGGTTTTATTTAAATGTCATTTTTTGTGTAATGTTTGACATTTTTATTGCCTTCATTTTGTCTTAAATTTGAAGTTGAATTGAATCTCTTTCTATTGTCGCTGATATTGAACTCACACTTCCTGTTTTATTTTGTAGGAGGAGCTGTAATAGTTTGACTTCCTGTTTTATTTTGTAGGAGGAGCTGTAATAGTCTGACTTCCTGTTTTATTTTGTAGGAGGAGCTGGAGGCCTTTGAGCGGCGTCTGAAAGGAGCTGGACGCAGAAACAAACGCAGGAGAAAAGGGGAGGAGCCTGAAGATGATGGGCGGGGCCTCTGGGGCAGACGAGGACTCTCATTGGTCATGGTCTCAGTGGGAGGGGCTCTGCTGGCCGCCGCCTACTTTTACCTGTCGACCGCCTGAAAAAGAAGAGGCAGCAGCCAATCAGAGGAGGAGACAGAGACAGCAGCCAATCAGAGGAGGAGACAGAGACAGCAGCCAATCAGAGGAGGAGACAGAGACAGCAGCCAATCAGAGGAGGAGACAGAGGCAGCAGCCAATCAGATGAAGAGACAGAGGCAGCAGCCAATCAGATGAAGAGACAGAGGCAGCAGCCAATCAGAGGAGACAGAGGCAGCAGCCAATCAGAGGAGGAGACAGAGGCAGCAGCCAATCAGACGAAGAGACAGAGACAGCAGCCAATCAGAGGCAGCCGTTGGTTTACATCAGTTTTTATGACAGAGATCCCCTTCGTTTCAGTCAGAGCCTGTCCACACAAACAGTTTTTACATTTTTAAAAACAGATGAACCAGAGCGTTTCATATTTACTGATGTTATTGCTCTGTTCGCACATGCTCAGTGCGGTCTCCGGCGTATCCATGGTAACCACATAAACAGTAAAAGCAGCTGTGGTTCGGTTCGATGAGTTAGTGAGCTGTAAAAGTCTACACAAATGTAGTTCCCTCAGACTGAAGTGAATAAATGAGCTTCTTCAGATGGTTTCATGTGTAATATCCTCAGTCCTGCTGCTGTTGACCTGCAGCAGACCCACATAAGAGGCTTTATCCTTCACATGTTTCTGTGAGTGTGACTTCACCTAAAACCTGCTTAACTTCTGTTCGGCCAAAATGTGTCACAAACAGAAAGAAACACAAAGAAACAGAACTGTGGTGGTGTCCAGGACTTTCAAACGACCCAGGCCTAAAACCAGTCTTGCCCAAGTCTTTGAAGGAGACATGAATTATCCATGACTCACTTAAACAGAAGCCCACAGCACGGTCCTGTTGATGCTTCCTTCTGTCCTCACTAACATCCTGGACATTTAAATCTGTCTCTAATTGGAAAAAGTCCCTCAGAGTCAGGTTATAGACAAATAAATAATGGACCAGTTGATCTGAAGGAAGTGAGGGTAACTCCCATTGGCTCATGAACAGTCTTCCTTCTCTTTATCCTCCTTAAGAATGACCAGTCTTTATTAAGAGTCAAATGTGGTCATTTACATCTAAAATTTGAAGTGTTCTTAATCATGAACAATGTGAAAAACATCAAATATTATTGTTATTCTTCAATATTTTGCCTTTTATTAATCTGTCATAAAGAGTTTTGTAAACAAAGCTATCACTCACTGAAATTTGATGCTCATAGTTTTCTTAAAAAGGCTCTAGATTCACAATTAACATTGATTTAAAGCAATATTTTTATCTGATATACTGTTACAGGGTTTCTGTGTTCCCTGGAAAAATCTGGAAATTGATTAAAATGATCTGGAAATAATGTATAGAGTCAGAATAATTAAGTCTGTGTGACATTTAATGAGAAAACATTGCCATGAATTGTTGAAATAACTCCTGGAGAATAAATTGTTGAAAAATGTGGAAACCTTGTGCTCATTTTGGGATTAACTTTTTCAAAATTGTTAAGAAATTGTCAGTTGTTTCCAATAAAAAACTGAATGAGTTTATCGTATGATGTGAAACTGATTTGTTGGTGAAAGGATGAATAAATAAAAGTGTATTTGAAAGTAAAGCAGGCTGTGTTTGTGTTGAATAATGGACGAACAGAGGTCGAACCCGTGCACTTCACCAACATCAATAATTCAGAGAAAAGCATCGATTCATGACGCTTCAGTTTCAGCAAAAAGCAAAAGTCAGACTCGGGTCCGACCTTTTATTGATGTTTGTTTGACTCGAGAATAGGTTTAGTCTCTACATTTTTATAGTTTTAATCAAAACAGGAAAAAAATGGCTGATTTTAGGAATGGTTAAAAGTGCTTCTGTTATTGCAGCTACTTAATGTGACACTTCCAATAATGTCACACTTTCCTCCGACTGCCCCCTAGTGGTCTGTCACGTGACAAATCTAGTTAGGTTTTATGGAGGGGCCTCTCTCTGAGTCCGGCCCTGTTAAACTCAATAAGGAGCAGATTTTGGCAGAGAGACGGGGGCGGGGCCTGCCTCTGTGACGTCAGCCCCGTGTGGGAGGAGCCCCGCCGACCCTCGAGCCTCGCTCTGGCGCGCGGCTCACGAGGCGCTCATAGAGTATGGTCTCGCGCCGCAGCAGCTCATGTCCAGCGCGCGACCTCAGGACAGAGGCGCGCGGGTCTCCTTCAGCTTCTCCGAGGTAAGGCTGTGCGCATGCGCCGAGCAGGTTCACTTCGGAGTCTGTCTTTTAGGATCTAACCCCAAAAACTGCGTTGTTCCCTGAGTTTGTCCTTAAGGCTTCAACCAGAGTCCGGTTCTGTTACAGTCCCAGGAGCTTCTACTGTCTGTCCTTCAGGATTTTACCCAAAAAAGTGTCTTATTCAGAGTTTTACTGCTAAGGTCTGGGTCTAGAGTCTGTCCTTCAGGATTAAACCAAAAATCTGTTCATTAATGTAATTTTCCAGTCTGTCCTTTAAGGAGTATTGGTCACTAGCTCGATTACGTCTGTCCTTCTGGAGTTATAGGGTTTGACCAAAGACGCTGCTGTAGTTTAATCTCCTCAAAGCCTGTTCTAACGCTGTTCTGTTAGACTTTTACAGTTGAAGTCTGGTTTAAACCAAATGCCAGGTCTAGAACACTGATATTCTTCCATAAGCTTATATTCGGTCCATCAGGATTCACACTAGAGCTGCGTCTCTCTGCTCCACACTCTTCATAAGGTCCCAGCGGCTGCTGCTGTAAAAGACCTATGTTCATTCATATTGGATGGTTCTGTAGAGTTCAACCAAATCCTGTGAAGATCTGAAGATGCTGCTCTGATGGATTTAACTGCTTTAGACTCAGGACTGATCCATAGACCAGGACTGAACCTGATAAAACTAAAGCCTAGTTTAAAACAGTCCCATATGCTTCTACTGTAAGAGACTTCTGTTCTGGTCGAATGAAGAAGGTAAAAAGTACAAATATAGGCAGATGTAATAAAGTCTCTTTTTATGTCCGCTAATGTAAAGGCGTGATTCACTGGGACTAAGTGGACCATAAAGAAAGAGGGAGATGTTAATGAGACTCGGTCCAGGTCTTGGTCTTGTTCTGGTCCTGTTTCAGCCTCAGGTCACTTCTGTCTAAAGTTAAATGGCTCCAGATGTTCGCCTCTGGTTCAGTCTCAGACCCAGTTTTTCTCCTGAACGTCTTCCACTGATCATTCTTCAATCTTTCTGATTAAAAACTAAAATATTTCACTTTGACTTTATTCATATTTTGTCACAAATGCGTCATTGTTGCTGCATCAACGACTGTAGCTCTAATTCATAACTGTCTCATATAATTAAATTAAATTAAATTAAACTGTGTCTGGAGCTGTCTCTTTCACTAAAAACTCAACCAGCAACTTCTTCAGTCAGACCTATTCACTTCCACCAATTAGAACTGTTTATCTATTCTGCTCTTTTGGGAGAAAATTAAAAAAAAGAATCTTAGGAGCCAACGCGGTGCTGGTGGCCATTTTGTGTCACTTTGAAGAATCTCTTTACAACTACTGTAAACTTTTTGAAAAGGAAAAGTGAGTAAAATCAGGAATGTTTTTCACTGGAATCACTTTTATTTTTCAGTTTAAGCAAAGAATCTGTCGTAAAACAATAAAAACTCAGCTGGAGTCACTCTTTTTGAGACAAAGACACTTTACGAGTCGCAAAGACCCTGCTGCTGTTTAAACGGCTGCTGCTTTTGTCTGTGTTGAGTTTTCAGTTTTTATTTGTGGGAAGTCTGCGTTTCTTTTCAAACAAACCTTTTCTTAAACTTTATGCTGTTTATTTCTGTGAAAGAGGTTTCAACCAAAGAGACGTTAAACCTGAAGGAAATTCACCAAAGACCGGAGCAAACATCTGTTTTTTGGCACTTCTTTCTTATCGTCTAATAATTTTTTGTGGCACTTCTTCGTTCTTCTTTTTTAAATTTCTTTTTTAATTTTTTTGTGGCACCTTTTTCTGGGTCTTTTTTTTTATTTTTTACAACAAATAATATTAAATATATACATTTTTCTGACAATTTCACAATATTTTTATGCCATTTTCTTTGTCTTGTTGAAACAATTTCATCCCTTTTTCTTTTTATAATTTTAATATGTTTTTCCATGAGCTGTTTTGGCATTTTTGTTTTGTTTATTTTGGATCACAGCTGATGCACAAATAAATGAAGGTAAGAAACCGTAGCTGCGTCTCGTTCTGTTAAACCTGAGTCTGAGCTGTTTTGAATCAGAATAAAGCTGTGTCCACACGACGACAGTACGTTCTAATAAACCCTGTGGTTCCATAAACACGGTTCCTGCGGTGAATAGAACCCTCTGTGTTGTTTCCTCGGAGGGTCTTCAGGCCCGAACACAGACCGAGGCCCAAGAGTTTATTTAAAGACACGGCGTCGAGTTTCACTCTCGACAAAAATAAACTCAATGGAAAAACTCTCACAGACAACAGCAGCTTCACTCCTCCATCTTTGTTTTAGTTCAGACGCTAAAAAGAGTCAGTTTTAACTCCACTCAACGTCAGAAGTTACACAGACAGAAGAATAAGTCACAAATCCTACTTGAACAAGATGGTTTTATCAAACCATTGTCAGTGTGCTGTCGGTGAGTGGGTAGAGAACATTAATGAGTTGTTAAACAGCAGCTACAGTCTCTGGAGGATTACAGAGACACAGCTTTGACTTGGACTAAATGTAATTCCACCGTCGGCCACCAGGGGCTTTAAGGAAAACAGAGTTATTCACTTTAACACAGCCTCGTTTTGACCCAGACTGTTTTGTGTTTGTTTGTTTGTTTGTTTTGTTGCAGTCGTGTTGTGGATCCGAGCGGGGGATGGGCCGAGAGGGGGCGTGTCCTCACAAACTGGGCTCCACCAATCAGCTGCGTTTGCTGCTGTACATCCTGGTCCCCACTGTGAGCCTATTGGCCGCTGTGCTGCTGCTGGCTCTGGCCCTGACAGGTAAGTCTCACCTGAACTCACCTGTACACACCTGTACACACTCACCTGTACACACTCACCTGTACACACTCACCTGTACACACCTGAACTCACCTGTACACACCTGTACTCACCTGAACTCACCTGTACACACTCACCTGTACACACCTGTACTCACTTGTACTCACCTGTACTCACCTGTACTCACCTGTACACACTCACCTGTACTCACCTGTACACACTCACCTGTACACACCTGTACACACTCACCTGTACACACCTGTACACACTCACCTGTACTCACCTGTACACACTCACCTGTACACACCTGTACACACTCACCTGTACTCACTCACCTGTACACACCTGTACACACTCACCTGTACTCACCTGTACTCACCTGTACACACTCACCTGTACTCACTTGTACTCACCTGTACTCACCTGTACTCACCTGTACTCACCTGTACTCACCTGTACACACTCACCTGTACACACCTGTACACACTCACCTGTACAGTTTTCGTTGCAGGGATCTTGGGCGGTGGTCTGTTAAACTCCAGTCCTCTGCCGTCGGCGAAGCCCTTCGCGGACGATGCCGGTTACTATGGCAACAGCACAACAAAAACAGGCCCCTCCTTCTCCCCGGGTTACCACGGTAACAGCACAACAAGCCCCTCCCCCTTCACCTGGAACGAGTCCGTCGCGGTTAACTCCACAGACGCTGCCACGACGAGAGCCGCCGCTGCTACTGCTGCTGTGATTGGACCAGACACGGCTCCGCCCACTCCTCAGGCCACACCCACACTCACAGAGCTGCCTCCTGATTGGCTGAGCACAATGACGTCACTCAGCACTGCTTCTCCACTGAGCTCCACAACAGCCTCCAGCACAGGTTTGTACCAGACGTCAAACTGGTTTTAGTTGGACTTGAACAGGTTTTGGTTGGATTTGAACAGGTTTTAGATGGACTGGAAAAGGTTCTAGCTGGATTCGATCAGGTTTTAGCTGGATTTGAACTGTTTTTTTGATGGACGAACTGGTTTTACCTTGATTTGAAGTGGTTTTAGTTGGATTTGAACTGGTTTTAATGAGACTTGAACAGGTTTTAGCTGGATTTGGACAGGTTTTTGCTGGATTTGGACAGGTTTTTGTTGGATTTGAACCTGTTTAAGTTGGATTTGAACTGGTTTTAATGAGACTTGAACAGGTTTTAGCAGTATTTGGACAGGTTTTAGATGGATTTGAACCTGGTTAAGTTGGATTTGAACTGGTTTTAATGAGACTTGGACAGGTTTTGGCTGGATTTGGAGAGGATTTAGTTTGAAGAAGCACTGACCTTCAGTGATTGATTCCGTCTGGACTCAGTGTCTCGTAGTAGAAACTGTCCCACAGCTGTCGTCCAATCAGCTGCGAGGCCCGTGCTGCAGCGTCCAATCAGCTGCGAGGACAGAGAGACGCTCGTTTGCATTCAGCAGGAATCAGCCGAGGACACGGGACGAGGAGAATCTGCAGGAACACGTCTGTCTCTGTTTCCCTCGAACAGAGACATGACTCAGCACAAATCCACCTGTCAGTCACTACATTTACACATTCACTAAATGACGCTGTTCAAACCAAAAAATACAAACTTTTATTTCACTTTTTGTTCCAAAGTCACAGTGAATTTAACATAACGTAACTTTTACCACAGAACAGTTAAACTAATATGAGTTTATGGGCGATAAACTGTTGGAAAAAATTTAAAATTTGGTGAGTATTGCTCTGTGATTGGCTGGTGTTTTTATTGTGTTTTTTGCTGATGTCATGACTCCGCCCCCTGCTCTGTGATTGGCTGGTGTTTTTATCGTGTTTTTTGCTGATGTCATGACTCCGCCCCCTGCTCTGTGATTGGCTGGTGTTTTTATCGTGTTTTTTGCTGATGTCATGACTCCGCCCCCTGCTCTGTGATTGGCAGGGAGCTGTCAGCTGATCTCCGAGCCTCAGTGTCACATGTTGCCCTATAACCAGACGTGGCTGTCGTCGCCGCTGAACGTGGTCAAGAGCTCGGAGGTGGACATGCTGCTGAGGTGGGCGCCATTTTGGATCAAACCCAGCTTTATTTAAACACATTGACGACAGTCCCAGTCTGGTTCTGACCCTAGTTTTTGGTTCTGCAGGTTCTTCAGTTACCTGAGCAGACTCTCCTGTTACAGACACATCATGTTGTTCGGCTGCTCTCTGGCCCTACCTCAGTGTGTGTCCGACTCTCAGACCAGGTAAGACCGGGTCTGGAGCGGGTCTGGAGCGGGTCTGGAGCGGGTCTGGACCGGGTCTGGACCAGGTCTGAACCGGGTCTTGTGTTTCAGGAGCGTGGTGCTGCCGTGCCGGTCGTTCTGCGAGGCCTCTCGTCTCGGATGTGAGCCTGTGCTGCAGATGTTTAACGCCTCGTGGCCCGACTTCCTTCGCTGCTCTCAGTTCAACTCTTCATCATCATCATCATCAACAGAAGGACACGCCCCCCTCTGCTACAGCCCTCGCCAGACCAGAGGGAAACCCTGTACGTACCAGGACCAGACCAGGACTAGACCAGGACTAAACCAGGTCTAAACCAGGTCTAATAAGGTTTTACCTTTAACTCTCTCTCCTCTCTCTGATTGGTCGACAGCGGTCTGCGGAGGTAAAGACCACTTCCTGTGTGCGTCGGGGATCTGTGTTCCTCAGAAACTCGTCTGTAACGGCTTTAACGACTGCGACGACTGGAGCGACGAGACTCACTGCGGTACGTCACGTTTTTGTTTGATGTAATACCACTGTTCTCCACCAGGGGCTGGTGTCAGGTAAATACTGTTGAGGCCTGTTAAAAACATCTGGTCTGGTTCTGGTCCAGTTCAAGGCCTAGTTTCACCAGCAAGGTTTGATTTAATCTTAGATCAGTGCAGAGTCTGTTTAAATCCTCCTAAAACCTGCTCAGATCCTCCTAAAACCTGCTCAGATCTTCCTAAAACCTGCTCAGATCCTGAGGAGTCTGAAGCAGATGGTGATGTTGTGAAAGAGTTTGTGGTTCATTCAAACATCACGTGGTGGAGTGTTGTGGCGTTACCACGGCGACGCTGCCGGCGGTGATTGATTGGCTGAGGCATTGCCGTGGAGACGGCAGGAGGTGATTGATGGGTGTCAGAGTTTGTAAAAAGAGGAATGTAGCAGGCGTCAGTGTGACCCGGGTTTAAACTCAGACGATGAAGAGACTGACGACAGGAAATCACTGGGGTTCACACAAAACTGGATCCAATCTTTTTATTATAATGCAGTTTTTCCACAATAAAAATAAATGTAGTTGTGTGTTTTTTATGTATTTATAGCTTTTTATGACTTTCAAAGGAGTTTGGGTTTTCTCTGTTTCTTCTTGTTGTACAGAAAAATGTAATTTGACCCATTTTGGGAAGTGTACAGTCTGATAATAACCTGTTTAACCCTGTTTCCTCAGAATGCGCCGACTGGGAGTTCCGCTGTGAAACCGGTCGCTGTATTTCTCCGGTTTTAGTTTGTGACGGATTCGACGACTGTGGAGACCTGAGCGACGAGATGCGCTGTGGTGAGGCCTGCTCTCAGATACTCCTCACGTTCTGATGAGTCTTGTCACTTAAAACACCTGAAAATGCACGTTTAAGTGTGGATACGGTCAGACTCGTGCAGGGTGTGTTTACACCTCGGTTTTATTAAAGACTGGGCTTGAATCATCTCTGGTCTGGGTCTGGTCTTGATGGTCTGGGTCCGGTCTTGAGAGGAATCCCCAGCTGGTCCCAGAGACTCTCAGCTGTTTCACACAGACTTTTATTTAACCTCGTTCTCGTCTGAAACGTGAGACTCTCTGACGAACGCAGTTAAACCACTCTGAGTCCCACAGAAGTTTTAAGAGTATCTGTAAAGTAAAGAAAAAGACTTTGTAAAGAGGAAGTAAATACATGAAGTCAGCTCCAGAAGACATTACACATTTCTTTTATTGAGGCTCCACTTTGGGTCCGGCTCCTGTTAAAGTCCTGAGACTCGTCAGGGTTTACCCAGACTCTCCTCTGACATGTTTTGTGTTGGTGTCATGAACCATGATGGTTTTACTGAGAAGCTGGGGATGGATCAACACGAAGCTAACAAAGAGCTAACACGGAGCTAACACAGAGCTAACACGGAGCTAACACGGAGCTGACACGCAGCTATCACGGAGCTAACAAAGAGCTATCACAGTGCTAACACGGAGCTAAAACAGAGCTGATACGGAGGTATCACGGAGCTAACACAGAGCTGATACGGAGGTATCACGGAGCTAACAAAGAGCTATCACAGACCTAACACAGAACTAACACGGAGCTAACAAAGAGATATCACAGAACTAACACAGAACTAACACGGAGCTAACACAGAGCTAACACGGTGCTAACACGGAGCTAACACAGAGCTAACACGGAGCTAACACAGAGCTAACAAAGAGCTAACACGGTGCTAACACGGAGCTAACACAGAGCTGAC
This sequence comes from Rhyacichthys aspro, assembly GCA_036850595.1. Lineage (NCBI taxonomy): Eukaryota > Metazoa > Chordata > Actinopteri > Gobiiformes > Rhyacichthyidae > Rhyacichthys > Rhyacichthys aspro. The sequence goes on from CM072165.1 coordinate 896,095, forward strand.
ACGGAGCTATCACGGAGCTAACAAAGAGCTGGCACAGAACTAACACGGAGCTAACAAAGAGCTATCACAGCACTAACAAAGAGCTATCACAGAACCAACACGGAGCTAACACAAAGCTAACATGGAGCTAACAAAGAGCTAACACGGAGCTAACAAAGAGCTAACATGGAGCTAACTCAGAGCTAACACGGAGCTAACACAGAGGTAACAAATGAGCTGACTGTTTATTGCTCTAATATTGAAACTGCAGTTATTGAATGTGACACTGAACCAAACAGCTGCAGAGAGTCATCTCACAGGACGTGGAGGGTTTATCAGGTTTTCATGGAACAACTCTCAGAAACAGAGCTAATAACAGTTTATTCAACTCTGGAATAAGTGTATGCTTCATTTCTTTATTCTATCTCAGAGTGTAACCTGACAGTGTTTTATTTTGGCGGTGTGTTTCCTGTTTCAGAGTGTAACCTGACAGTGTTTTATTTTGGCGGTGTGTTTCCTGTTTCAGAGTGTAACCTGACAGTGTTTTATTTTGGCGGTGTGTTTCCTGTTTCAGAGTGTAACCTGACAGTAGAACACAGATGTGGAGACGGTCGATGTGTCTCTAAAGAGTGGCTCTGTGACGGAGACCACGACTGTTCGGACAAAAGCGACGAGACCAACTGCTGTGAGTCACACATACACACACACTTACACACACGCACTTACACACACACACACACACATCTGCGCACACACAAATACACACACATACACATTTGAGTTTGGTATAAATGTGTAGAGTTCTGTTTGTGATGAAGGTTTGTTGGGAGCAGAACTGAGGTTGTTTATATTGTTTAGATTGTTTAGAGAAGAGTCTGGATGAAAGTGTATTAAACACAGAGAGCTGCTGGTGTCAGTCTCTGTGGGAGTTTATGAATCATATTTAATAACTGTGTGTAACTGAGAGAACTCTGAGTCAGTCCTGATTCACTTCAGACTCAGACTCAAAGCTGTGAGCATATTCTGATCATGGATCATAAATGAATGTATTTCCTTTTGCAGCGTGTAAGTCCCAGGGTCTGCTGGAGTGTAAGAACGGTCAGTGTGTGCCCTCGGCTTTTCGCTGCGACGGAGAAGACGACTGTAAAGACGGCAGCGACGAGGAGCACTGCAGCCGCGAGCAGAGTGAGACCTCACTATGCACTAAACATCTCTGTAACTGTAGTCCATCTCTGTTCTCAGGCTTCAATGTTATAGTGACCTTATAGTAACCTGACTCCACTAGATAGAACTGCTCCACAGAACAGAGTCTGTTTCACAGAACCATCTGAAGGCTCCTGGAGGTGATTGGATGAAGCACTAGTCTCCGCCTCCATGAGGTTTCTTTAACCAATCACAGCAAAGATATGACGAGCCACTCTCTGCTCTTCTTTCAAAGAAGAAACACTCTCTACTTCTGATAAAACTGTTTCGATAGCATGTTGATAACAAAGAGAAGAGTCAAATTAAGCCCCGCCTCTTCCTGTTGGTGCTGCCACGTCATTGGTCACAAGAGTCTGGTGAGACCTCGGTTCCACTGGAGCAGTTTGTTTGGAGCAGTACAAGATGGATTTATGTGAGTTTGGAAACTCCCAAATCTCAGGAGAAGTAAACCCCTCCCATCAGTCCTCTCTGACCAATCATATCTGTTTATGGGAAATGGGGCGGGCTTTATGTGCTGCTGTTTCTCTGATTGGTTGAGACCAGACTCACTGTTAGAGCAGAGGATCGGGTTGGATGTCCAGCCCTGATGAGTCGGGTCAGTGTCTAACTCAGTGCTGTGTGTTGCAGCTCAGTCGAGCTGTGCTCCGGGTCAGAGCTGCACCTCCTGCTCTCCACCGTGTGGTGGGACCTCCCCGTGTGAGCCTCGCCTCAACAACAACTACACCCTCCACTCCAACCACAGCTCCTCCACCTTCTCCTCCTCCACCTCCAGCTCCACCTCCAGCTCCACCTCCAGCTCCAGCTGCTGTGAGTCTGAGCTCTAACTCCAGATTCTGTTCATGAGAAACATATTTGAACAAATGTGTTTTTAGAAAAGCTGCAGAAGCTTAAAAACCAACTCGATCAGCGTCAGGTTCCTCACTTATTGTACGGCACCACAAACTCTATTTAATATTTACTTGATCTATTTTACTCCTATTTAACTTTATTTATTTAAATAAAGCCATTATGTCTTTGTAAAAACAGGTTTATTCTGATAAAGAAACTGATCAAATAAACCACTACAGAATGAGACTAAAATAACTGAGATCAACTCGTTTTTTTAGATAAACTTCATGAAACGAGGCTGAGTTAGATTTTAATAAAAGTCTGCAGCAACAGAAGAACTGGAAAAACTAGTCAAGTTAATGTTGCTAAGCTAACGGACTAGCACTGACACAAGTCGAGGAGTTCCAGCCGGTCTGACCCCGGTCTAACCCGGTCTCTGTCCCCGGTCTAACCCGGTCTCTGTCCCCGGTCTAACCCGGTCTCTGACCCCGGTCTAACCCGGTCTCTGACCCCGGTCTAACCCGGTCTCTGTCCCCGGTCTAACCCGGTCTCTGTCCCCAGCCCCGTGTGAACCCGTGACCCTGGAGCTGTGTCTGAACCTGCCCTATAACCTGACGCTGTTCCCGAACCTTCTGGGACATCAGTCTCAGAGAGAGTCCTCCGTGTCCTGGGAGTCCTCTCTGTTCCCGGCTCTGGTCCAGACCGGCTGTTACCCCTTCCTCATGTTCTACGCCTGCAGCCTCCTGGTGCCCAAGTGTGACCCCCAGACCGGCCAGAGGGTCCCGCCCTGCAGGTGAGTCCAGACCGGGACTGGACCGTATAGCGCCACCTGCGGGTTTATATTTAACTGAAAGAAGTACTTAACTTCATAAAATCCAGGCTAAACCTGGACCAAAACCTGTTTAAACCAGGTTTGGACCACGCCAGATCAGACCTTTCTGCAGGTAATAAACCTGGACTGAACTGACCATAATCTGACTAAAACCAGGTATAAACCAGGACTTAACCAGGACTTAACCAGGACTTAACTCTTCTTCTCGACCAGCTCCAGAGAAAAGTGTGCTTCTGTTGATGATTATATTTTTATTGAACTTATTATTATTCTTATATATAATATAAATATTATAATAATGTCTCTGGTTGGTCCCAGGTCTCTGTGCCGAAGCGCCAAAGACCGGTGCGAGTCGGTTTTGGGGATCGTGGGTCTGCAGTGGCCCGAGGACTCAGACTGTACCCAGTTCCCAGAGGACGGAGACGGCGCCCCCTGCCTGCTGCCGGAGGACGGAGTGGACGGTAAACCAACAATAAGAGTTTGTCCAGGACCAGAGCTGGACATAACGGCCTGTTTCTCCTGTTTGTGTCCCAATTGTGTCCCGATTGTGTCCCGATTGTGTCCTGTTTGTGTCCTGTTTGTGCTCCGATTGTGTCCTGTTTGTGTCCTGATTGTGTCCTGTTTGTGTCCCGATTGTGCTC
>CM072165.1:899587-965786 GCA_036850595.1 Rhyacichthys aspro
CCCTCCTCTCCTCTCCTCCCTCCTACCTCCTCCCTCCTCTCCTCCCTCCTCCTCCCTCCTCTCCTCTCCTCCCTCCTACCTCCTCCCTCCTCTCCTCCCTCCTCTCCTACCTCCTCCTCTCCTACCTCCTCCCTCCTCTCCTACCTCCTCCCTCCTCTCCTACCTCCTCCCTCCTCTCCTCCCTCCTACCTCCTCCCTCCTCCTCTCCTCCCTCCTCTCCTACCTCCTCCCTCCTCTCCTACCTCCTCCCTCCTCTCCTACCTCCTCCTCTCCTACCTCCTCCCTCCTCTCCTCCCTCCTCTCCTCCCTCCTCTCCTCTCCTACCTCCTCCCGCCTCTCCTACCTCCTCCTCTCCTCTCTCCTCTCTCCTCCCTCCTCTCCTACCTCCTCCTCTCCTACCTCCTCCCTCCTCCTCCCTCCTCTCCTCCCTCCTCTCCTCTCCTCTCCTCCCTCCTCCTCCCTCCTCTCCTCCCTCCTCTCCTCCCTCCTCTCCTCCCTCCTACCTCCTCCCTCCTCTCCTCCCTCCTCCTCCCTCCTCTCCTCTCCTCCCTCCTACCTCCTCCCTCCTCTCCGCTGTCCTCTCCTCCCTCCTCTCCTACCTCCTCCTCTCCTCTCTCCTCTCTCCTCCCTCCTCTCCTACCTCCTCCTCTCCTACCTCCTCCCTCCTCTCCTACCTCCTCTCCTCTCTCCTCTCTCCTCTCCTCCCTCCTCTCCTCCCTCCTCCCTCCCCTCCTCCCTCCTCCCTCCCCTCCTCCCTCCTGTCCTCCCTCCTCCCTCCTCTCCTACCTCCTCTCCTCCCTCCTACCTCCTCCCTCCTCTCCTACCTCCTCCCTCCTCTCCTCTCCTACCTCCTCCCTCCTCTCCTACCTCCTCCCTCCTCTCCTCCCTCCTCTCCTCCCTCCTCCCTCCTCTCCTCCCTCCTCTCCTCCCTCCTCTCCTCCCTCCTCTCCTACCTCCTCCCTCCTCTCCTCAGGTTGTTCTGAGCGTGCTCTGTGGGAGTGTCCTGGGAGCTCTGTCTGTATTAAACCCAGTATGATCTGTGATGGTTTCCCAGACTGCCCCCTGCTGCTGGATGAGACTAACTGCAGTGAGAACACTCTTATTTCACATTATTATTATTATTATTATTTACACATGTTCCAGAGGTGTTTTGCGTGTTTCCGTGGTTACAGCCGTGTGCAGAGATAACGAACTGTCCTGCAACAACCACGAGTGTGTTCACCGGACGCTGTGGTGCGACGGGAGGAAGCACTGCTCCGACAGCTCCGACGAGTGGGACTGTGGTCAGAACTAAATCCTGCTGTAGACCTTTATTTGTGAGGGGGTCTGGACCAGGTCTAACCCCGGTCTCTCTGTCCCAGTGTCTCTGGAGGACCGGTCCGGCTCGGTTCTGACGGTGCTCCGGTCCGGGGCGGAGTACCAGGTCTGTGGAGACGAGTGGAGTCCGGATCTGAGCGAACTGACCTGCCTCCAGCTGGGGCTCGGGTAAGGTCAGTAACACACCGCACGAGGAATCAGACCCACCGTCGTAGTAAACTGGTTTTAGATGGATTTGAACAGGTTTTACATGGATCTGAACAGGTTTTACATGGATTTGAACAGATTTATTTCTTTACTTTCCCAGAAACTGTCCTACAATTGATTAAAAAAACTGAACTTATTCTGTAATCCAGAAGCCGTCTGCAGTCATGTGACCCTGTAGCCCCTCCCCTCTCTGCAGACTTCCCGCCTCCGTTTCCATGGTACCGGACCAGCCTGGTATCCCGGGGCGACGGCGCTGGCTCCACGTTCACCCGGACTGGGCCCAGAGGAACTCCAGCGCTCTGCAGGGACGGCTCGAGAAGAGGAGGCAAGACCGGGGACGGGCTGGGGCTGGACCGGGGTTGGACCGGACCGGGGACAGACTGGGGAAGGACCGGGGCCGGACCGGGGCAGGACCGGGGCTGGACTGTGGAAAGACTGGGACTGGACCGGGGCAGGGCCGGGGACAGACCGAGACAGACTTAAACCTAACGCTCATGAGCGTGTCTCTGTGTCCTCAGTCACGCGTGTCACTCTCGTCGGAGGGTCTCCGTCCTCTGCTCCACTCGAGGTAAACCTGTCCTTCATGTCCTTCATGTCCTTCATGTCCTTCATGTGTAGAGACCCTTTGGGAGACCCCCGTTGGCCCCAGATCAGAAAGACGTCCAGTGGAAGTCAATAGAAAACTGACAAATAATTCTGTTTCCTTTTAAATTCACAAAAACAAAGAGAAAATAGAAAATAGTTTGACTTCCTCTGAATGTGTCTCTGAGTCGGGGCCGGACTCAGCTCTGTGTCGTCCTCAGACTGTGGGCGTCGGCCTGCGGTGGGCGTGGTCTCCCTCCGTCAAAGGCACAAGAGGATTGTGGGAGATGGAGTCCATCATCATCATCATCATCAAAGGAGGATCATGGGAAATGGAGTGTCTTTACACAACGGCTCTCTGGGAGCGTTAGTGTCTTTGTCCCGACAGAGGAGGATCATGGGAGCTGTAGTCCCCCTCCTCAGACAGAAGCGGGCTCCGGGGCCCCTCCTCAGACAGAAGCGAATCCTGGGGGGCCGGGTGTCTCGTCCGGGGGCCTGGCCGTGGCAGTGCTCGCTCCAGAGTGGACAGAGTGGACACGTCTGCGGCTGTGTCCTCATCGGGACGAGGTGGGCCCTGACGGTGGCTCACTGCTTCGAGGGGTCAGTATCTTGAGGGCCACACAGTCACATGTTTAACTCAGAGTTTAGTTCAACGCTATAACATAAAGAAAACAGTTTGTCCTAATGTCATCAAACCTTAGTCTTAGTCTTTTCTAGAGTTTGAGCCTAAAATCCTCCAAAACCCGTGATCTATTTTAGTTCCTGCTCCATTGAGCCACTTCTACTGAAGTCCCAGGCTGTTGTTCCTGGGGGCCCGTCCCCACAGGGCCTCTTTCCACATCCGTCTGTGGATTTAAACCATAAATGCCATAAAACTCCCATAAAATGAAATATAACACAGACTCCCATCACACCACAGAGTCACTCATGTGTTGCTCCTGGTGGACACTGATGGAACTGCAGCTGATATCCCAGCATGCATCAGGGCCTCTTTCATCAGTGTTTGTGATTCCAGGAGAGAGAGTGCAGATCTGTGGAGGGTGGTGCTGGGTCTGAATAATCTGGACCATCCTGGAGTCCACAGTCAGACCAGAGGAGTCCGGACCATCGTAGTCCACCCTCGGTACAACCGCGCCGTGGTGGACTACGACATCAGCGTGGTCCAACTGGACTCGGAGGTAACGGACCGGACCCGGACTAGACCAGGACTAAAGCAGATTTAAACCAGAACTAGGCCAAGGTCAGATCCTGACCAGGGCTGGTCTAAACCAGGTCTAACCCCGTTCTCGTGGCGCTCCCTACAGGTGGAGGAGACCCCGTTCGTGCGGCCCGTGTGCTTGCCTGCCATTGGTCAGCTGCCGTCACCTGACTCCTACTGTTACATCACGGGCTGGGGTCACATGGGCAACAGGAGTGAGTCCACCACCTTCTTTGGACTTTACTGGACTTAAAGGAACCAGACTGGACTAACTCCTGACATTCAGTTTAGAAAAGCCTTAGGTCTCTGTGTCTGTAAGCCCCGCCCCCTCAGCACAGTTCGCTCTGATTGGTCAGATCGACTTAGATCATTGGGTTGTGATGGACTCGAGATGAGAGTAGGATTAAACCAGGACTACACCAGGTCTGGACTAAACCAGACTAAACTAGAGCTACACCAAGCTCAAACTCAAGTCTAAACCAGGACTACACCAGGTCTGAACCAGAACCAGTACAAGTCCAAGACTAAATCCAAGACTAAATCCAAGACTAAATCCAAGACTAAATCCAAGACTAAATCCAAGACTAAATCCAAGACCAAATGCACGTCTGATTGTTCCTGTGATACTGCAGGTTGTCCACAAGGCGGCAGTTTCGAACAAAGTTCTTAAATTAAAAATATTGAGTCCAGTTCATGTTTTGTCTTACAATTTTATTTTTATGGGAGATGAAAGCGTTTACAGAATAATGAAGCTGTTTCTGTTTGTTCAGTGCCGTTTAAGCTGCAGGAGGGAGAGGTCCGCATCATCTCCATGTCTCAGTGTCAGTCCTACTTCGACATGAAGACTATAACTCCCAGAATGCTTTGTGCTGGATACGACGCAGGGACAGTGGACTCCTGTATGGTGAGACCCTTTTATCATCCCCAAATGAACTGTGCACATTTCATATTCAACATTAAACAAACTTCAGCAGCAAAACTTACAAGGTTTATTTAAACTATATCTTAATGTTATGCAAATATTATGTTAATTATATAACATTGTTTTCTCACTCTTCATTAATGTGATGTCTTGTTGGTAGGGGGACAGCGGGGTCCGGGGGTCTCTATATTAATGTGATGTCTTGTTGGTAGGGGGACAGCGGGGGTCTCTATATTAATGTGATGTCTTGTTGGTAGAGGGACAGCGGGGGACAGCGGGGTCCGGGGGTCTCTATATTAATGTGATGTCTTGTTGGTAGAGGGACAGCGGGGGACAGCGGGGTCCGGGGGTCTCTATATTAATGTGATGTCTTGTTGGTAGGGGGACAGCGGGGGTCTCTATATTAATGTGATGTCTTGTTGGTAGGGGGACAGCGGGGTCCGGGGGTCTCTATATTAATGTGATGTCTTGCTGGTAGGGGGACAGCGGGGGACAGCGGGGGTCTCTATATTAATGTGATGTCTTGTTGGTAGGGGGACAGCGGGGGTCTCTATATTAATGTGATGTCTTGTTAGTAGGGGGACAGCGGGGGTCTCTATATTAATGTGATGTCTTGTTGGTAGGGGGACAGCGGGGGACAGCGGGGGTCTCTATATTAATGTGATGTCTTGTTGGTAGGGGGACAGCGGGGGACAGCGGGGGTCTCTATATTAATGTGATGTCTTGTTGGTAGGGGGACAGCGGGGGTCCGTTGGTCTGCGAGGACCCCTCCGGGCGCTGGACCCTCTTCGGGCTCACGTCGTGGGGCAGCGTCTGTTTCAGTAAAGTCCTGGGACCCGGCGTCTACAGCAACGTCACTCACTTCACGTCATGGATACAGCAGCAGATTTACATCCACACTTTTCTCACCGACTGACCCCTGACCCCTAATCCTGACCCATGACCTCTGACCCTCGACCCCTGACCCCCGACCCTGACCTCACGGACCACTCTCTCTGAGAACACACCGAACAAAGGACCAACTGAACGACATGTTTTACTCATTTATTGTGTTTTTTTCTGATTTTCTCCTCATTCAGTGACAAATTAAACAACTAAATGACAAACAAATAGTTTTCAGTTTTAAACATTCCAGAAGGATCTGGTTTGGACCTGGTTTGGATCCAGTTAGACCTGGTTTAGACCTGGTTTAGATCTGGTTTAGTCCTGGTTTAGATCCAGTTAGACCCGGTTTAGTCCTTTTTTGTTGGAACTGGACAGGACTCATCTCTGACCTGTGCCTAAACTTCAGACCAGCACTACATTTCCCATGATGCTCTTCAGCCTGTGAGGAGTGCCTCCTTCTAGTGGCCTTTAGAGGAACTGCAGCCCATCAACTGTTTTTATGTCGGACAAAACTCAAATTTAAAACTAGTGAAAAGTTAAATTAAACCCATATTACTTTTTTTTCTCAAAAACTCAACTTTAACCATTTTTCATGAAGTAAATCCACATTTGTTCCAGAGTTTGTTGTTTTGTCGCTTCTGATTGTTCGTTGAGTAAACTCTCAGAGACTGAGCTGTACTTATTTTAAATCCCAAACACTATTCTCTGATTAGTTTCACTACATTTCCCATGAAGCTTCAGTCTCCAGTGCCTGTACTTAACCTTTAACCTGTTAAATGTATAAACTGTTCTCGGTGTGCGTCGCGTGAAAGAGTTATTCTGCTTCTAAATGCAGCATCGGTCGATCGGGCAACTTTTACTCTCCTTTTACTCTTAAAGCCACAGAAACTGCTGATGTAAATATATTTAAAGCACATTGTGTAGAAAGAATATGAAATAAAAATAGCATATGCTGCCTTCAAATGTGACGCGCTATAGATAAATACAAAAAACAACAAAGACGGCAAAAAATCTCCCTCACTGCCATTAAAGTCACTTTATTTAATTATAATGTCGCTTTAAACGTCTTTAAAACTCCACAGTTTTATGAAAAAACCTCTTACTGTTGTAGTTTAGCCAACTGTTGCTAAAATTAGCTCCAAACTTCTACAAGGATTACATTTAATCAAATTTAATGCTACATTAGCCACATTAACGCCTTTAGCAACATTAAGCACAACTGTAGCTGCTGAGTCATCGTCATAGCACACGTTAGCAGAAAGCTACATTAGCTTTAGCTATGAACCATATCTGTACAGAGTAGATTAGCCAATAGCTCAGAATTAACATTAGCATAGCAACAAGTATTTTTAAAAGCTAATGACTAAAGTTAGCTGTTTTTCTTAACTTTTCTCATTTTTATGCTGTGATCTTGATCCTGTGTTGTTGGTTTTTTTTAAAAATAATTTCAGTCAAATTTTGCTGTTTGCATTTATAACTTTTAGCTTTTGTAGTCTGTCTTTATTGTATTATTATTATTATTATTATTATTATTATTGCTAACTGCCTTTAAAAACTGCCAAATTTAAGCAGTTTGTCACAAAAATGTTTCAACACATGTGAAATATGTTAATTATGACCAAAGTTTACTTATTTAACACTTTTGACACAAGAAATAATGTTTGGTTTTAGCGGAGCAACTGTAAGCTTAGCTTTAGCATCAACAATGGAAACCAATGGAAACCGTTAGCTCTGCGCTGCCTCGTGACGTTTGCTGATCTTTAAACCGAACGTTGCCCAGTTTTCTGCCGCCGCTGCGTCCGACCGAACATTCCTCTGTGGCGTTTTATCGTGACGTTCGTTGTGTGGTTTTTTAAAAGTATTTTTCTACTGCTTTTTCAATGTGATGCCTCAGAGCCGTATGAATGTTATTAAAAGTATTAGAGAAACATAATAAATGTCCCAGTTTCAGACGTTTGTCCAGAGATTTTCTTATTTATAAAAGAGTTAACTCCATCCTGACCTGGTTTAGATTGTTTTTCTTCATTTAAACCCATATTTTCACATGTAATTATGACCCATATGTTTTGTGTTACAACATTTTTGTCACATGAAGAATATGTCTGGACTTTCTGAGACTGGTTTAGTGTCGCTGTGTCACATTTGAGCCCCTGATCTTGTTTTGTATTGAGTTTTATGGCACTATAATAAACTGTACTGTCTGATCTCCTCTGGTTCTTTTTTTTTTCTTGACAATGATTCACGGCCTTGGGTCTGACTCGTGAAGGTTTAATCACTCTATTAAAGTCCAGACCTTTTTCAGACCCAGGTCTTGTGGCAGAACTAAGTTTAGGTTCTGTCGGAGGAAATGGAAAGAGAAGTTCACTCAGCTGTTTACAAGTCATTTTCAAATGTCATAGAAAGATTTCTGACAAGCTGAAATATAAAATATAAAAGGAGTGTGATTTTAATCACTTGTGGAGGTGACCCAAAACATGAACATTTTTGCCATAGTATAGCCTTACCTTTTTAGGCAAATTTACAACATACTGTGCTTACTCAGAAAATGCTTCAAAACACTCTGAAATACCCCTTGGAGCATTTATTGATGTATACGTACTCATTTTAACCACTTTTGGGGCAAAATTTAATTTGACCCCCCAAATTTTTTTTTGCCATAGTATAGCCTTATGTTTTTGGCCAAATTTGTGTTTGTGTTAAGTGCCCAGAAAATGCTTCAAAACACTCTCAAATACCCATGGATGTATTTATTTATGCCCAGAAAGCAATTTTAACACATTTTGGGCCAAATTTGGAGGTGACCAAAAATGGCCAATTTTGCCATAGTATAGCCTTATGTTTTTGAGCAAATTTGGGAAATATGGCAACGTCCCAAAAAACTGGAAAACACCCTGAAATACCCCTGGGAGCAATTATTAATGTACAGAAAATCATTTTAATTAGTTTTGGGGCAAAATTGGAGGTGACCCGAAATCACCATTTTTGCCATAGTATAGCCTTATGTTTTGGGGCAAATTTGGGAAATATGGCAACCTCCCCAAAAAACCTGGAAAACACCTCAAAATACCCCTGGGAGTATTTATTGATGTATAAATACTCATTTGAACCACTTTTGGGGAAAAATTAAATTTGACCCGAAATCACCATTTTTGCCATAGTATAGCCTTATGTTTTTGGCCATTTTGGGACATACGGTGAATGCTCCAAAAATGCTTCAAAACACTCTCAAATACCCCTGGGAGCATTTATTAATGTACAGAAAATCATTTTAATTAGTTTTGGGGCAAAATTGGAGGTGACCCAAAATCACCATTTTTGCCATAGTATAGCCTTATGTTTTTGGCCATTTTGGGACATACGGTGAATGCTCAGAAAATGCTTCAAAACACTCTGAAATACCTCTGGGAGCATTTATTGATGTATAAATACTCATTTTAACCACTTTTGGGGCTAACTTAAATTTTACCCCAATCACCATTTTTGCCATAGTATAGCCTTATGTTTTTGGCCAAATTTGGGACATACAGTAAATACTAAGAAAATGCTTCAAAACACTCTCAAATACCTCTGGGAGCATTTATTGATGTATAAATACTCATTTTAACCACTTTTGGGGCAAAATTAAATTTTACCCAAGTCACCATTTTTGCCATAGTATAGCCTTATGTTTTTGACCAAATTTGGGACATACGGTAAATAATAAGAAAATGCTTCAAAACACTCTCAAATACCTCTGGGAGCATTTATTGATGTATAAATACTCATTTTAACCACTTTTGGGGCTAACTTAAATTTTACCCCAATCACCATTTTTGCCATAGTATAGCCTTATGTTTTTGGCCATTTTGGGACATACGGTGAATGCTCAGAAAATGCTTCAAAACACTCTCAAATACCTCTGGGGGCATTTATTGATGTATAAATACTCATTGTAACCACTTTTGGGGCAAAATTAAATTTTACCCAAATCACCATTTTTGCCATAGTATAGCCTTATGTTTTTGACCAAATTTGGGACATACGGTAAATACTAAGAAAATGCTTCAAAACACTCTCAAATACCTCTGGGGGCATTTATTGATGTATAAATACTCATTGTAACCACTTTTGGGGCAAAATTAAATTTTACCAACATCACCATTTTTGCCATAGTATAGCCTTATGTTTTTGACCATTTTGGGACATACGGTGAATGCTCAGAAAATGCTTCAAAACACTCTGAAATACCTCTGGGAGCATTTATTGATGTATAAATACTCATTTTAACCACTTTTGGGGCAAAATTAAATTTTACCCGAAATCACCATTTTTGCCATAGTATAGCCTTATGTTTTTGGCCATTTTGGGACATACGGTGAATGCTCCAAAAATGCTTCAAAACACTCTCAAATACCCCTGGGAGCATTTATTAATGTACAGAAAATCATTTTAATTAGTTTTGGGGCAAAATTGGAGGTGACCCAAAATCACCATTTTTGCCATAATATAGCCTTATGTTTTTGGCCATTTTGGGACATACGGTGAATGCTCAGAAAATGCTTCAAAACACTCTCAAATACCTCTGGGGGCATTTATTGATGTATAAATACTCATTGTAACCACTTTTGGGGCAAAATTAAATTTTACCCAAATCACCATTTTTGCCATAGTATAGCCTTATGTTTTTGACCAAATTTGGGACATACGGTAAATACTAAGGAAATGCTTCAAAACACTCTCAAATACCTCTGGGGGCATTTATTGATGTATAAATACTCATTTTAACCACTTCTGGGGCAAAATTAAATTTTACCCAAGTCACCATTTTTGCCATAGTATAGCCTTATGTTTTTGGCCATTTTGGGACATACGGTGAATGCTCCAAAAATGCTTCAAAACACTCTAAAATACCCCTGGATGTATTTATTTAGGCCCACAAAGCCATTTTAACACATTTTGGGCCAAATTTGGAGGTGACCAAAAATGGCCAATTTTGCCATTATGTTTTTGGCCATTTTGGGACATACGGTGAATGCTCCAAAAATGCTTCAAAACACTCTCAAATACCCCTGGAGCATTTATTAATGTACAGAAAATCATTTTAATTAGTTTTGGGGCAAAATTGAGGTGACCGAAATTACCATTTTTGCCATAATATAGCCTTATGTTTTTGGCCAAATTTGGGACATACGGTGAATGCTCAGAAAATGATTCAAAACACTTCAAAATACCTCTGGGAGCATTTATTGATGTATAAATACTCATTTTAACCACTTTTGGGGCAAAATTAAATTTGATCCAAAATCACCATTTTTGCTATAGTATAGCCTTATGTTTTTGGGCAAATTTGGGAAATATGGCAACCTCCCCAAAAAACCTGGAAAACACCTCAAAATACCCCTGGGAGCATTTATTGATGTATAAATACTCATTTTAACCACTTCTGGGGCAAAATTAAATTTTACCCAAGTCACCATTTTTGCCATAGTATAGCCTTATGTTTTTGGCCATTTTGGGACATACGGTGAATGCTCCAAAAATGCTTCAAAACACTCTAAAATACCCCTGGATGTATTTATTTAGGCCCACAAAGCCATTTTAACACATTTTGGGCCAAATTTGGAGGTGACCAAAAATGGCCAATTTTGCCATTATGTTTTTGGCCATTTTGGGACATACGGTGAATGCTCCAAAAATGCTTCAAAACACTCTCAAATACCCCTGGAGCATTTATTAATGTACAGAAAATCATTTTAATTAGTTTTGGGGCAAAATTGGAGGTGACCCGAAATTACCATATTTGCCATAATATAGCCTTATGTTTTTGGCCAAATTTGGGACATACGGTGAATGCTCAGAAAATGATTCAAAACACTTCAAAATACCTCTGGGAGCATTTATTGATGTATAAATACTCATTTTAACCACTTTTGGGGCAAAATTAAATTTGATCCAAAATCACCATTTTTGCCACAGTATAGCCTTATGTTTTTGGGCAAATTTGGGAAATATGGCAACCTCCCCAAAAAACCTGGAAAACACCTCAAAATACCCCTGGGAGCATTTATTGATGTATAAATACTCATTTTAACCACTTTTGGGGCAAAATTAAATTTGACCCGAAATCACCATTTTTGCCATAGTATAGCCTTATGTTTTTGGCCATTTTGGGACATACGGTGAATGCTCCAAAAATGCTTCAAAACACTCTCAAATACCCCTGGACGTATTTATTTAGGCCCACAAAGCCATTTTAACACATTTTGGAGCTAAATTGGAGCTGAGCCGTAGGATTTTTCATGTTGATCTTTGGAGACTTTAAATAAAGGCAAAATGAACATTATTATGTGACCCACATCGTTCACGTTCGCTCTCGACTGTAGATGATAAACAGCTGTTTTTACTGACGTCCATCGCCGTGTCTCTGACGGATCTGGGGTCGTCGCCGTGGTAACCAGGTGTACGTCAGACGTCTGGTGATGTCACTCACCTGTCGTCCTCCTCCGCTCTGTCCTATCGCTGTCGCCTCGTGTTGTGTTTAATGCCAGGCTCCAGTGTGATGTGTTCACTGTCACTGGGATAAATGACTCACAGCTCCACAGTAATAATCATATTCATCATAATCCTACAGCAGCAGGACACTGGACCTGGCTTTGTTCACACTCACTCTTTATTCACAGAAAAACAAACTTAAAGCCTCAAACCTTTTCAATTAAGTAAAAATATAAAGTCAATGAGGCCAAAATAGGTTTGAAAATACTAATCACATTTTGAATGTAGTCAATAGTCAGTCCTAAAAAATAAGAACAATAATTCCCACAAATAGAACAAGTCAATCAAATGGTCCCAACAGATGCATTCTTATTAAAAGTGTTTTTTACACCGTGACCCACTCAGACTCCTCTCTTTTGTTAATAACAGGCTTTAGTCGGTGTCGTCGCACAAACACTGGACTAACCTCTGTTATTAAAGCACTGTCGCACAAGTCACTCTCAAATCCCTCTAAAACCTGGTCCCTGTCTCTGTTAGTCCTCAGTCCAGGTCTCCGTCTGGTCTCAGTCAGATCTCAGTCTCGGTCTTTGCCGTTCAGCTCTTTTCTGAAAGGACTCGTCTCTGAATCACAGCTCGGTGAGTAAACAACACAATAAGGACAACTATTTTGGATCAATTTGAATATAATTCCAAATAAACAAAGATGGAGGTTAGGCTTAGAGTCAAATTATCTGTGAACGATTGCTTTGGAGCAAGAATAGGAAGAGTCATTAATTACTCTGTAGAAACTGGCCAATGTTCTGTGAAAAGGGCCTGACAGTAATATACCTGATCAGACCAGAGAGAAAATAACATTTACAAATGAAAACTGAATATTCAGGCCACACTTCAGGTGAACACACCAAAGACCCTCAGAACAGTTCCAGTTTTAAGTTTCAGAAGCTGTTCATGAATGGAGTAAGAACGACCAGAGTGACTTGTTTGAGGCTGGAATAATGACTCAATGGAACAAGATTAAAAATCTTGGGAGTGGGCGTCCACACTAATGGGATTTTGTTTTAAAATCATGAAATGAAACAATTTTCCCAAATATCTGTTTTGACCCATTTTCGATCGAAAACGTTGAAAGTTCTGTTTTTATTTATTTTTTAAGCCCTAATTTTGATATTTATTATTATTTATTATTGCACTGATGTAAAACACTTTGGTTAATCTCTGGAGGAGTTTAAAATGAGATGTATTTTGTTATTTTTGCCGGATTGTGCTGCTGCGTCTGCACTCGTCACGTTTCTTTAGCCTCTGTTTGTTTTTGAAAGATCTAACGACAGATTTGTGAATGAACTGGTTTCAGAGATGTTTGAGAAGTTGGACGAAGAGTCGACGAAGCGTTTCGCTCAAATCGGACCAGAGCCGCTCAAACCTGTTCAGGTACGAGTCCTCAGTGAACCAGCAGGGGGCAGCACTCGGACTCTGGCAGGGTTAGTGTGGACGAGTGAAAGTAAACACATTTAGGTCATAAATTATTATATTATATATTGTTATAAATTAGTGCATACACTTTTTTAACTAAATAAATAAATCTACTGGTGATTCTACAAAAAGCATAAAAAGCACTTTTTATTTTACCTCAAGATAAACGGAGGTTAGGCTTAGAGTCAAATTATTTATTTAAGATAAATACTCATTTAAAACACTTTTGGGGCTAAATTGGAGGTGACCCATTTTTGCCATAGTACAGCATTTTGTTTTTGACCAAATTTGGGACAAATGGTGATGGCCCAGAAAATGGTCCAGAACACCATAAAGTACTTCTGGATGTATTTATTGAGGCATAAACACTAATTTGAAGCACTTTTGGAGTGAATTTAAACAGGGCCCTAAATGGTACATAATATATACACATACTATAGTATACTACAGTCTTACCCTGTGACAATGTGAGTGTTAACTGCACTAAAACATATATAACATAAATATATACAATATGCATTTCCTCAGAGAGCTTCTAGAAAACATACCCAAAATGTCTGCTGTGTTTTAGTCAGAAAAAGAACTTTTGATAAAAAAACATCTGATCCTTTGCCTCCTTTTGGGCCGATATAGTATAGACTTACCTTTAGTCAAATCTTAAAGCTTAAAATAAATCCAAAGCAGCTGCAGAGTCAGAGGTGAGTTTGAGACGTGGTTTAATGATTTAAGTCTGAGAAAATACAAGAAAAACAGAAAAAGACCGAGACTGAGAAAGATGGATGGAAGTGAGGAATGTGCACAGAGCAAACACAAAACATGAAAAGAACATGAACAGGCGTGTTTACATAAAACTGGGACGACTGAATGAGCCCGAAGTGGATAAAGCAGTTTTTTCTCTCAGAATCAAAGACAAAACAATTGATGGCCTTTCCATCCTCCACCTGCTCCACCTCACACTCTTTTAACCCTTTAATATAATATAAATATATATAAAATACTCCACTGAAATATTTATGATTTAATAAAGAACATAATCCACCTTGAGTGTGTTTTATCTGAGTGTGTTACTCTCGGTGGGTCTGAGTGTGTTTTATCTGAGTGTGTGTTACTCTCGTGGGTCTGAGTGTGTTTTATCTGAGTGTGTGTTACTCTCGATGGGTCTGAGTGTGTGTTACTCTCGGTGGGTCTGAGTGTGTTTTATCTGAGTGTGTGTTACTCTTGTGGGTCTGAGTGTGTTTTATCTGAGTGTGTGTTACTTACGGTGGGTCTGAGTGTGTTTTATCTGAGTGTGTGTTACTCTTGTGGGTCTGAGTGTGTTTTATCTGAGTGTGTGTTACTTACGGTGGGTCTGAGTGTGTTTTATCTGAGTGTGTGTTACTCTCGTGGGTCTGAGTGTGTTTTATCTGAGTGTGTGTTACTCTCGTTGGGTCTGAGTGTGTTTTATCTGAGTGTGTGTTACTCTCGTTGGTCTGAGTGTGTGTTACTCTCGTGGGTCTGAGTGTGTTTTATCTGAGTGTGTGTTACTCTCGGTGGGTCTGAGTGTGTTTTATCTGAGTGTGTGTTACTCTCGGTGGGTCTGAGTGTGTTTTATCTGAGTGTGTGTTACTCTCGGTGGGTCTGAGTGTGTTTTATCTGAGTGTGTGTTACTCTCGGTGGGTCTGAGTGTGTGTTACTCTCGGTGGGTCTGAGTGTGTTTTATCTGAGTGTGTGTTACTCTCGTGGGTCTGAGTGTGTTTTATCTGAGTGTGTGTTACTCTCGGTGGGTCTGAGTGTGTTTTATCTGAGTGTGTGTTACTCTCGTGGGTCTGAGTGTGTTTTATCTGAGTGTGTGTTACTCTCGTTGGTCTGAGTGTGTTTTATCTGAGTGTGTGTTACTCTCGTGGGTCTGAGTGTGTTTTATCTGAGTGTGTGTTACTCTCGTGGGTCTGAGTGTGTTTTATCTGAGTGTGTGTTACTCTCGTGGGTCTGAGTGTGTTTTATCTGAGTGTGTGTTACTCTCGTGGGTCTGAGTGTGTTTTATCTGAGTGTGTGTTACTCTCGTTGGTCTGAGTGTGTTTTATCTGAGTGTGTGTTACTCTCGTGGGTCTGAGTGTGTTTTATCTGAGTGTGTGTTACTCTCGTTGGTCTGAGTGTGTTTTATCTGAGTGTGTGTTACTCTCGTGGGTCTGAGTGTGTTTTATCTGAGTGTGTGTTACTCTCGGTGGGTCTGAGTGTGTGTTACTCTCGTTGGTCTGAGTGTGTTTTATCTGAGTGTGTGTTACTCTCGGTGGGTCTGAGTGTGTTTTATCTGAGTGTGTGTTACTCTCGGTGGGTCTGAGTGTGTGTTACTCTCGTTGGTCTGAGTGTGTTTTATCTGAGTGTGTGTTACTCTCGGTGGGTCTGAGTGTGTGTTACTCTCGTTGGTCTGAGTGTGTTTTATCTGAGTGTGTGTTACTCTCGGTGGGTCTGAGTGTGTTTTATCTGAGTGTGTGTTACTCTCGGTGGGTCTGAGTGTGTGTTACTCTCGTTGGTCTGAGTGTGTTTTATCTGAGTGTGTGTTACTCTCGTTGGTCTGAGTGTGGGTCTGTCACATGTTGTTCATGACTAACCCTCGGTGCAGGGCGGGGGTAAAGTTCAGGCCAGACCCGACTCCAGACAGATCTGTGTTGTTCCTCGGAGGAAGACGGACGCTGCAGAACGAGAGGACAGAGGAGACAAGGAGGACAGAGAGGACAGAGGAGACAGAGAGGACAGAGGAGACAAGGAGGACAGAGGAGACAGAGGAGACAGAGGAGACAGAGGAGACAGAGGAGAGGTGAGTGCTGAAATAACAGATGGTTTTGTGAATGGTCAAACCCAAACTCGTCCCAGTTCCACTGATTAAATCCATTTGTCCATGATTTAAATTAACTTTAAATTGATTTTTATTGGGATATTTAGCTGGACATGAAAAAGCTTCATATTTAAAACTTATTGTTTTTATTGTTTATATAAAAAGGAAGGATAAATAAAGGTGATTATGTGTTAATTATAGTTCATAATGTTTAGATCTAACTGTGAGCTGTCTTAACTCACTCATTTGTAAAGACACAGCTGTAAAAGTCAGACCTGAGCGTTTACAGCTGCAGCCTGTTACTATTTTAAACCCGTCACAGTTTATCAGCGACGGGCCATAAATCCAGCAGCAGAAAGTCAACAAGTGCACTTCTCTCGGAAAATAAACCTCAAAATCACTTCATTTGACGCTTTTAAAGTTTTAAAAACAGGAAGTTCCTGATAAAAACAGCAAAAGTCTGTAAGAGTCAGAGTCCGAATGGGTCCAGAGCAAACACACTCTTCTAATTGTTTTAAACTGGAGCTCCACAGGTGTCTGCACTCGGACCTGTTATACTACGAACCTCTGATCTGATGTCACTACAGAGACATTTGTATTAATAAATGTTCTCGTTGGTGTGAATATAAAGCCGTTGGTGTGAATATAAAGTTGTTATTGTGAATATAAAGCTGTTGGTGTGAATATAAAGCCGTTGGTGTGAATATAAAGTTGTTATTGTGAATATAAAGTTGTTGGTGTGAATATAAAGTTGTTATTGTGAATATAAAGTTGTTGGTGTGAATATAAAGCTGTTTGTTGCAGGTGGAGATGAGGGGCTGCTGTTCTCTGTGTGAGACCCTGAAACAGAGATGTCCTCGACCGAAGGGGCTCCTGAACCTCGTCGTCACCAAAAGTAAGTCAGGATTATATCAGGATTAAACAGAAATGAACCGTACAAGGATAAATAATATAAACATGTCGAGCCTTATGTCGTACAGAAATATATCAGTGTTGAATGTTTTAATGTGAAATAAAATAAAGAAAATGAAAATAAATAAATAAACAAACACTGGTCTGGTCTAACCCCTCTCTCTGGTCTGGTCCGGTCTGGTCCGGTTTTACAGTGGTCCTCTTGGCCCTGCTGTTTGGTGTGGTCTGGTCCATCTCGGGACCTGAGTGTCTTCCTGGAGGAAACCTGTTTGGTCTCGTGGTTCTGTGGATCTGTGCGGTTCTGGGCGGAAGACTCATGAGTCTGGTCCAGTTCCCGACTCTGCCCCCATTCCCTCCTCTGCTTGGTAAGTCCTGGTTTATTCCTGGTTTGGTCCTAGTTTAGTCCTGGTTTAGTCCTGGTTTAGTCCTGGTTTAGTCCTGGTTTAGTCCTGGTTTAGACCTGGTTTAGACCTGGTTTAATCCTGGTTTATTCCTGGTTTAGTCCTGGTTTAGTCCTGGTTTAGACCTGGTTTAGACCTGGTTTAGTCCTGGTTTAGACCTGGTTTAGTCCTGGTTTAGTCCTGGTTTAGTCCTGGTTTAGTTCTGGTTTAGACCTGGTTTAGACCTGGTTTAGTCCTGGTTTAGACCTGGTTTAGTCCTGGTTTAGTCCTGGTTTAGTCCTGGTTTAGTCCTGGTTTAGACCTGGTTTAGACCTGGTTTAGTCCTGGTTTAGTCCTGGTTTAGTCCTGGTTTAGTCCTGGTTTATTCCTAGTTTAGTCCTGGTTTAGTCCTGGTTTAGTCCTGGTTTAGTCCTGGTTTAGACCTGGTTTAGACCTGGTTTAGTCCTGGTTTAGACCTGGTTTAGACCTGGTTTAGACCTGGTTTAGTCCTGGTTTAGACCTGGTTTAGACCTGGTTTAGTCCTAGTTTAGTTCTGGTTTAGACCTGGTTTAGACCTGGTTTAGTCCTGGTTTAGACCTGGTTTAGTCCTGGTTTATCCCTGGTTTAGACCTGGTTTAGACCTGGTTTAGTCCTGGTTTAGACCTGGTTTAGTCCTGGTTTAGACCTGGTTTAGTCCTGGTTTGGTCCTGGTTTAGTCCTGGTTTAGTCCTGGTTTAGTCCTGGTTTAGTCCTGGTTTAGACCTGGTTTAGACCTGGTTTAGTCCTGGTTTAGACCTGGTTTAGACCTGGTTTAGTCCTAGTTTAGTTCTGGTTTAGACCTGGTTTAGACCTGGTTTAGACCTGGTTTAGACCTGGTTTAGTCCTGGTTTAGACCTGGTTTAGACCTGGTTTAGTCCTAGTTTAGTTCTGGTTTAGACCTGGTTTAGACCTGGTTTAGTCCTGGTTTAGACCTGGTTTAGTCCTGGTTTATCCCTGGTTTAGACCTGGTTTAGACCTGGTTTAGTCCTGGTTTAGACCTGGTTTAGTCCTGGTTTAGACCTGGTTTAGTCCTGGTTTAGACCTGGTTTAGTCCTGGTTTAGTCCTGGTTTAGTCCTGGTTTAGTTCTGGTTTAGACCTGGTTTAGTCCTGGTTTAGACCTGGTTTAGTCCTGGTTTAGTCCTGGTTTAGACCTGGTTTAGTCCTGGTTTAGACCTGGTTTAGACCTGGTTTAGACCTGGTTTAGACCTGGTTTAGTCCTGGTTTAATCCTGGTTTAGTCCTGGTTTAGACCTGGTTTACTCCTGGTTTAGTCCTGGTTTAGTTCTGGTTTAGACCTGGTTTAATCCTGGTTTAGTCCTGGTTTAGACCTGGTTTAGTCCTGGTTTAGACCTGGTTTAATCCTGGTTTAGACCTGATTTAGACCTGGTTTAGTCCTGGTTTAGACCTGGTTTAGACCTGGTTTAGACCTGGTTTAGTCCTGGTTTAGACCTGGTTTAGACCTGGTTTAGACCTGGTTTAGACCTGGTTTAGTCCTGGTTTAGACCTGGTTTAGACCTGGTTTAGTCCTGGTTTAGTCCTGGTTTAGACCTGGTTTAGTCCTGGTTTAGACCTGGTTTAGACCTGGTTTAGACCTGGTTTAGACCTGGTTTAGACCTGGTTTAGACCTGGTTTAGACCTGGTTTAGACCTGGTTTAGTCCTGGTTTAGACCTGGTTTAGTCCTGGTTTAGACCTGGTTTAGACCTGGTTTAGACCTGGTTTAGACCTGGGTTAGACCTGGTTTAATCCTGGTTTAGTCCTGGTTTAGACCTGGTTTAGTCCTGGTTTAGACCTGGTTTAGTCCTGGTTTAGACCTGGTTTAGTCCTGGTTTAGACCTGGTTTAGTCCTGGTTTAGTCCTGGTTTAGTCCTGGTTTAGTTCTGGTTTAGACCTGGTTTAGTCCTGGTTTAGACCTGGTTTAGTCCTGGTTTAGTCCTGGTTTAGACCTGGTTTAGTCCTGGTTTAGACCTGGTTTAGACCTGGTTTAGACCTGGTTTAGACCTGGTTTAGTCCTGGTTTAATCCTGGTTTAGTCCTGGTTTAGACCTGGTTTAATCCTGGTTTAGTCCTGGTTTAGTTCTGGTTTAGACCTGGTTTAATCCTGGTTTAGTCCTGGTTTAGACCTGGTTTAGTCCTGGTTTAGACCTGGTTTAATCCTGGTTTAGACCTGGTTTAGACCTGGTTTAGTCCTGGTTTAGACCTGGTTTAGACCTGGTTTAGACCTGGTTTAGTCCTGGTTTAGACCTGGTTTAGACCTGGTTTAGACCTGGTTTAGCCCTGGGTTAGACCTGGTTTAGTCCTGGTTTAGACCTGGTTTAGACCTGGTTTAGACCTGGTTTAGACCTGGGTTAGACCTGGTTTAATCCTGGTTTAGTCCTGGTTTAGACCTGGTTTAGACCTGGTTTAGACCTGGTTTAGACCTGGGTTAGACCTGGTTTAATCCTGGTTTAGTCCTGGTTTAGACCTGGTTTAGTCCTGGTTTAGACCTGGTTTAGACCTGGTTTAGACCTGGTTTAGACCTGGTTTAGTCCTGGTTTAGTCCTGGTTTAGACCTGGTTTAGACCTGGTTTAGACCTGGTTTAGTCCTGGTTTAGACCTGGTTTAGACCTGGTTTAGACCTGGTTTAGTCCTGGTTTAGACCTGGTTTAGACCTGGTTTAGACCTGGTTTAGACCTGGTTTAGACCTGGTTTAGACCTGGTTTAGTCCTGGTTTAGACCTGGTTTAGACCTGGTTTAGTCCTGGTTTAGACCTGGTTTAGACCTGGTTTAGTCCTGGTTTAGACCTGGTTTAGACCTGGTTTAGACCTGGTTTAGTCCTGGTTTAGACCTGGTTTAGTCCTGGTTTAGACCTGGTTTAGACCTGGTTTAGACCTGGTTTAGACCTGGTTTAGACCTGGTTTAGTCCTGGTTTAATCCTGGTTTAGTCCTGGTTTAGACCTGGTTTAGACCTGGTTTAGACCTGGTTTAGACCTGGTTTAGTCCTGGTTTAATCCTGGTTTAGTCCTGGTTTAGACCTGGTTTAATCCTGGTTTAGTCCTGGTTTAGTTCTGGTTTAGACCTGGTTTAATCCTGGTTTAGTCCTGGTTTAGACCTGGTTTAGTCCTGGTTTAGACCTGGTTTAATCCTGGTTTAGACCTGATTTAGACCTGGTTTAGTCCTGGTTTAGACCTGGTTTAGACCTGGTTTAGACCTGGTTTAGTCCTGGTTTAGACCTGGTTTAGACCTGGTTTAGTCCTGGTTTAGACCTGGTTTAGACCTGGTTTAGTCCTGGTTTAGTCCTGGTTTAGACCTGGTTTAGTCCTGGTTTAGACCTGGTTTAGACCTGGTTTAGACCTGGTTTAGTCCTGGTTTAGACCTGGTTTAGACCTGGTTTAGACCTGGTTTAGTCCTGGTTTAGACCTGGTTTAGACCTGGTTTAGACCTGGTTTAGTCCTGGTTTAGACCTGGTTTAGACCTGGTTTAGTCCTGGTTTAGACCTGGTTTAGACCTGGTTTAGACCTGGTTTAGTCCTGGTTTAGACCTGGTTTAGTCCTGGTTTAGACCTGGTTTAGACCTGGTTTAGACCTGGTTTAGACCTGGGTTAGACCTGGTTTAATCCTGGTTTAGTCCTGGTTTAGACCTGGTTTAGTCCTGGTTTAGACCTGGTTTAGACCTGGTTTAGTCCTGGTTTAGACCTGGTTTAGTCCTGGTTTAGACCTGGTTTAGACCTGGTTTAGACCTGGTTTAGACCTGGGTTAGACCTGGTTTAATCCTGGTTTAGTCCTGGTTTAGACCTGGTTTAGTCCTGGTTTAGACCTGGTTTAGTCCTGGTTTAGTCCTGGTTTATCCCTGGCTGCAGTACCCCTCCCGTCCTGCAGGTGGCTGTATTACCAGTGTGTTTTTCAGGGATGCTGTTGGCTGGTCTGGTTCTGAGGAACGTTCCGTTTGTTTCTGAAGCCGTCTACATCGATTCTCGTTGGTCGTCTTCTTTGAGGAACATGGCTCTGGCCGTGATCCTGACCAGAGCCGGACTCGGACTCAATCCCTCGGTAACGGACCCCAGACCATCCTGTCTCCTCTCCTAACCCCTGTGTCCTCGTGTCCTCGTCTCCTCAGGCCTTGGTGGGTCTGAAGGGGTCTGTGGTCCTCTCCTAACCCCTGTGTCCTCGTGTCCTCGTCTCCTCAGGCCTTGGTCCGTCTGAAGGGGGTCTGTGGTCCTCTCCTAACCCCTCTGTCCTCGTGTCCTCGTCTCCTCAGGCCTTGGTGGGTCTGAAGGGGTCTGTGGTCCTCTCCTAACCCCTCTGTCCTCGTGTCCTCGTCTCCTCAGGCCTTGGTGGGTCTGAAGGAGTCTGTGGTCCTTTCCTAACCCCTCTGTCCTCGTGTCCTCGTCTCCTCAGGCCTTGGTGGGTCTGAAGGAGTCTGTGGTCCTTTCCTAACCCCTCTGTTCTCGTCTCCTCAGGCCTTGGTCCGTCTGAAGGGGTCTGTGGTCCTCTCCTAACCCCTCTGTCCTCGTGTCCTCGTCTCCTCAGGCCTTGGTGGGTCTGAAGGGGTCTGTGGTCCTCTCCTAACCCCTCTGTCCTCGTGTCCTCGTCTCCTCAGGCCTTGGTCCGTCTGAAGGGGTCTGTGGTCCTTTCCTAACCCCTCTGTCCTCGTGTCCTCGTCTCCTCAGGCCTTGGTGCGTCTGAAGGCGGTCTGTGTGCGTCTGGCGGTCGGACCCTGTCTGATGGAGGCTTTTATTGTGGCGGTGATGTCCCACTTCCTGCTGAAGCTGCCCTGGGTCTGGGGCTTCATTTTGGGGTAAACACTGCCACCTTTTCCTCCAGTGGACAGCTGTGGTACTGCAGCCTCCACAGACCCTGCAGTAATACTTTAGTCTGGGTTCATTTCGTGGCGTAACCTGTTTGCTGTAGGTTTGTTCTGGCGGCGGTGTCTCCGGCTGTGGTCGTCCCGTCCATGTTGCTGCTGCAGAGAGAGGGCTACGGCGTCGACAAGGTGCACTTATCACACAGGTTATAAACAGGTTATTACACAGGTTATTACCTTCTCTGACGCTGTCCCATCCTCAGGGCATCCCCACTCTGCTGATGGCTGCAGGAAGCTTCGACGACATCTTGGCCATCACCGGATTCTCCACCTGTTTGGGCATCGCCTTCTCCACAGGTCAGGGTTCAGATGGACTTGAACAGGTTTTAGATGGACTTGGAGATTTTGTTGGATTTAAAGAGGATTTAGATCAATTTAAACTTGTCTTGAACAGGTTTCAGCTGGTTCTAAACAGGTTTCAGCTGGTTCCAAACAGGTTTCAGCTGGTTTTAAACAGGTTTCAGCTGGTTTTAAACAGGTTTCAGCTGGTCTTGAACAGGTTTCAGCTGGTTCTAAACAGTTCCTCTGGTGCAGGTTCCACGTGGCTGAACGTCCTGAAGGGGCTGCTGGAGGTGGTGGGGGGCATCGGGGCCGGACTGGTCCTGGGACTGTTCCTCGCTCTGTTCCCGAGTCAAGACCAGGTCTGTTCTGGACCGACCCGGACCAGTACCGACCCGGACCAGGACCGACCCGGACCTAGACCAGGACCAGGACCAGGACCAACCCAGACCAGTACCGACCTGGACCAGTACCGACCTGGACCCAGACCAGCACCGACAGAACCTAAACACCTAAAAACGGTTCTGACCCGGTTCTGACCTGGTTCTGTTGCAGGAGGAGTTGGTTCTGACCCGGACTCTGCTGCTCCTGGGCCTGGCGGTCTTCTCGGTTTTCCTGAGTCACGTGGTGGGTTTTGCCGGAGCCGGAGGTCTGTGTGTTCTGGTTCTGTCGTTTGGAGCAGGTCTGGGCTGGAAGAACCACAAGGTCCGGTTCTGTTCCACACTTTTCAAACATCACCATAAACACAAACGAGAACAGACGAGAACAAACGAGAACAGACGAGAACAGACGAGAACAAACGAGAACAGACGAGAACAGACGAGAACAAACGAGAACAGACGAGAACAAACGAGAACAGACGAGAACAGACGAGAACAAACGAGAACAGATGAGAACAAATGAGAACAGACGAGAACAGACGAGAACAAACGAGAACAGACGAGAACAGACGAGAACAAACGAGAACAGATGAGAACAAATGAGAACAGACGAGAACAGACGAGAACAGACGAAAACAAACGAGAACAGATGAGAACAAATGAGAACAGACGAGAACAGACGAGAACAGATGAGAACAAACGAGAACAGACGAGAACAAACGAGAACAGACGAGAACAGACGAGAACAGACGAGAACAGATGAGAACAAATGAGAACAGACGAGAACAGACGAGAACAGACGAGAACAAACGAGAACAGACGAGAACAAACGAGAACAGATGAGAACAAACGAGAACAGATGAGAACAAATGAGAACAGACGAGAACAGACGAGAACAGACGAAAACAAACGAGAACAGATGAGAACAAATGAGAACAGACGAGAACAGACGAGAACAGATGAGAACAAACGAGAACAGATGAGAACAGACGAGAACAGACGAGAACAAACGAGAACAAACGAGAACAAATGAGAACAGACGAGAACAGACGAGAACAAACTAGAACAAACGAGAACAGACGAGAACAAACGAGAACAGACGAGAACAAACGAGAACAGACGAGAACAGACGAGAACAGACGAGAACAGATGAGAACAGATGAGAACCCGCAGGAGGAGGTTCTGAAGATCCAACAATCAAAGTTCTATAAAATAATAAAAGTCAGAAATTCTGAAAAACTAAAGAGAAATCAGTCGATGAATGAACATTAAAGACAATACAGTAAATAATAAAGATGTTCTCAGAAACATTTCAGATCCTTCAGTCGTGAGTAAACGAATAAAAACAAATAGCAGCAGTAAAGAGCTACAGCGCCCCCCAGAGGACAAGTCCTGAGACACAAACTATTGATTTGATTTACAATTATCTTCTGTTCTTTCACTTTGCATTTTATAAACTAATAAAAATAAACAGACTTCATAGTTTACTTTTCAAATCCACACCTGAATAAACTCAACAACGGCCTGAGACACAACAGAAAACACTTGAAACAATTGCAGTTTTTCTGTTTTACATTGACGTTGTTGCAGGAGTTTTGTATTGTTTTGAGCTCAGTTTGGAGCCTGTCAGAAATGAGAAGAAATGGAAGTAAACTCTTTCAATAAATGTTTGACGAGCACACGCTTCAGAAAAACTACAAAACCAGCAGCCATTTAGTTCCATTTGAATAATATAGAATTTCAGTTTTTGAAGAAAAGGCTACATTTCAAACTTTACTAAAGTTTTTGAGAAAGAACTGAGTGTTTTTTGTTTTATTTTTGACAAAAAGCTCAAAGACAAACCTGCTGCAGCTGGATTCTCTTGAACACACTCAGGTACTTCCTGTACTTCCTGTCAAAATGTCAAAATAAATGGGGCTCTGGCTCCACCTGGTGACAGAACCAAGTATTGGCAGTTTTTTTAAAATAGAATTTACGATGAACACCTACCTTTTTATTTATTTATTACAAACGCTGAATTTTCTGACTTTAAAGCTCAAACTAAAACTAAATTCTGAGATGAACAGTCAGAATTTTGATCCTTTTTTTTGTAATTCTTAAACATAAACATAAACAGACTCAGATGAGACAGTTTTGGTCTTGGTTGTTTTTTCTGCCCAGGCTCCGGTGGCGGCGCTGGTCGGTCGGGCCTGGGACGTGTTTCAGCCGATGCTCTTCGGTTTGATCGGAGCCGAGATCATCATCAGCTCGCTCAGCCCTAGCACCGTGGGTAGGAAACCCCGTACATCCCTGTGTCTCTACTTTTCATCAGTTTTCTGTAGATTTACATAAAAAGTGTCGTGGAATGTCACTTACTGCACAAATCTGAGCTCTGCACACTTCCACTGCCTTTTGTTCCCTTCTCTTTTCCCCTAATCTTCCCCTGGTCTCTTAGGCCTGTTTTATTCTGTTTCCTCAGCTCTGTTTAATTCAGTTTTATTCCCTTCCCTCAGTTCTGTTTTATTCCCTTCCCTCAGTTCTGTTTTATTCAGTTTTATTCCCTTCCCTCAGTTCTGTTTTATTCCCTTCCCTCAGTTCTGTTTTATTCAGTTTTATTCTCTTCCCTCAGGTCTGTTTTATCCCCTCAGGTCTGTTTTATTCCCTCCCCTCAGGTCTGTTTTATTCAGTTTTATTCCCTCCCCTCAGGTCTGTTTTATTCCCTCAGGTCTGTTTTATTCCCTCAGGTCTGTTTTATTCCCTCAGGTCTGTTTTATTCCCTCAGGTCTGTTTTATTCCCTCAGGTCTGGGCGTGGCCTGTCTCAGCGTGGGTCTGCTCGTTCGTTTGCTCGTCACCTTCGTCTTGGTTCATTTCGGAGGGTTTAATCTGAAGGAGAAGCTGTTCATCTCCGTGGCCTGGCTCCCGAAGGCCACTGTCCAGGTCTCAAACCTAAACTGTCTTATTCACCACCGTTCAGACCGAGGAGGGTTCGAGGGACAGTTTATAGCAGTTATTTGTTAGACTGGCCGGCTGTCCCAATCCTTTTTCTTTCCCGTAAAGATCCCGGCGCCTCTCGGTTAAATCCTGGTTGTGTTTCAGGCGGCGATCGGCTCCAAAGCTCTGGACATGGCTCGAGAAGAAGGAGACCAGGTTCTGGAGAAGTTTGGGCTGGACGTGCTAACGTTAGCCGTGTTAGCGATTCTCATCACAGCTCCCATCGGTGCTTTAGGAATCGGCCTGACGGGGCCCCGCCTCCTGACCCTGCAGGTCAAAGGTCAGTACGGTGCCTCAGAGGGAGCTGCACCTGTAACAGCAGGCTTTAGTTGGATTTGAACAGGTTTTAGTTGGATCTGTACAGGTTTTAGTTGGATCTGTACAGGTTTTGTTGGACAGTATTATCTGTTTTTTTTTAGAGGCAGAGACTGGACCAGCGTCTCCGAGATCCACCAACGCCAGAACCGAGAAGGACAGTGTGTCTCTGGAGAAGGACAGAGTGTCTCTGGAGAAGGACGGAGTGTCTCTGGAGAAGGACGGCGTGTCTCTGCAGAAGGACGGCGTGTCTCTGCAGAAGGACGGCGTGTCTCTGGAGAATGACGGAGTGTCTCTGCAGAAGGACGGCGTGTCTCTGCAGAAGGACAGTGTGTCTCTGGAGAAGGACGGAGTGTCTCTGCAGAAGGACGGAGTGTCTCTGCAGAAGGACGGCGTGTCTCTGCAGAAGGACGGAGTGTCTCTGCAGAAGGACGGAGTGTGTCTTGAGAGCAGGTTCTGAGAAGGTTTCAGTAAATGTAGCGGCAGGTTTATTCTGGGTCTAGTGGGTCTAGAACAGGTTTAATAAAGACTAACACTCGATGTCTGCTTAACTTACTTTAACTGTGTCCTTCAGGAGGAAGATGTCCCACAGGGACATTTGTTTTCACAGTCACAGCATATAACATACTCCATACATGAAATAACCCTTGCCCTTAGGGACAGTCAGGGTCAAAGGTCGATCTGAGCAGTTCCTAAAGAAACAAACACAGGACGATAACGGCTGGGTTTATGGACTGGTCTCTGCTCGAGTTGTTTTCATCTGTGACACTTTTAATGCTGTTGTTAGACCTGTTGTTTAATATTTTGTTTTGTTTTTATTAACGAGTCATTATTTTTACTGCTTAGTGCTTAGCTTAATGTCCATGATATTTAACTAAAGTTTAAATGCACACAGCTCCATCCTTTTATTTATATTATTTTCTGATGAAAATTAAACTGATACAATTATTAAATGTTTTTTATCCTGTTTATTATAAATCACTGTTTTCTCATCTTTTTTATTTTAAACTGAGTCAGTGTTTTACTTTAATAAAAACAGCTCTTTGTTAAATTAAAGTTTGCTTCTCATTAATAAATATCCTCAGAACTAAACTAGGACTAAACCAGGTCTAGACCAGGACTAAACCAGGACTAAACCAGGTCTAAACCAGGTCTAGACCAGGACTAAACCAGGTCTAGACCAGGTCTAAAGCATGTCTAAACCAGGTCTAATCCAGGTCTAAAGCAGGTCTAGACCAGGACTAAACCAGGTCTAAACCAGGTCTAATCCAGGACTAAACCATGTCTAAACCAGGACTAAACCAGGTCTAATCCATGACTAAACCAGGACTAAACCAGGTCTAAACCAGGACTAAACCAGGACTAAACCAGGTCTAAACCAGGACTAAACCAGGTCTAATCCATGACTAAACCAGGACTAGACCAGGACTAAACCAGGTCTAAACCATGTCTAAACCAGGACTAAACCAGGTCTAAACCAGGTCTAGACCAGGACTAAACCAGGTCTAAACCATGTCTAAACCAGGACTAAACCAGGTCTGAACCAGGACTAAACCAGGTCTAAACCAGGACTAAACCAGGTCTAAACCAGGTCTAAACCAGGACTAAACCAGGTCTAAACCTGTAAAATCGTTTTTTAACAAAGAAAATAACCACACGAGAATTTATTTATAATGGGTTTGTTTTTATTTCTGTTTACATTTTTGATAATAATAATACAAAAAATAACACAAACATGGAATATCCCAACTTCAATAAATAATAATAAATAGTGTGTTGAGTCACATTTTGCTGCAACAAGAAAATTCATAAAAACAGTAACCAGAGTCGTGCTTCCATAAAAAAAATGAAGAAAAATCAAAAAATGTATCCTAAAGAAATGCTTTACAGGTGCATTTCCACAAACTCTTCAAATAAATAAAATGTAGGAGCAAAAAATTTACAGTAAAAATAGAAATTCAAAATAAATATATATATATATATTTTTTTTTTCATGGAAACACAACTAATATACATTAACTCCATGTAACGTCTGAACAACTCTGGAATAATTCAGTTTTAATTGTTTGTAAATATATCTAAAATTACAAAGAGAAAAAGTTTGACCTAAACTCAAACAATTCAATTCACAAAGAAAACTACATTTGTTTAATCTACATTTTCATTTTAACATTTTCTGTTTCATATTTTTTCTTCTGCCCCCGTTAGCATCACCAGCTAAATCCTCTCACTTTTGTCAAAACTCAAGTTTCACGAGAATGTAAAAAAAAATGTTTTTAATATTTTATTCCCAACAGAACCTTAAAATCTCTGAAGCTGAAGATATTTTACAGTTTCTTTAAAAATAACAGCTCTTGTTTTGTTTAGTCCCACCTAGTTAACTTTATTGCCTTTTGTTGACCCTGTCCCAACTTGAGACATGTTGCTGAATTAAATTAAAACTAACTTTTCATGAAACTGTTATATATCTAAGTTATTATGAATAAAATATGGTTTAAGGAGATTTGAATTTGACATTTTACACTTTTTCAGAACTGGGTTTATTTAAAAGAAATCTGCTTTTGTTTGTGAATAAATAAATAAAAACCTTTTGAATATTGTTATTATTTGTGCCGTGGTCCGTCTTTGGGCCCGATTTATGCTGAAAGTTGAATTTAAAGTGAGTTGCTCTTGGTCTGGCTCAGAGTCTGAGCACACAAACCCTCCACCGCGGTAAGGTGGCAACTCAAGGAGGGGGGTATTAGTGTCTTAAGACAGCTGTCTGAAGACTTAAAAAAATAAGTAAAACTTGTCTGAAGACTTAGAAAAATAAGTAAAACTTGTCTGAAGACTTAGAAAAATAAGTAAAACTTCTCTGAAGACTTAGAAAAATAAGTAAAACTTGTCTGAAGACTTAAAAAAATAAGTAAAACTTGTCTGAAGACTTAAAAAAATAAGTAAAAAACTTGTCTGAAGACTTAGAAAAATAAGTAAAACTTGTCTGAAGACTTAAAAAAATAAGTAAAACTTGTCTGAAGACTTAAAAAAATAAGTAAAACTTGTCTGAAGACTTAGAAAAATAAGTAAAACTTGTCTGAAGACTTAGAAAAATAAGTAAAACTTGTCTGAAGACTTAAAAAAATAAGTAAAACTTGTCTGAAGACTTAAAAAAATAAGTAAAAAACTTGTCTGAAGACTTAAAAAAATAAGTAAAACTTGTCTGAAGACTTAGAAAAATAAGTAAAACTTGTCTGAAGACTTAAAAAAAAATAAGTAAAACTTGTCTGAAGACTTAAAAAAAATAAGTAAAACTTGTCTGAAGACTTAGAAAAATAAGTAAAAAACTTGTCTGAAGACTTAGAAAAATAAGTAAAACTTGTCTGAAACCTTGAGCTGGTCCTAAATGAGGCCTCGTCGTTTCAGAAGAACACAACACAAAAACACAAACAAAAGAAGAAGAAGAAGAAGAAGAAGAAGAAGAAGAAGAGCAGCGACAGGAAACACTCGCAGTCGTCCTCCCTCTGAGACTCCGCCCACTTCAGCCTCGACCCAGGTGTTTACATCTGCAACACAGAGACTGGGTTAGACCTGGTTTAGACTGGGTTAGACCTGGTTTAGACCGGGTTAGACCAGGTTTAGACCTGGTTTAGACCTGGTTTAGTCCTGGGTTAGACATGGGTTAGTCCTGTCTAGTCCGGTTCAGTCCTGTCTAGTCCGGTTCAGCCCTGTCTAGTCCGGTTCAGCCCGGTCTAGTCCGGTTCAGCCCGGTCTAGTCCGGTTCAGCCCGGTCTAGTCCGGTCCAGCCCGGTCTAGTCCGGTCCAGCCCGGTCAAGTCCAGCCCGGTCCGGTCAAGTCCAGCCCGGTCCGGTCCAGCCCGGTCTAGTCTGGTCCAGTCCAGCCCGGTTTAGTCCGCTTCAGCCCGGTCTAGTCCGGTCCAGTCCGGTCAAGTCCAGCCCGGTCTAGTCTGGTTTACCTCGTACAGTCAGGACCACAGTGTATTTCCTCTGGAGTCTTTTCTGAAGCAGGAGGCGACACTCGTAGACGCCGCTGTCTCGGACCGTCACGTTCTTCAGGACCAGGGTCAGGTCTCCGTGGTCCAGGCCCGGGTCTCTCAGCTGGACCCGGTCTCTGAAGGCCGGGTGCTGGTAGTGGTTCTGGTGCCGTGGGTTCTGGTAGAACAGCAGGTACCCGGCGGACTCCAGGTCGGGCCGGCTCCACTGCAGAACCAGGACCGAGGAGTCGGGCGGAGCGGCACAGGGCAGCTCACAGTCGTCTCCGGACACGGCGCTCTGCTGCTGCACTTCTGACAAAAACACACAAACAGATAACAACACATAGAAACACAAAAAACACAAATTATGGTTTCAATCATCACTTAAAATAACTCTCAAATCCAACTAAAACCTGCTCAAATCCAACTAAAACCTGCTCAGATTAATCTAAAAAGGCAAAAACATATCAAATAAATAAATACGATCAAAGCATTAGTAGTGATAACTTTTACTGCTTAAATGATTATTTTTCCAGCAGTGATCTAACTTTTAATAACCTTCATGTGGAGTTTTATGATTATGGTCAGTTTCTTATCATTATGATTATCATCAATTTTCTGAAAATGACACGAGGCAAAATCAGACTCAACCTTTGTCTGTTTATGATTTTATTGAAGGCTGCTGTGTTCGACTTTGACCAGAACTGATCAATATCAGTTTTAAAGCTAGGTTTATCATCAGAAATATAATGCATTAAAAATCTAAAAAGGTTCTTGTATGGGTTTGTGGGGAAAGTGTTAGATTCTTTTTTATTTTTTTGTTTAGCTTAAGCCCAGAGCTCCAAACTAACACTTTCCAGCTCACTCTGTATCGACAACATTAACGTAAAACCAGATTATTATTTTAAATTTAAGCAAAGGTTAGAATAAAACTGCAGTCTCCAAATCCTAAGACAGAAAAATAAGTCAGAACATTATGCCTGCAGCAGTGGAACATACTGTGTTTATTCATAGACTCTAACGAAAAGAGAAGAAAGAGAAGAGACACTCACCCGACGTGTTGTGTTCGAGAGCGTGGCTCCATAAAACCGGCAGAAGCAGCAGTTTTAAACGCACCATTTTGATCTGAACACGCTGCTCTCTGAAAATGAGAAGATCTTTTAATATGGAGCAACGTCGCGCTGGAAACGACGGACTTTTAAAGGCACAGGGGCGTGGCTACAGGGAAGGGGCGTGGTTATAATGATGGGGCGTGGTTTTGTGAAGTAGGGCGAGACATTTTATAACTTTTTAAAAACAAAGAAAAAATGGTAAGAGTAATTCTTAAAAAAACAAAATCTTGGGCCTTTCAAAATAAAAGTTAAAACAATTGTTCTTAAAAGAAACTACAACTTTTTGCTTTAAATACATTTCTGTTGTAACACAATGTCTAAACTTTAACAAATCTCCACTAAGTTCCACTCCCTGATTTTCTTCTTTTCTTTTTTCAGCTGTTTCTCTGTTAAAAGACAAATTCAGCTGAAAATACACTTTATCTGCAGCTATTAAACTTCCTGGAACGTCATGTGACAAGTGTCGACCAATGGGAGCGCTCCTTTTTGGAGCATGAGATTGAATAGAGGTTCTCATCTATTACAATCCCTTACAATAAACAGTAGATGGATCAGAAAGACTGTTTTTACACAAATGATTGATTTTACAATAAATAGACTCATGTTGTACGTGACTAAAGCGAGCCCTGAAACTGCTGCGACACGACCAAAAGCCACAAGTTTAAGAACAGACTGTTATCTATGTTTTATAACTTTTTATGACTTGTCAGGAAGGTAAACAGATTAATCACAGCTGGAATCTTTATGACTCTGTCTGAAGTGATGCACCTGCAGAAGAAGAAGAATAAATAATAAAACTAACTCAATGTTCTGAGTTAACAGTGAAGCAAAAAAAGTCACTGCAAAGAACAAATTCAGAAGAAAACAAAGAAAAAAACAGATATAGAATAAAATAAATGCCACACTAAGTTCATTATCTTTTTTCCAACCCGGCCCCATTTGGTCTCAGGAAGTTACAGGAGTCCTACAGAACTATGAAATTTGTCAGGAAGTATCCCGATGCGGTGTGGAACATAATAACAACAGTATTGGGTTTGTTGTACTTCTATTTTCAAACAATAAAAACATTATCAACAAAAAACACGAAAAATGGCCGTCCCACACATAAATACAGTCAATAAGACCTGGTTCTGCCCTGGTCTTAGTCTGGTTCAACCAGTCTTTTCTCACTTTAAAAGTCCATTACCTTATTTTTTTACACAGTTTCATTTAGTTTTTCAGTGTAATAACCTAAAGTTTATTGTAACTAAAAGACCTCAAGACATGATCTAGTCTTTATAATGAAGGATTTGAATAGATGAGAATGATCAGTCCACAGCAGGATTTTGTCCAATCACAGCTCACTTCAGGTAAAAAGGAGCGCTCCCATTGGTCGACACTGATGTCAACAACGAAGGAACAAGGAAATAAACCAAGGAAATGGGTTATTCTGTTGGAAATATGACTTATTTTACAGAGAAACAGCTCAAAAAAAGATAAAAATAGAGAAACAGGAGCAAATGAAACATGGATAAATGTGATTACAAGACGAACTGAATAAAAAAAAAGTTGACCAGAACATTCACAATAAATCAGTCTAAAGCCTGTCTCAGACCAAAAGGATTCAGTCAGAGTTAAAAGCTTTTCTTCAGAGAAGTGAGAGGGTCGTGGTGCGTTCACAGGTGCTCAGTAAACCACAGCGCCCACTCTCACAGGAAACAAACTGTTCATCGTCTCAAACCTTTCATTTAACGCCACACGATGAAGAGACCAGCAGCTCCGGCTCTGACGCTCCGTGAGTCAGACGCTTTGATTCACATCCAGGCCTGGTTTAGACCCAGTTTAGACCTGGTTTAGTCCTGGTTTAGACCCGGTTTAGACTCGTTCAGTCAAAATTTAGTAATGAAGCCCTGGTTTATCTATTCTTACTGTTTAAATCTTGGGTTAACCCTTGATTCTAGATTGTTGCAGGTTTGGTCCTGGTTTAGACCCGTTTAAACCAGGTTTACACCTGTTTAGACCTGGTTTAGCCCTAGTTTGGGCCTGGTTTAGTCTGGTTTAGTCCTGGTTTAGACCTGGTTTAGCCCTAGTTTGGGCCTGGTTTAGTCTGGTTTAGTCCTGGTTTAGACCTGGTTTAGTCCTGGTTTAGACCTGTTTGGGCCTGGTTTAGACCTGGTTTAGACCTGGTTTAGTCTGGTTTAGTCCTGGTTTAGTCCTGGTTTAGACCTGTTTAGCCCTAGTTTGGGCCTGGTTTAGACCTGATTTAGACCTGTTTAGCCCTGGTTTGGGCCTGGTTTAGACCTGGTTTAGACCTGGTTTAGACCTGGTTTAGTCCTGGTTTAGACCTGTTTAGCCCTAGTTTGGGCCTGGTTTAGTCCTGGTTTAGACCTGGTTTAGACCTGGTTTAGACCTGGTTTAGACCTGGTTTAGACCTGGTTTAGTCCTGGTTTAGACCTGGTTTAGACCTGGTTTAGACCTGGTATAGACCTGGTTTAGACCTGGTTTAGTCCTGGTTTAGACCTGGTTTAGTCCTGGTTTAGTCCTGGTTTAGACCTGGTTTAGTCCTGGTTTAGTCTCGGTTTAGACCTGGTTAGTCCTGGTTTAGTACTGGTTTAGACCTGGTTTAGTCCTGGTTTAGTCTCGGTTTAGACCTGGTTTAGACCTGGTTAGTCCTGGTTTAGTCCTGGTTTAGACCTGGTTTAGTCCTGGTTTAGTCTCGGTTTAGACCTGGTTTAGACCTGGTTAGTCCTGGTTTAGTCCTGGTGGGTGTAGTTTTTCAAGTGACACTTCAGAACCTTTCTTGTCTCTTCAGTTCTGATGGCGCTGTTGAGCTGGACCCAGATCCAAGGTGAGTCCACTTCTGTTTTAGTCCAGTTTTAGATCAGATTTAGTCCAGTTTGGTCCAGTTTTGGTCCTGGTCTTGTCAGGTGTGTGTCAGAGACAGAGCTACAGTCTCTTCCTGTGGTTTTCTCTGAAGCTCTTCAAAACGGATGTGGTTCAGATTTTGTGAACTTTTTAAAAATGAAAACAGCTGAACATTGAAGACTTAAATCAAAACCAAAAAACCTTAAATGTTGACAGTTTTCAGTTCAGACCTTTTGTCTGAACTAAGGGTCTGACTTCTTAAAGGGAAGCGGGTCACGGTGCGTCCCGACAGCTCCCAGTTCTTCAGGTGGGACCCGGTGGTTCTGGACTGCGAGGACCCGGGTTGGACTCTGAGACGGACCACGGCCAAAGACAACGGGACGAAGTGTGGACAGAACTGGGGCGAACCGGACGGGTCCAGCTGCAGGTTCCACTACATCGACCCCCTGGACACCGGGTCGTACTGGTGCGAGTCCAGAGGGGGCGGGGCCTCTGAGAGGGTCAACATCAGTGTCACAGGTACGGAGGGGGCGGGGCTTCTGAGAACTGAGAAGACGGAGTCCACATTACAACAGTTGTCTACAGGATCACAGTAAACAAAGACAGCCTCTTTAGCTTCGTTCGTATTGATTTATGCTAATTAGCCACGTTCTTCTTTGATCGATTCTGTTAAATGTGACACGCAGCATGTCCCTGTGTCTCAGTCCGAGGTGTGGTCCTGCAGAGTCCGGTCCTCCCTGTAACAGAGGGACAGAACCTCTCTCTGTTCTGTCTCCATCACACTTCCTCCGGCCTCACAGCTCGTTTCCATAGAGACGGACACTTCCTGTCGGAGCAGCCTACAGGTCACATGACCATCCAGCAGGTGTCAGCGTCTGATGAAGGTGTGTATCAGTGTGAGATCAAAGGAGAGCTCTCCGAGTCCAGCTGGATCCAGGTCAGACCAGGTGAGTCCTGTTAGACCTGTTAGACCGGGGTTAGACCTGTTAGACCGGGGTTAGACCGGGTTAGACCAGGACTGGTTTGGTCCTGGATCTGAAGGTCAGGGGTCACATGTGTCTCAGTCTGGATCAGTAGCACCACATTCTGTTCAGATGCTTTAGTGTTTTCAATATCTTTATTTTAATGCAAATCTTAACAACTTCGAATCTCCACAGATATTGGCTCCAGAGCTGAAGCCCCACCTCCAGCTCCACCCACCCCTCAGGCCCCGCCCCCAGCCTCAGAGCGGCCCTTGGCCCTGGCTCTGCTCTGCCACCTGGTGGTGTCCTGTCCCTATGTGGTGTCCACTGTCCTCATGGTGTCTCTGTACAGGACCAGGACCAGTGGGACAGGTGAGGATCAGGACCCCAGTTAGTCTAGGTTAGACCTAGTTAGGTTTAGACCTGTTCCAGAGACAGTCCTGGTTTAGACCTGTTTTTTATCTTATTGTAGAAACAAAAGAACAGCCTGTTTCCATGGTGATGACCTCACCCTCTGAGGCAGCGACGGGATTGGACGAGGAACATGATGACATCACAGCTGTCACCACCGAGTATTATTTCTGAAACTATTAAAAGTATGTCATATAAATAACTGGTAGACCTGGTTCAGACCTGGTTCAGACCTGGTTTAGTCCTGGTTTAGTCCTGGTTTAGTCCTGGATCAGACCTGGTCCAGACCTGGTTTAGTCCTAGTTCAGGCCTGGTTCAGACCTGGTTTAGGAGGTTTACAGGAGGGTGACATGAATGAGACTCAGACAAAGGCTTAAATGTGTATAAATGCCGGCTTGTATTACAGGAAAGTATCGTAGAAAAATAAAATAAAATAATTTAAAAATAAAATGATGTTGTTTGGTACCAGCAGCGTTTGTCAGTAACAACGGTTTGTTTTGTTGTGTGATTGTGAGGGGTTTATCTGAGTGGACCTACCTCACTGCACCAGCAGCAGCAGGTTCAACCAGATCATCCTTGGGTTTGGCTCGCTGTCAGGAAAAGGTCCTGACCTGTCAAGACACAGTGTCATAAAATATTGTAAATAATCAAATAATTATGTTACTCAATCTACCTTGACTGTAAATAATATTTTGTAACATTTTACATGTTAATAGTTTAAAATAAAACAATTAAAAATGCATTAAAATTGTATTACTGTCTAATGCACCGTTTTCTGTAAAATATTGTTTCAATTTTCAGCATACAATTACATTCACATTTTCAAATGCAATAATTATTGTTTAACAGTGTAAACCCTGTAAACAGTGCATTATGGGTCTAACCCCTGAACATGAATAACAGCTCATTACACTCAAGGTGAAGGGCACAAAATGGCGCCGCCGAAGCCTCAGACTTACACAAACAAAAAGTGCACAGAGAGAACCAAACTAATAGATTTCTATAAGCTTAGTGCTTCCTTTTAGAATGTTTCTGAATAAAATAATATTTAGAATCTGTCAGCTTATGGTTTTCTAACATATTAAGGCTAAATGTACCTTCCATGGTTCGCAGTGAGACTCAGGCTTCCCTTTAGCTCAGGAGCTAGCTCAGGAGCTAGTCACCAAACACTTCCATTAAATGTCCATTAAAGGCCTTCCTCTCGCTCAGACGCTGGTCGCGCTGGATTTATTCTTCAGTCATTTTTGCTGAAAATCAGTTTTTTGGTCCAGTTTTTCTCTGAGGTGTCTCCTGTGGCGGGAAAAGACTGACGCGGAAGGTTTCAGAAGAGTGGGCGGGACATGCACCGGTTTAAGACAGCTCATTGGTCAAGAGCCACATGTCAATCATTTTTATAGGAAGAGTTAACCCTTTAGATGCTGTTGGTGCAGTTTAACAGAATCACAGGCCAACAATAGTTAGTGACCTTTGGGGATTTTTTTGAAGACAATATAATGTATGGATTAATTGTTTGTTTGTATGGGTTAAGTTTTGTCAACTTATGGATTTTTAATATTTTATTTTTTTAACATTGCTATCATTAAGGTCAATGGGGTCACAGTCGTCTAACATTTGGTTGAAAAGTTGACTGTGTTAAAAGGCTGTGGATAAATAGGTCACACAAACTCTCACAAATACTTTCTTCAAACTTGGAAAACTGGTTTATCTTATTGTCTCTAATCCTGTCTCTAAGCTTCACTGCAACAAATCACAGAAGCGCCACACAAACTAAACACTCATCGTTTCTTTAAACAAAAACAGACCCGTTAAAAAGCCTAATGTCAAAACTGCAGTTCCTTTAACATCCACTAGGGAGAGACATCTTTTCTTCCTTTCTTGATGCGTATCATTTTAGAGACACATATCATTCATTTTTTTAAAACTTGTGAAGCAGGTTCAGGTCATTGTCTGAATTCTGTCTCTTAGAATCACAGCAACAAAACACAAACCACACGACGGCGACAAAAATACTCAACCGGTAACAACGCCACGAGTCGGAAATGACGAACACGTGGCGTATGAGGAGGAGCTCTCACTTTGTTGCTGTTGTTTATCGTTACGATGGTGGCCAGTTTTCTGATTGTGGTTTTACTTGTTGCACTTCAGTCGATGAGGGTTAGTGACCTGCCCTTGCTCAGCTCAGGTGAGGTCGCCTTTGAATTGTTGAAATTGTAAATACGGGACGTTCAGGTTTTACAGCAATGACACAGCAACTTCCTGTGGAGTCGTTAACAGAGAGGGACAAAACTAGGCTGAAATGGGACAAAACAGGGACTAAATCAAGACTTGTTACATGAAATATTAGAGCGTTTTTACAGGATTCATGGGTTATTGTTTCCCTTTGTGGATTTTAAGTGGATTAAAGTAGGACTAAAGCGTAGGACTTAAACAAGGCCACTTCTATCAGGTCTAAAACCATAACCAAGACTAAACCGGGTCTAAACAAGGACTAAACAAGAGACCGAATCCAGGGCTAGGTCAATACTAAAGCAGGACCTGGGGCTAAATTGTTGAAGACACTTGAACATGTGAACATTTTTTATTTTGTAATTAAAAGCCAGAGAGATGGCCTCAGGCAAATCCAAAAACTACTGTTTCAAAAGATGTTTTTTTTCCGAGAAACTTGGATAGTCTCTACTGAGAAACAAACATGGCGACCAAAGCACAGCAAAACAACATAAATAGAATAAAGGTGGAAAAAAAGGAATGTAATTATAAAATACAAGCAGGAAAAAACACATCATTAACTATGAATAAAAATAAGTGTCTACAGAGGCTCAAAAAAGTTAGTTACGCTTGGTTTTAAAATGTCAGTGGAAACAATTCCTGTCACTTTTGTTTGATGAGTATTTTTCCACTTTTCTCTTGTGCATATTTTAGAGAAAGAGACGGTCCGAGCTGAAACGGGACAAAACGTGACCCTGAACTGTGAGGCTCCAAATGTTCGCGTGACCGAGAGCGACGGTGTCCACTGGACCAGACCGGACCTGGAGAAACCCAAATATGTGTTCTTTTACCGGGACAACCAGCCGGACACGGACCTCCAGGAGCCTCGGTACCAGACCCGGGCCCAGCTGGCGGACCCCGACCTGAAGCACGGGAACCTGGGGCTGGTTCTGCGGAACGTGAGCCGTGACGACAGCGGGACGTACGAGTGTAGAGTGATCCGAGGCGGAGGCGGGCGCTCGGACAGAGGCCTGTTCGACGAACCTCCAATCAGAACCGTCCAGCTCATCGTCACGGACCCAGGTGAGTTAATCAACCCTCCTGGACTCTTTTTACTTTTATTTTTGCATAAATCTGGCTGAGTTGATGCAAATGACATTAAATTTGGGGTGAATTTCAAATTTTCATGATTTCGCATGCCTTTTAAACTAAATAGTCCAACTTGTGTCCCTCAAAATTGTTTTGTTTTTTGTTTTGTTCAAATCCTTTAATGTTCCTATTCTAACCTTTAAAATACTTTTCTTTTTTTCATTAGCACCCAGGTGGAGCTATTTATTTTAAGTGACTTTGCACAAAAAATAAAAACTAATCAGAATCAATCAGAGTTAGCTCCTGAAAAATGACTGTTTCCAATGTAGCATTAGCATTTAGCCACAGACGTCATGGTCTAGTCTTTAATAAATTCTCAATGATCCATTTCTTGTTAAGTTGTATTAATGTGTATGTTTTTGTCTTTCAGAGAAACCAAACCTCGGGTTGATTGTTAGTTTGTCAGTTGCTGCTGTGTTTCTTCTGGTTGTTCCTGGTGTAGCATACGGCTATAAAAAGTGGAAGGATTTGGACAAAGCTGAAACGATGACAGAGATGACGGACGTCTCATAACCTCACCTCGTCTCTAAAAATGGTTCATGGTTTATTTTAAAAGGGTTTTGAGTCCTACACTTGGTGCTTATAATAACAGTAATGTTGACTCAATAATGACTGGAGGCTAATGCTAAGCTAATCCTTCTCCAGTGTTCACAGTTTGACCTTTGACCTGTCATCAGCCCAAAAGAAAACAACTGTCTCAGAAAAGCCCCGGGAATGAATCTGCTTTAAACACGAAAGAAAAGTTTTATTTCAAAATAATAAAACTCATCAATGCAGTCAGTTCATGTTTTTAATTATTTACTGGTTTCTTTGAATTTACGGTAAAATTAAAGTGTCCTGATTTTTTGGTTTGAAAATATGCTCACCCTTGGCTAAGTTGAATAGAAAGAGCAGGTTGTTTAAATGAAAAAAGGAGCTGGTTGGATTTATCATCTGAGTGACAGCAGTTTTATCCAATCAGAGCATGTTGTTGTTGATGTTTGTTACGGTAAAACAGTCTGTACATCTTCAAACCTAAAACACTCAGATCTGTCAGAGCTGTCATGCCATTTGAACCACAGAAGTCGGGACCCTTCATTAACACAATATTTTTTTATTCTATCAGTGCTGTGACTAAAGCGAGTAAATGTTCAGTTTGCTGCTAATGACTGTTTTAATCTTATTCAGAAAAAAATCAAATTATGTCACGTCTCTGCTTCGAAACAGAGTGATTTAAATGAACGACAAGCTGCAAAAAGTGGAAATAAAGCTTTGAGTCTTTTGTCTCCAGGTCAGTCCCTGTTTTATTTATGTGTTGTGTCTGCCACCTGCTGGAATTGTTTGGTACTGAACATTTAAAGATAAAACATGCAAGAAACTACAATAACTTCACCTCCCTTTAATTTTAACAGAACCATCTCATGTTTAAACTAACATTAACAGGAATCACACTATGAAACAACACATTTTAATGGAGTTATAAAATGGTTTATTGTTTCATAAATGGGACAATCATCAGGAAACGTCACATATTTAGACCTCGTCAAATTTAACGGTTCATCGTTTTTATTAAAAAAAAAACAGTCGCTGTGTTTCCGTCTGGTCTCTGTCAACGTTCTTCATGTCGTTATTTTTCTCCATAAAAACATTTACTGGTAACGCTACAAAGATTTATTATAAATTATTTTAAAAAAAGCAGGGTTCTTTGCTCCGAGTTTTGTTTGTGATTTTAAGAAAACATAACAAAAGGGGCTCCCCCATTTTACAACTCAATCTCCCAGAATCCTCTTGTGGCCTTTGTCCAAACTTTGATTTATCATCAAATTCTGAGATAAGCTCGCACTAAAGACTAATACTAGGTCTATTTTTATTGAAAATGCCCTTTTTTAACCTTTTTTATACTTTGATATATTTTGTTTTATTTTTGGATTAAAAAATAAAATGAATCATTGCTTATTAAATATTGAATAAAACAGAGCAAGACTTTGTTTCAGAAAATACTGACGTCATGTGAATCATGATTTTGGAAAAAAAAACATAATTTCTAGGAGCTCAGTTGTGTCATAAAATAATAATAAAAAATACAGAGAAATGGTCTTTAAAACCTGAGAGTTTCAATAAAGTGCAGTAAAATAGTAAAAGGCCTTTACACAAACCAGGTCTAGACCCAGTGTAAAGGCCTAAAAATTAATTAATGAAAACAGAGAACATTTGCTTTGAGCGAAAACCCACTTCATTTTCTCAAAGTCTCAAATTATTTTCAAACAGAACAAAGGTGAGACTTGGAGCCATCAGTGAATTTAAGTCTT
Source organism: Rhyacichthys aspro (assembly GCA_036850595.1). Taxonomy (NCBI): domain Eukaryota; kingdom Metazoa; phylum Chordata; class Actinopteri; order Gobiiformes; family Rhyacichthyidae; genus Rhyacichthys; species Rhyacichthys aspro. Next base: position 940,508 of record CM072165.1, read on the forward strand.
GGCCAAACTAAAACCTGATGGGTTTGACTCCTGGAGGTGCTCGGGTTTGGGTTTCAAAGCAGACGACAGAATCCACTTTACAACATCACAAACCTGAACATGTTAGTTTTGTCACTGGGAATGTCTAAACCTCAAAAAACAAACCAAGTCTCCCAAAGACTAACACTTCATATTCACGTTTAACAAGTTCCACTAAAGAACAAAGGTGAGCCATCGGTGAATTTAGAACTAAATTTTAACTCAACTTGGAGCTATTCAAGTTTGTTTTTTTTAATCAGACGACACAATTATGCTTCATTTAGCATCTAACATTTTTAGCCCTTCATTCTTTCTTCAGTTTCTGTTTCTTTATGAATTTTCTTCAGGGTTTTACAATAATAGTAATATGCTGTGGCTATTGTTTTGTGAATAGTTGTTCTGTAAACTGAAGTAAATAATAGTAGATATAAAACTGATAATAATAATAATAATAGATATTTTAAGTTTAAGCCATTTTATCAGACTACAGCTAATGAGCTCATGTAAGAGTTAGATCAAAGGAAACTTTCACCCAGCGAATGGTCCTGAATGTTTCTTTTGGTGTGAAGACGTTTGCCAGTTCAGAGTTCAGAGAGCTGGGTGGGGCCCGGCTCAGGGGCCACACAGAGGGACACGGAGCTGGTGGAGTTCAGGCCGAAGCTGAAGCCGACACCGAAGCCTGCGAAGAGCGGCTCGGCGAAGGCTGCTCTGAAGCTGTGGAGGTGGGTCAGACCCTCGCAGGACGCTCTGTAGAACGACAGGGACCCGGCCTCACGGTCCAGGTACACGCCCACTCTGCCCGGGGCCCCGGGGGCCGCGGGGGCCACGGGAACACACAGGTTTGTGACGCGACTGTTGTGCAGAACCGAGTACCCGCCTCTGGAGCAGCTCAGGCACCAGGACCGAGCGTTCATCCCGAATCTGCAGTCGGCGGCGTTCCCCTTTCGTCCGACGGCTCTGTCGGTGACCGCGATGTGGACCGCGCCCTCCCACTGCACCTCCCAGTAACAGCGGCCAATCAGAGGCCGCGAACACAGCACCTGGGGGCAGTAGTCGAAGCGGTCGGGGTGGTCCGGGTACGGCTGGTGTCGCCTCACCGCCGTCACGGTCCGGTTGTTGTGGGACAGACGCAGTTTTCTGTAGGCCGAGTCCGGGTCAAGGGTCAGCTCACAGGCGACTGGGACACAAAATAACAACGAGTGAACAGCGCCTCTGAGTGGACAGCACGGGTATTACACCGTCCTGACTGAGCCTAAGAGTTACAGACAATACTTACACTTCCTGATGCCAGGTCTCAGCCGCACAGCTCCACAGTTTTCAAAACTGAGGGAAAAACAAAGGTCTATTAACAACAGTTTAAAGTAGAGCTCTAATGCAGAAGACCCCAAGCCCCCGGCCATGATTAGAGTCAACACTTAGATATATAATGTAGAACCAGGATTTGAACCTGTGCTAATCTCCATAAATGTGGTTCCCGTCAACAGTTTCCCAACCACTGCTTAATAACTGGATCTCTACCTCAGTCAGGACAATGGCAAAAGGAAAACAAAGACCTTAAGGACGAGAGTAAAAGGTCCGACCGTACTTGAGTTTGTCCAGGCTGCAGTGAGGGTGCTGGAGCCTGGCTGTGAGGACTCTGACTCCGGCCTCTCCAGGATGGTTGTAGCTCAGATCCAGTTCTCGTAGATGTGACGGGTTTGAGGTCAGCGCCGAGGCCAGAGAAGCACAGCCTTCCTCTGAGACCAGGCAGCCCGACAGTCTGCAAACGGAGAGGAATCCAACAAGAAGCCATTACTTCTCTATCAGGAAACATTTGTCCAAGAGCATAGCTTCTTCTTATTGAAACTAGACCTTGCTTTGTTTAGGTCATGTGTCGTCAGGCTTAGCGCCAACTGCTTTGTCCTTTTACTCTATATTGTCATGTTTATGCTTCATTAAACGTACAATGGTCTTGAGCAAATTAAAGAAATGATATAGTCCTGTTTTGTGGGACCTAGTCCTCTCAGTGTGTCCAGTGTCAGTAGATGAAGGTAGGAACAGATTTAACCGGTGAATCGTTAAACCTCTCAACCCATTTCTGTTGATGCAGCGAATCTAAAGGTAGCAAGTCCTAAATCTTCTGCTGTTGCTTCAGAGTTGAGTCAAGGATGTTTGAAGCCACAAAGAAAGCAGCAACCATCGTATCCCTGCTATCACTTACTCATCTACATGCCACACTGCAAATGTTTACTCCAGAATCAACAACGGCAAGAAAAGCTTGAAGGCCGTGGTTAGATCTAGTGTATTCCTGAAATGCCTGACCCACCTGAGGCTTTCCAGGGAGCACTGGGGGTCTTCGAGTCCAGCTGAGAGCAGTCTGACTCCAGAGTCGCTCAGGTCGTTGTTGCTCAGATCGAGATCTCTCAGATTCGAGGAGGAACACCTCAGAAGGGACGACAAGGCTTGGCAGCTTCTCCACGAAACGTCACAGCCACTCAGCCTGAGGGAACAGCACACTTTAAAATGGCAGCAATCATCAACCATGGGTCAAAAGCACCGAAGATCGGCATACACGGTTCTGGTGGAGGCCTTGACGACGGGCAGCAGCCTCAGGAGAGATTTCTCTGACGCGCCGTACTTCCTCAGGTCAAACTCATTCAGGCTTTTCTCTGAGGACAGAAGGAGGAAGACCAGCGTGGACCACTCGGCGGGAGACAGCTGCTCGGTGTCCAGACGTTCGGATCTGAGGAACAGCTGGAGCTCACTCACCAGCGTTTGGTCTTTGAGCTCGTTCAGGCAGTGGAACAGGTTGATGCTCTGCTCCGAGGGGTTTTCTCTGATGAGCTGTCGCACATAGTTTATTATCTTCTGGTTTGTCTCCAAATTCTTCCGGTTAGCCTTCAGCAGCCCTCGGAGCAGGCTCTGATTGGTCGGCTCAGACAGACCCAGGAGGAAGCGCAGGAACAGGTCCAGGTGTCCGTTTGGACTCTGTAAGGCCTGGTCCACAGCAGAACGGTAGAACTGTGACAGACTTGAGTTGGTTTTAATGCGTTTCCTGGACGTGTTTGCTGACTGCTTCAGAAGGTCGACTCCAGAGCTGACAAAGGTCTGATGGACGTGAAGAGCAGCCAGAAACTCCTGGACGCTCAGATGGACGAAGCAGTAGAACTTGTCCTGGTACAGACCTGGCTCCTCTCTAAAGACCTGTGTGAACACTCCAGAGTAAACTGAGGCCTCAGCGTCGTCCAGGCCACACTCGCTCAGGTCTGACTCGTAGAAGATCAGGTTTCCTTTCTGCAGCTGCTCAAAGGCCAGTTTTCCCAGAGACTCCACCATCTTCTGGTTTTCTGTGGACCAGGCCGGAGCCGCCTCAGGTTTACCGTCGTATTTGACGTTCTTCCGCTTGATCTGAACCACCAGGAAGTGGATGTATAAGTCGGTCAGGGTCTTGGGCAGCTCTTGTACCTCCTCCGTTTTCAGGATGTTCTCTAGAACTGTGGACAGGATCCAGCAGAAGACCGGGATGTGGCACATGATGTGGAGGCTGCGGGACGTCCTGATGTGGGAGACGATCGTGTCGGCCCGGTCTCCGAACCTCTTCCTGAAGTACTGCTCCTTCTGTGGGTCGGTGAACCCTCTGACCTCCGTCACCATGGAGACGCACTCGGCCGGGATCTGATGGGCCGCCGCGGGTCGCGTGGTTATCCAGAGGCGAGCGTTCGGAAGCAGGCTCCCCCTGATGAGGTTTACCAGCAGCACGTCCACTGAGCTGGACTCTGTGGCCTCGGTCAGGACCTGGGTTTTGGTGAAGTCCAGAGGAAGTCTGCACTCGTCCAGACCGTCAAAGATGAAGAGCACCTGGAGCTGTTCAAAGCTGCAGAGTCCTGCAGATTGACTGAAGAAGTGGTGCAGCAGTCCCACCAGGCTGAACTGTCTGTCTCTGAGCACATTGAGCTCTCTGAAAGTGAACGGGAACAGCAGCTGGACGTCCCGGTTGGACCTGCCTTCGGCCCAGTCCAGACTGAACTTCTGAGTCAGCACCGTTTTCCCGATGCCGGCCACTCCCTTCGTCAGGACTGCTCTGATTGGTCCATCTGTGTCAGCTGGGCCTTTAAAGATGTCTTCACACGTGATGGCTGTCTCTGGTCTGTCTGGTTTCCTGGAGGTGGTCTCGATGAGTCTGACCTCATGTTCCTGGTTGACCTCTGAAGCCCCTCCCTCTGTGATGTAAAGCTCTGTGTAGATCTGCTTCAGGAGGGTGGGGTGTCCTGCTTTAGTGATGCCCTCAAACACACACTCAAACTTCTGCTGCAGGTGGGATTTGAGTTTGTTTTGGTGAATCGGACCGAGAGCGACTGGCAAAAGACACAGGATCAAATGGTTAAAGGTCGAAGGGCAAACATGGATAGCGTTGATCAAAGCAGTGACAGGTTCTTACTGCTCTGGAGGTCATTGGCCAGGTGCTCTTGCTTCATGCTTTTCAAGAAGTTTAATGTGATCTTCAGAAAGGCCTCCGAGTTACTCCTCTGGTCTTTGTCCTGCACCGGACTAAAGTCTTCCGTGGACTCTTGGTTCAGGACGGACTTGAATCTCTTCAGCTCATTCTTTACAAAACTCACAATGTTTTGTTCGAGCGTCTGAAAAAGAGCAGAATTTGGATTATGTTCTTGAGCTGCTTTAACCTGTTGGAGGTGCGCCGGAAGGTCCTGGACCAGGCCTGATCCACGAGTTCAACCACAAACACACGGTTTTCATTTGTTCCTCACCGTAAAGACAGAGTCCAGCTCCTGAGGCTGATTTATCCAAGACTGAGCCGGGTCTGAGTTCAAAGTCAATCTGAAATGAGACAATATTCAAGTCTAGCAGCTTTCTCTGTCATTAATCCATCTGCAATAACACACTTCACAATGAACCGTTTGTTTATAGAAAAGGTCTACTAAGTCTGACTCGACCAATCAGAGAGAATTCAGACTCACCGCTTCACAGACGACCTCCTGGACTCACAAAAACCTGGTCTGGACCGGTCTCGGGATTCTGCGGGACTTTCCTCAAAACCAGGTCCAAGTCTTGGTTTACGTTCAAACAAAGAAGAGTGTCGTCTGACCCTCTTTGACCTTAAATACAAGAAAGGTTTAACCTGGGTTAGACCTGGTTTAGACCTGGTTTAACCTGGGTTAGACCTGGTTTAGTCCTGGTTCAGTCCTGGTTCAGACCTGGTTCAGACTGGTTTTAGGTCCTACCTGTTTAAGGTAATAGACAGGTCCATAGACTTGTAGCTCTCAGAGAAAATGCTGGGTCCAGATTCAGAAGGAGGTGCTTTGTGCTGTTCTTCTCTGAATCAAACAAAAGTGGAGACAACATTTACAAAAATAAAAAAATGAAATGAGAGAAACACAGACATTGACATTTTTCAAGGAATTTGCAGATATTTGTAGAAATTTGCTGAAAATCATGGAAATGGTCAAATGAGCAGAAAAGAAATCAGGAAACATGGTTCTTGGAGGAGTTTGAACCTGAAGCTGTTAGAGGGGTTCAGGGACTGGTCGCTCTCAGACTTAACGCTGGGTCCAGATCCGAGTCGTCTGAGCTTCTCTCTGCTTCAACAGAACAGAACCTGAACCTGAGGTAAACTTAGATCCAGAAACAACTCTAGAGGTTTACGTTGTTGTTGTATAATCAGTTTAAAGCTGCATGACCTTAAAACCACACATTCATGTCTTCATTTCATTTAATGTTAAATTAGTTCAGGTTAATTTATTTAATCTTTGAATTTGGAGCCACAAACTAAAAGTTCTTAAAAGACCCAGTCTGACTTTTAGGCAAAAGTATTACATTTTTAAAAAAGCACAAAATGGTTTTAAATCCAACACTCTGCCCGAGGCGTGAAGAGTATCCCTGTACAAAGATTTAGCAGGTTTTAGATGGATTTGAACAGGTTTTAGATGGATTTGAGCAGGTTTTAGTTGGATTTGAGCAGGTTTTAGTTGGATTTGAGCAGGTTTTAGTTGGATTTGAACAGGTTTTAGTTGGATTTGAGCAGGTTTTAGTTGGATTTGAACAGGTTTTAGTAGACAGTGGACAGTACTGCCTCTGGACTCACCCGTTAGGTCTGGTCTGGTCCTGGGCCAGGTTTTTAGGGTCTTTGCCCCCCAGACCCGCCCCCTTTGGAACATCACATCCAATCATCTCTGGGCCCTGACGCCTCACAGACGTCTGATTGGTCGACACAGCTGTCAATCAAAACCATTCATACATTACAATAAAACAACATATGACAATCTGGTTCAGACCTGGTTTAGACCTGGTTTAGTCCTGGTTTAGACCTGGTTTAGACCTAGTTTAGACCTGGTTTAGACCTGGTTCAGAACTGGTTTAGTCCTGGTTCAGACCTGGTTTAGTCCTGGTTCAGACCTGGTTTAGACCTGGTTCAGTCCTGGTTTAGACCCGGTTCAGACCTGGTTTAGTCCTGGTTCAGACCTGGTTTAGTCCTGGTTTAGACCCGGTTCAGACCTGGTTTAGACCTGGTTCAGACCTGGTTTAGACCTGGTTTAGTCCTGGTTCACACCTGGTTTAGACCTTGTTTAGTCCTGGTTTAGTCCTGGTTTAGACCTGGTTGTTGCCGTGGCGATGAGGCCTGTCAGTCTCTCTGGTGAATGACGTACGACCTCAAAACCGTTCTGGTCTGACGAGTTCTGGGTCAGTTACATCACTTACACTGTAAAAAACAGGACTAAAGCAGGTCTCAAATAGGACTTCGTTTCCTGCTCATTTTTTACAGTGCTTTGTGCAGAGTCAGCCTTAACTGCGCAGATCAAAAAATGAACAGAACAAACAGAAGAATATGGTTTTAATTCAGCGAGAGTCGCCAAAAAGTGAGTCACATGACCTTCTCCAACAAATGAACTCACTTTATCTGCATTTACTTCGACTTATTTCAACAGATTTTAGAGTTGTATTTTTGTTTTTTTGAAGTCAAAGCCAAATAAACCACTGTCTGTTTTTAATCTAATCATAATCATCTGATCTAGATCTAATCTAAACATAAACAGGTGAGTGTGGACGGAGCCTTACCTGCAGCGCCATGCTTCAGGGAAACACCTGGTCTGGATCTGGTCTGGTCTTCGGAGGCGGTCTAGACCTGGTTTCAGGATTACATCATCGAGTCTTCGGTGAAGTCTTGAGGGAAAACCCCGAGACGAGTACAAACTGTTTTTTCTCTCAGGGCGAATGGAAGAGTTCTGCTTTGTGTGAGCTATAACTTTCACATATTTTTAGATATTTAAGTTCAGTTTTAAAGAGTTTTTTTTTTGCAATTCACTCATTAATTATGCAAATTCAGTTCTTTCCACATTTTATAACTTTTCCAAATTTCAACATTTCTGCACCATTTAAACCTTACACTAGTCACAAAACCTTCAACTATTCACACTTTGCACAACTTTATTACAATCTTTGACCTTTTTTGTATTTCTCTTTTTTGTTTGTGGCCAGTAAATGGTTTTAGGAAGAAAACAATTGTTAGATTAATTTTGTGTTTTATTAAAATAATACGTCATCCAACAAATGCAAAAAATTATAAAAAATAAACAGATAAAAAATATGCAAAATAGCAAACTAACTGCAATTGATCAAAACAATGAAATATGTAACAAAACAAATAAGAATTTGTGATTTTAAAGTTTACATTTTACACATTTTTTTCTACTGATCACTTTTGAAAAGACTAAAAATCTAAAGCAGACTCTATTTTAACAACAATAAATTCCAGAGTTTTTTGTTTCTTTTATTAAATACACAATAAAAAAGAGTGATAACAATAAATTCCAGAAAATACAGTTCATTTTTTTAAACATAATCAAAAAGCAGACTAAAATCCCAAATATAAAGTAATAAATGTAAGACTCACTTCATTTTAAAAATATGTTAAGACAATGGTAAGTGCACTTTGTCAGGATTTAAATGTGATTGTTCCTATAAATAATTCTGCAATAGTCCTTGTGTTAGAGTCTGGGCTGGCACTTTCAGTCATTTCATGAAACCTTTCAGCTGTTCGTCCTGTTTGTTTGTTTGTTTGTTTGTTTGTTTTTTAGCATTTGTGTTTTAATTCTGTGCAACACTTTGTAAACTTCACGTCGGTGAAATGTGCTGTTATAAATAAAACGGATCTGAAGGTTTCATTTATTTGATGCTGAGCCTAACATTAAATATTTACTCACAAAACAACAGAAGAATTTAAATGTGAACTGTACCAAAAACCTAAAACCAGACCAGTTAAAACCAGTCCAAGTCTAAAGCACGGATGAAACAAATGTTAGTAAATAAACTCCAACTTTTGCTAAAGCAGCAGTAAAATATCACTTCATTCATTCATTTTGTGCTTTAACAAAACAGATTTTTCCATTTAGAGCTGTCAGGAATCAATACACATCAGTGGCACTGATATTGATCAAATCTGATCACTTCTCTTTCTCCGCCGCTGGTTTCTTGGTTTTGTCTCGAGCAGCTCCGAGGCAGTACATCTCTAAATGCTGTTTCACGTACGTTTTCCGAGTGAATGATTTTTTGCAGACGTTGCACTGGAAGGGCTTCTGTCCCGTGTGGCTCACCATGTGCTGCTGCAGCTGGCTCTTCTGACAGAACCTTCTCCCACATTCGGAGCATTCGAAGCGCTTCTCTTCTCGGTGAATCTCCGAGTGCACCAGTAAGTTGTGTTTACGTGAGAACTTCTTGTTGCAGACCGAACAGCTGAAAGCCTGCTCTCCGGTGTGGGACGTCATGTGCTCGAGCAAAATGGACTTCCGAGCGAACCTTTTCCCGCAGACGTCGCAGTCGAAGGGTCGCTGCCCCGTGTGCGACCTCGTGTGTCGGCGAAGGTTGCTCCGACACGTGAAGCGACTTTTACAAACCGAGCAGCTGTAAGGTTTCTCTCCCGTGTGGGTCTTTAAATGGTCGTCCAGGTTGCATTTCCGCGTAAATCTCTTTTTGCAAACGGAGCACTCGAACTCCTTTTCTCCGGAGTGAGTGGACATGTGGATCTGTAAATTCAGCTTACGTTTGAAGGTTTTGTCACAAGCTGAACATTCGAAAGGTCTGTCTTCTTTGTGGACGACCATGTGCATCGACAGGTTGTGCTTGAGTTTAAAGATGGAACCGCAATCGGGGCATTCGTGTTTTCCATCGTTTTTTCTTTTCACAGCTGTTTTTTCAGAAGATCCTGGTCCACAGTTGGAGAAAGTTGAAGGTTGGTCCCTCGTTTCCTGAGATTTTCCATTTCCTGAGGTTATTCCGCCGTTAGACTTGAGATGATTTGAATTTTCTGCATTTCTTTCAGATTCGTTTGAAAGCTGTTGAATGCCTCCTTGTTTCTCATTGAGGTTGTTTTTCGAGTTCTTTTTGACCCCGATTCTGTGATAATCCTCTTCGCTGTCTTCAGAATCAGTCGAGTTTTCCATCTTGTAATCCGAGTCGTTGTACTGATCTGTGTCTGAGCCGCTGTCTGTTTCCGATTCTCCGTTAACTTTCTTTCTTTTCGATCTCGTAGCTTTAGTCTTTGCTTTTCGATTTAACCGTCTCCTAAAAGGAACGTCCTCACTTTCAGAAGCTCCTTTTCTCTGTTCTTTGGGATTCGTTTGTGGAAGTCTTTTTGGTTTTGGTGCGTTTCTTTCCACAAATTTATAACTTTTAGCCGTCACATTTACAGATTTAAGTAATGGACTCGAGGTTTGGAGGCTGCCACTTACTTTGCACTGATGTCCTTCTTCCCTGGAGCTGTTTTTATCCATCTGTTCGTCTTCACTGTCCTCCGTCTCACTGTCTTTGCTCTGTTCTATGGTTTTTGTCGGTAAAACCCTTTTTGGACTTGAGCTAATACCTGGTTGTGATTCGTTTTTCTTCTCAAACCCCTCACTGTTAGTTGTTTTATTCATGGACTTGTAAAACGAACCCAAATTGTGGACACTTCTGCTGCTTTTTACAAACTCTAAAGGCACTAACTTGACGGTAGGTCCTGGTTTTAACACACGAAGCCCTACCTCGTTGGTGCTGTCCTCGGTATTTGTCCTTTTTGGATCTGAGCTACTGTCGTTTTGTGTTTCCAGAGACGCCCCAGTCTGAGCTGAACTTTGTCCATCGTCATTAATCTGCGCTTGTTTCTCGGCAGGTCCTTCTTGCTCCATCGGTTCTGACGTTATCTTCTCCGTTTTATCGTAAGAAGAACCTTCAGCGGCTGTTGTCAGTTGCATTTCTTCTTCTGAGCTCGTGACTGGACATGATTCCTCCATTTCCTCTGGTCTTCCTGGAGATCTTCTTCTAAACTTGGAAACAACCGGCTGCTCCTCGTTTTGAGCCTGTCTCTTTAAATCCGACGCTTCAGCTTCTTCTTGATCCGTTGACTTAGAAATTTCTGTTATTTTGTTTAAACAATCGTATCCTTCGTCATTATCTTCTGTTTTCACTTCCAAACTTTCAAATTCCTGTGTCTTTTCTTTTAGTTCTTCTGTTGCTTCTTGGTTTGTAGGTTTCACGTCTTCATCTTCGTCTGTGAACTCTTCAGTCATGTTTTCGTTATTTGTTTCTGAAGGCCTCGAACAGTCCTCTCGGTTTGGGTCCGGTCCAGAACCTGGACTTGCTGGTCTTGAGTTTTGGTCGAGCTGTTTGCAGATGGGACACTCCTCGTCGCTGTCGTCGGACTTGTGTTTGGGAGAAAGTTCTGGATGTTGTTGCAGATGTTGGTCCCGTTTGTCGGCGGTGTCCAGAGTGGACCGGGGGACGTCGCTCGCCCCAGACCCGGACTTGGACCCAGACCCGGACCTTCTGGGCTGGTCCTGGTCCTGGACGGTCCACAGGTCCAGCTCTTCCTCTTTAATGTTGCTCTGCAGCGTCTTCTCACGGTGGACCTCTGTGTTCGAAGGCACCACTTCTGAGAAAAAAACAAGAATAAAACCGATCATTTACTCAAACTGTAAAACTAGAGACTAAAACCAGTTTAAATCTGACTAAAACCAGTTTAAATACGACTAAAACCTGTTTAAATCTGACTAAAACCAGTTTAAATACGACTAAAACCAGTTTAAATCCAACTAAAACCTGTTTAAATCTGACTAAAACCAGTTTAAATACGACTAAAACCTGTTTAAATCTGACTAAAACCAGTTTAAATACGACTAAAACCTGTTTAAATCTGACTAAAACCAGTTTAAATACGACTAAAACCTGTTTAAATCTGACTAAAACCTGTTTAAATCTGACTAAAACCAGTTTAAATCCAACTAAAACATGTTTAAATCCAAATAAAACCAGTTTAAATCTAACTAAAACCTGTTTAAATCCAACTAAAACCTGTTTAAATCGGACTAAAACCAGTTTAAGTCTTGGATTAAAACCTGTTTAAATCCAACTAAAACCAGTTTAAATCCGAATAAAACCAGTTTAAATCCAACTAAAACCTGTTTAAATCCAACTAAAACCTGTTCAAATCTTGGATTTTCATCCTGTTTAAATCCAACTAAAACCTGTTCAAATCCATCCAAGTAAACAGTAAACAAATGTGCTGCGATTTCTTTTTTTCCCTAAAAACCACAGAACTTTCTGACAGAGCGATAAAAATGTTTGTGAAACATTCAATGGTTTGGATTAACCCTCCTATTCTCCTTGGGGTCAATTTGACCCCTTTCAATGTTTATCATTCAAAAAATAATAGTTGCCTTTGTTTTTTTTGCTTCATATTTCATGACTTTTCCTAATTTGATGGGGACAACTGATTAAGCATAAACTTTTCATGATGATATTTTTTCAATGTGCTGAACACATACTATACGCATTGGTGTTCCTCGGGGGTCAATTTGACCCCAAGCTGTTTTAGATGTGTAAAACATGTCTGTCTGTGTGTGTGACCTAATAACCCCACACCTGCAGGTGCAGAGGTGATACATGTGATGCCCAGTCCAGCTTTGCCTGGAATATGCAGGTTTACACCAGAAAAAAATCAGGGCACAAGGTTGTTCTTGATATGGCTGAAGGACTGCATGAGCATAATATTACATGTGATCATTTTTTCACATCTTATGCCCTGGGTGAGGAACTGCTCAAAAGGAAGGTCACGATGTTGGGAACAGTGAGAAAGAATAAACCAGAGCTTCCCTCTGAACTTCTTGCTGTCAAGAACAGGACGGTAACATCTTCAGTGTTTGCCTTCACTGATAACGCAACTGTGGTCTCCTATTGCCCCAAGAAAGGGGCAAAGGGAAAGAAAAATGTCCTGCTGTTCAGCACCATGCACAAAGATGCTGCCCTGAGCAGCAGAGAAGACAAAAACACAAATGGTGCTGGACTACAATCAGACAAAGGGAGGGTTGGACAACCTGGACAAGGTCACAGCCACATACAGTTGTCGGCACATGACGTTGGCCCCTTGTCATCTTCTTCCATATCATTGATGTGAGTGCATACAATGCATTTGTGATATGGAGTGAAATAAACAAGGACTGGAAAGGGGAAAACTGCTCCTGGAGCAGTTTGGTAATGCACTGGTAAAACCTCAGATTGAGAGAAGATGGTGCCTTCCAAGAGCATCAACAGCTGCTGTAGCTATTGTGAGGGACATGCAGACAGAAACAAACACCTAAACTTCTCCAATGGTACAAACCGTGGGCAAGAAATGTGGCAGGTGTCAGGTTTGTCCCACCCGAAATGATTCTAAGACTAGCATGACCTGTTCGAAATGCAAGAAATATGTCTGCAAGGAGCATGCGCACACTCTCTGCACGTCCTGTGTGCAGTAGTGCATCAATCAATATGGTTCATTCTGTGAGAGTCATGAATGTGCACCCCAAATTAGAAAAGATTTGGATGGAAGATTTTCAAGGTACACTAACTCTAAAACTCAAAGTTTGACCTGATGGTGGCGCTACAGGAAAGGTCATATCTTCACCAAAACCACTAGGGTACATACTCTTGTGGTCATTAATGTTGTCAGTAAATTTGAGAAGATTTGTATGAAAACTTTTCAAGATAAGTTAATTCTAATTTTGGCCTGATGGTTTACGTTTGGCCTGATGGTGGCGCTAGAGAACAGGTCAGCTTTCATTATAAAGGGCTTATTTATGTATTCAACAAATAAACAAAGAGTCTGACACAAAAACTCGGGCAACAATTCTCTGTAAATCATTTTCTGGACGCAAATATCCCTGGGGTCAGATTGACCCCTGAGGGTAAAAAGTGTTAGTAAATTTGAGGAGAATAGGAGGGTTAAACTTAGTCCGGGACCAGTCCTGGGTCTAGTCCGGGTTTATTTCTACAGTTAGTGAATAAAACATACGTGAAATACAGAATTATAATAATAAATAAAGTAAATAAATAAATTAAGCTTTACAGAGGAGTGTGAGCAGAAATAAAGAAGTCTCCTGGGCCAAATATAAACTGAGGGCATGTAATTTAGTGTAATTGTCATGTATCTGACAGCAATAGTTCTGTTTTCAGGATCTTATTATATATTTATGATCATAAACTGATGAATCATGAATAAATCCACCTCTGGGCTCCAGCTGCAGCAGCCTGGTCCTGAGCCGCTCTGTGTGCTGTTTGGACCGGTTCAGCTGGTCTTCATAGTCCCCCACAGCGGTCTGGACCAGGACCAGAACCTCCTCCAGGACCGCGGTGAGCCTCTGCCTCACGGCCGCCCTCAGCGCTTCCCCCGCGGACATCTTCAGCTGCGCGCCCCGCTGTTAGCATCCAGCTCCGGCCACTCAGCTTCAAACGGGTCCAGAACCAGAAAACAGCGGCGTAAAGTGGCTCTAGTCCAGAAATACAAGCTCCAGACCCGTTTAGTCCAAATTTAACCGACTCTAAGTCACTTTAAAAATAACATGAATAAAGTTACTTCCGTAGCCGTTTGTTGTTAGCCGCGGAAGCTAACACAGGTAACATTGTTTAAACGCGTCCAAAAAGAGACCACAGCGCTTTATAAAGTGTTTTTAACCTGTACCTTCCACAGAAGAGGCCTCCCCCCGGACCCCAGCCCCTTCAAGACCCGCTAAAACCAGGTCCAAATCCACTTTGAAGGAGTTAAAGTAGTTTAAAGGTGAGTGGACTCGGAGCTGCAGCTGGAGTGTGTCAAACAGCGCCACCTGCTGCACGTGCTCCCTCACCTGTCAGTGCGTCCACAGGTCAGAGGTCAGAGGTGGGAGCAGGTGTGTGTCCTGCTGAGGGGAGTTTGTGTAGTTGTGAGATCATTTTGGCTGATTTTTCCCAGAAAAATTAGAGTTTGTTTGTGTTTTTGAGCTTGATCCAGATCCACCTTATTTTGACTTTCATTTGTTCTGTAGACTTCCATCATAACCACCCCCTTTAAGGGAAAGTCAAATGATTTTTGCTGTGACCATATTTTTAAACCAGAAAACCGTGTGAGTGACGTAGTCAACCCTGAAAATAACACACTTTTAAATTATTGGACAAACATTACAACAAATATAAACAAACTATGATTAATTGTGAATGTGGTTCAACTTTGATAGCAGTTATTGTTATTTGTATCAGTCTTGTTCTACAAACTAGATTTCTGATACATTTCCACATTTTTATTTCAACTAAATCGAGTGTTTTTGTTGATTTTTCAGAGTGACTCGAGGCTCGGGTTCAGTTGAGCTGAAACATACTGAGCCCTGAGACACCAACTGTGCATTAAATCAACAGACTGCACCAAGGAACCCCTTTATTTAAGTATTATTGTATCATTTCATCTGTTAGAGTCAGTGCAGCATCGTTTTAACCCAACACTGAGATAATATGATAAATATTACAGCAGCTTTAGATTCTAAAGGAACAGCTTCACTGTGAACTTTAAAACTGCTCCGAACAAGAATAATCCTCTGTTTGTGTAAACACAGTCTTTCTGATCCATCTTCTGTTTATTGTAAGTGATTGTAACAGATGAGAACCTCTATTCAGGAACAGAAAACCTTGGACAATCACATGCTCCAAAAAGGAGCGCTCCCATTGGTCGACACAGACCAGTGCTTTAAAGACGTTGAATAGTTTCAGTTTGTTTCTGGTTTTTCACGGCAGCAGGAGCATGTCGTGTCGCTGCAGAATCCCTTGTGTCTGTTCGTGCACGAGCGTCAGTGCACGGATGATGATGCGTAGAGCGGGGACGGCCTCTGATTGGCTGCGGACGCACACCAGCCGCAAGAAGTACTTCCTGTCGGGAAGAGCCAGGAAAACCAGCTCCGCCGCACGACGCAGGAACCAGGAGTGATGTGGAGCCAGGGCCACGGAGTACGCCTCTCTGGAACAGGGTTAGACCTGGTTAGACCTGGTTAGACCGGGTTTAGACCTGGTTAGACCTGGTTTAGACCTGGTTTAGACCTGGTTTAGAACGGGTTAGACCGGGTTAGACCTGGTTAGACCGGGTTAGACCGGGTTAGACCTGGTTAGACCGGGTTAGACCTGGTTTACACTTTAGTAATTAATGAGAACAAAAACTGTGACTAAATACATCAACACTTTCAAATAAAAACTAAAATGAACAGAGACTAAATCAAAAGGAGAGGAGTTGAAGAGATCAGTCAGACTCAGGTTTTTGAGCGTCGCTGAAGTGATGTCAGACACAAACATTTGTTAGAGCCTCGGGAAGACGACAGGAGACCAAAAGAGAACCACTTTAAATAGAAACTATGTTAACACTTGGAACCTGAATACCAGCCGGAACAGGTTAGGACTAGTTTACTTTCATTAGAGACATTATTACTTAAGAAAATAAAACATTAATCTTTATATTTTAGACTAAATCTACTTTCTACGTCTTTATTGTTTTACCATAAACTCTTGTAGAAACCTCTAAACCCACTGAGACTCCTTTAACTCTTTCTGTGGCTCGGTTCTTGATCCTGATGCTGCTCCAGAGACGTTTAACTGTTCAAAACCTAGAGTCAGCCCCAGAAATAACCTCTTGATCCATCTTCAGACAGAGCCCTGGTTCAGAGCTCGTTCGGTTCAGTTTAATCTCAGTTTTCGAGCGGGTTTACCTGGCGATCTGTCCCGGGCTCTTGTAAAGTCCTTCTTGGTCTGGATCTTCAGTCAAACCTTGAAGAACCAGTTTGACCCAGAGCAGAGACCTGTGTAGTCT
The DNA here is from genome assembly GCA_036850595.1 of Rhyacichthys aspro. Lineage (NCBI taxonomy): Eukaryota > Metazoa > Chordata > Actinopteri > Gobiiformes > Rhyacichthyidae > Rhyacichthys > Rhyacichthys aspro. Next base: position 956,625 of record CM072165.1, read on the forward strand.
CAACAAAGTCCTACATCCGGACTCTGTTCTGTGAGAAAATCCGACCAAACCTCGTCTGAGCTCGGCCTCCGTCATCGACCGAGCTGAACGATAAACCTGCAGCAGACGCAGCGTCCCGTTCAGAACATTTACACACTGGACGTGTTTGTGCTTCTTTGTGCAGCCTGTCCTTACCCCGAGTCTCAGTCCATGTGAATCTGGACCACGTTTCCCATGATCCTCTGCTGCTCCCTGCTTCATCGACAGCTTTCGAATCAGAGCCACTTTGTCCTTTACTTTCTGAGAAAAGAAGCTGACCATTGTTCCCAGAGACTCCATGAAACTGCAGCAGAAATAAAAGTTCTGACATGGATTTGAACAGGTTCTAGTTGGATTTGAGCAGGTTTTAGATCAATTTGAACAGGTTCTAGTTGGATTTGAGCAGGTTTTAGTGTGATTTGAACATGTTCTAGTTGGATTTGAACATGTTTTAGTGTGATTTGAACAGGTTCTAGTTGGATTTGAACAGGTTCTAGTTGGATTTGAACAGGTTTTAGTGGGATTTACTTGATGAGCTCGTCCCAGCTCTGCAGGTACGGCTCCAGGAGGACGTCGCCCTTTTCCCTCAGGCTTGTCTTCAGGTGCAGAAGAAGGCGTCGGCTCTGAAACGATTGGCCGGGACAGTCCCGAAGCACCGCCCACGAGTCTGGCTCCTCCCACTTCACCTCCACCGACTCCACCTGAAACACAACAAACATCTGAACGACGGAGAGGACGCTCTTCTGTTTGGAATTATAAACATCAGAAGAAAGTGTGTCATATAACGCCGGGCCGTGGATGTTTTTATAAACTTTTTTTTTCTGTGACCAAAAGTGAGATTTTTATTTCAATAAAAAGTAATAAGTAGATAACTTTTAGTAGATAAATTTCTGCTCCCTCCTGCTCCCTCTTAATCAAGTCCTGAGGATAGGATCCTGTGTGTAGGATTCTTTTCTCTCTCTCTCTCTTCAAAGGTGTGAATAAATAAATAAATGAATAAATAAATAAATGGGAGAAAACACACAAAATACAATGACTAAGTAAATAATAAAAAGACAAAAAACAAAACCAAAACCCTGTTACATTGTGTGTGTCAAAGCTGCTGCAGTGACACTAATAATGGCTCAGATTAATGGTTTAAAACAGAAACGGGTTTTCCTGAAGTCTTAAGGTGGACTAAAGCAACAAGTTCCTGTTCCTCTGGTTTTTGGAACGAGTGAGAGCAGCACAAAATATGATTGGACAGTTGTACTTTACCATTTCCTCTTTCATTACAACAGAATAACTCGATAAAAACCCAACACGAGGCCGGTTCTTACCTTGTGTTTGTAGAAAGTGAGACAGGGCTGCCACGCCGAGCCACAGTTAGCTCCTCCGCTCTGAGCTGAGACAAAACACAACACGTTCATCACATTTACACCACAACCACAATCGGACCCAACGACAATTAAATCAGAAATTTAACTTAGATCATTGAAAAAACAACCAGTTCCATAAAAGTTGAGAAATCTCAGACAGAAACAACATTTAAAGTGATTAAACTGAGATATTTGACCATTTTATTTCTTCAAAGGTCTGCATAAAAAATAAATAAATCAATAAATTAAGAAAGAAACAAAGAAAGAAATGGGAGAACACACACAGAATACATTGAATAACAATAAAAAAGTAAATAATAAAAAAGACAAACAACAAAACCCTACTAAATTCAAAGTGTTAAAGCTGCTGCAGTGACACAAATAATGGCTCAGATTTATGGTTTAAAAACAGAAACAGGTCTCACTGAAGTTTTACGGCGGACTAAACAACAACAGTACAATTGTGGATTTAAAATCTCAATAAAGACTGGACGAAAAAGGAGGAAGAGCCATATTTGAAGAAACTCACGAAGCCAGAAGGAGCTGAAGAAGAGCATTAGAGCCAAAATGGCCGCCGTGAGCAGGAAGCGGAGCCGGCTGTGTGTGGTTTTCATGGCCCTCCCAGATTCACTCCAAAACTTTAATCCAGAGTTTTGGATCGACTCATTTCTCGGTGAGTTCCTCTGGCCTCGCTGCTTCGGGTCAAAGTTCATTCGGGGTTTTTTTCACGAGACCTTTGTCCGACTGATAAAACACACCCTGGGTTCAGCTCCAGTCTGAACACTAACGCCACCTACAGGAGAAGTTTAACTGTTGTTGAATGAGTCCAGTGTTTAGTCCTGGTTTAGTTTAGATCTAGTTTATATAGATTTAGAGATGATTTAATTTTATTAAATAACTTAATTTAATTCTGGCTTTGCCTCAGTCTTGGTTTGTTCCTGGTTTGACACTTTTTTAGTCGTTGGACCTGGTTTAAGTTTGTTCCTGGTGATGTCAGCTTTTCAGTTTCAGAATCTAACAGTTACACAATCAGTTAAAGCAGTGTGAGGATCCCACTGATATAAACATCCTGCCGTGAACCAATAGGATTAAACCTGGAGAGAAAAGGGGCGGGGCTTTTCTGACTGAACCAAATGAGAGAAAGACAGACCTCTTTATATTTCATCTTTTTCACTAAATGTAAATTGTTTTATTGCAATAACAGATAATAATGTAATAACATTTGAACAGGACATTTTAAAAGTGAAAACGATGCTCACATTTAATATTATCACACAACAGATATTTTAATTTAAATTCCTGCTTAAATTGTACATAAAGGTCACAAGAATCACTTCACAAAACCAAGAACAGGTCTTTTATTGTGTTTATAGTGATTGGGAAGCACTCTTAATTCACATTATTTCAGCATTTGTTCCATTAATCACAACCATTCAGCCACAACATCTGAACAAACATTTCAGAACAACAGCAAGGATCGGTGCAAATGTGATTGTGCTCATTATTTAAGGTAAACATTACACTTTAAATACATTTCCAACAAGGATCATACCATGGCTTTTCACGCATTTGTCGTTTTAAGAAATAATACAAATACAATAAATACAAAGGAAAGGAACGTGTGCTTTTGTCAAAGGTTGTTCATAAAGATTGAGGTAAATGTTGGTCATAATCAAAAATATCTGAAAACATCAGGAAGTATTAATATTAAATACCAACAAGAGTTGTACGTGTTTAAAATAGAACAATACGATAATACAGATAATACGACTAAAACCAGCCTTGAGCTGTGACTGTTCTAAACCGAGAAGACAAAAAGAATTAAAGGGAAAAATCTGACACTTTTGGCATTTTGTATAAAACATAAGATTTACTAAATGATACATAAGACACATAAATAACGTTTTTATTTGTTGTTGTTTACATCGAACGCGGCGTCAGGAGGACAGCGAACGCAGCGTCAGGAGGACAGTGAACGCGGCGTCAGGAGGACAGCGAACGCGGCGTCAGGAGGACAGCGAACGCGGCGTCAGGAAGACAGGGAACGCGGCGTCAGGAGGACAGCGAACGCGGCGTCAGGAGGACAGGGAACGCGGCGTCAGGAGGACAGCGAACGCGGCGTCAGGAGGACAGGGAACACGGCGTCAGGACGACGGCGAACGCGGCGTCAGGAGGACGGCGAACGCGGCGTCAGGAGGACGGCGAACGCGGCGTCAGGAGGACGGCGAACGCGGCGTCAGGAGGACGGCGAACGCGGCGTCAGGACGACGGCGAACGCGGCGTCAGGACGACGGCGAACGCGGCGTCAGGAGGACGGCGAACGCGGCGTCAGGACGACGGCGAACGCGGCGTCAGGAGGACGGCGAACGCGGCGTCAGGGAAGGAAACTAAAAAATACTGAACTTTACAAATACTGTGTAAGAGTTTGAGTTCTTAGGGCAGAGTTTCTGAGACGGTGCAAAAAACACGTTTTACTTCAGAAAATCAAACACAACAACAAAATAAATGAATGTTTTTTGAACCAAAGACCAACGGTGTCAAGGTAGTTGTCTCTGGGACGAGGACAGAGCAGGAGACGTTTGGAAAACACATCAGTCACATTTGTGTTTGGACAGAGTTCAGGACGACTCAGTTTTCACCTGCAGCACGTCACAGAGTCCGGGACGCTCCTGCAGAACCTGGAGGACAACGAGGTTTTAAAACTAAACCTGACGAAAGAACCAAGGATGTGGGCTTTTATTGTGAAAGTCACCTGTAAAGTTCTGAGGATTTCACCAAAAAGATCCTGGGCTTCTTCAGAATCTGGGTTTTCAAAGTAATCTGACGGAGACACTTCCACCACGAGCGACTGGAGGCAGCTGCACACACCTGGACAGATCCAATAGATCCAATAGATCCAACAAATCAAACAGATCCAATAGATCCAACAGATCCAATAGATCCAACAGATCCAACAAATCAAACAGATCCAATAGATCCAACAGATCCAATAGATACAACAGATCCAACAAATCAAACAGATCCAATAGATCCGACAGATCCGATAGATCCAACAGATCTGATAGATCCAACAGATACAACAGATCCAATAGATCCAACAGATCCAATAGATCCGATAGATCCAACAGATCCGATAGATCCAACAGATCCGATAGATCCAACAGATCCAATAGACCAAACAGATCCGACAGATCCAATAGATCAAACAGATCCAACAGATCCGATAGATCCAACAGATCCAATAGATCCAACAGATCCAATAACCACAGTAACCACAGTCTGGAGAAGCAGACAGGAGCAACGCCACAGAGACTAAAGCAGCTGTGAATCTGTCCAGTTCATGGTCTGTTTAAAGATATTTACACAAAATATGCAACGAAAAACATCCTTGAACAGCAAAAACCTGTTCAAATCCAACTAAAACCTGTTCAAATCCAACTAAAACCTGTTCAAATTCATCTAAACCTGTTCAAATCCAACTAAAACCTGTTCAAATCCATCTAAACCTGTTCAAATCCATCTAAACCTGTTCAAATCCAACTAAAACCTGTTCAGACCCATCTAAAACCTGTTCAAATCCATCTAAAACCTGTTTGAATCCCTGTATTGGCTCTTTTCGTTTGGTTCTTTCTGAGGTGTACGTCCGTGTGGTGAGAGTCTTACGGTGGAAGTGCAGGACGGCCTGTCCACTGACGGGAGTGTGCCTCAGGACCAGAGTCTGCAGCTGCTTCAGTCCAGCCTCACAAAGCTGTGTCGCCGCCTGGAGGCCGAGGTCGGTAATGCGCTCCAGCTCCAGCCACTGCAGCTCGGGACAGGCTCGCACTGACAAACACACACCGTTACTTTCATTACTTCACTTATTTATCTCAATTATTGAACTTCTATGACTCACCCACTTCAACCAATCCCTGCGTCCCACAGCTGGCTCCGCCCACACCGAGCGAGCGGAGGCGGGGCCAGCAGCGGCCAATCGTTTGGAGGCAGCGGTTTCCAAAACGAGTCGGCTGTTGGCTGAAAACAGTAAAAATAAATAAAAAGCATCGCCCACTACAACATAAACAATAGAGCAAGGTTCAAATCCATCCAAAACCTGTTCAAATCCACCTAAACATGTTCAAATCCAACTAAAACTGTTCAAATCCAACTAAAACCTGTTCAAATCCAACTAAAACCTGTTCAAATCCATCTAAACTTGTTCAAATCCAACTAAAACCTGTTCAAATCCATCTAAACTTGTTCAAATCCAACTAAAACCTGTTCAAATCCATCTAAACTTGTTCAAATCCAACTAAAACCTGTTCAAATCCATCTAAACCTGTTCAAATCCAACTAAAACCTGTTCAAATCCATCTAAACCTGTTCAAATCCAACTAAAACCTGTTCAAATCCATCTAAACCTGTTCAAATCCAACTAAAACCTGTTCAAATCCACCTAAACTTGTTCAAATCCAACTAAAACCTGTTCAAATCCATCTAAACCTGTTCAAATCCAACTAAAACATGTTCAAATCCATCTAAAACCTGATCAAATCCAACTAAAACCTGCTCAAATCCATCTAAAACCTGTTCAAATCCAACTAAAAACTGTTCAAATCCAACTAAAACCTGGTCAAATCCAACTAAAACCTGGTCAGATCCATCTAAAACCTGTTCAAATCCATCAACGTCATCTAGGCTTCTGTGGTAAATAAAAACCAAATTAAACAGGGCTATTTTTATTCCTATTATTGTTGTTTAAAATAATGGTGAGAGAACACATCATTGTTTTTTAGATATTATTAAATTTATCTAAAAAACAAAGACAAAGGTGACTTGTGGTTGGATCAGGAGCAGATCTCAGGTTTAACTCTGGAGTAAATGTGAAGGTACAGACCAGGGATGGAGCGGCGCCACCTGCAGACTGTGGATGTTCCTGCAGCCGGCTCCGAGAGCCCAGAGCAGCTCCTGCCCGAGAGGATCCGAGCTGCTCCTGACGAACACAAAACAAACCGTCTGAGCAGGTTCGATTCCCCGGAGCGTGATGAGAGCGTTACCTGTAGGTGAGACAGGTGAGGTTACGGCAGTAGCAGCTGGCCAACCACACGGCTCGCTCCGTCAGGATGTGATCGCAGCCCGACACCGATAAACTCTGCACACTGCCCCCTGCTGAGCGCAACAGGAACTCCAGCCCTGGCTCCACACTGCCCCTGAACGCAGCATTTACATTTACATTTAACATTTACATTTACATTTACATTTACATTTAACATTTACATTTACATTTAACATTTAACATTTACATTTAACATTTAACATTTAACATTTAACATGTAACATTTAACATTTAACAATTACATTTACATTTACATTTACATTTAACATTTAACATTTACATTTAACATTTACATTTACATTTAATATTTACATTTAACATTTACAAGTCGCTGGCTCATTGGTCCAGCATAAATTTAAAAAAACCTCTGTATGTTTTTATTTCATATTTGATGATATATATTTCACATATTTTTCTTTTTTTTAAGTCTCTTCCAGTTTTTACCAATTACAATTTTGTAATTCTTGAATTTTGTTTTTCTCTGCTTTTTTCTACCCATCATCTTGGACAGAGTTTACTTTTCTATCAATTTTAAATATTTTTCTTCATGATTTATTTTGTTTGTAATTTGCGTTTTTTGTCACGTTTTTTTTAATTTTTATTTCATTTGTTACAATTACATCACATTTTCAGACCCATAATATTCTTTCAATTTCATTCATTTATTTATGTGTTTAACAGGTGTATATTGTAGACTTGTATTAGATACTTGTTCATAAATGTCCCTGTTTATAGTAGCATCATTTCTTCTTTTCATCATTTAAACCCATTTTAACTGGTTTAACTGGTATTTACCGTATGCTGCGGTGGTAGTTCTCCGGCGTCTCGTCCGTTCGTCGTCCTCGAGGTTTGAGGTTTGTGAGGACGATGCTCTGGGTCTGAGTGCACCACTGAGACAGCGTCTCCAGGAACTGAAACAATACACCACTATTTACACATTTATGACGTTATTTACACCAGTTTAGTTTTACTGCAATAATGTGACAGGAGCTGATTCCACAACGATGTGGCAAAAACAGATCTGGATATGTTTCAGGTTCAAACATGTAGAGAGTGTTTTACTGTAAACACACTTTATTAATAAAGCACCTTTAAAACTGGTCTAACCCGGTCTAACCCGGACTAAAGCGTTGGGTCCGGTCTAACCCGGTCTAACCCGGACTAAAGCGTTGGGTCCGGTCTAACCCGGTCTAACCCGGACTAAAGCGTTGGGTCCGGTCTAACCCGGTCTAACCCGGACTAAAGCGTTGGGTCTGGACTAACCCGGTCTAACCCTGACTAAAGCGCTGGGTCCAGTCTAACCCGGACTAACCCAGACTAAAGCGCTGGGTCCGGTCTAACCCTGACTAAAGCGTTGGGTCTGGACTAACCCGGTCTAACCCTGACTAAAGCGCTGGGTCCAGTCTAACCCGGACTAACCCAGACTAAAGCGCTGGGTCCGGTCTAACCCTGACTAAAGCGTTGGGTCTGGACTAACCCGGTCTAACCCGGACTAACCCGGACTAAAGCGCTGGGTCCGGTCTAACCCGGACTAAAGCGCTGGGTCCGGTCTAACCCGGACTAACCCGGACTAAAGTGTACCTCGGTGGAGACCCTGTCGTCCTGGAGACGGAGGCGGGTCCAAACGGCCGGGTGCCTAGCGACCGTCCTCCAATCAGAGCAGACCTCCGCCGCAGTGAGCAGCGAGCGCACGTCCAAATATGGGAAAACGCAGAAAAGCCCCGCCCTCCGCCGCAGAGACTCCGCCCCCACAATGATTGTGTCTCCACGGCGACAGGGAGGGGCGGGGCTAAGGGGCGACAGCAGGTCTATATAAGGAAAGTAAAGAAGACACAAAGGAAATCATTGTTAAAGAATAAACATAAATATATTACCAACTTTTTTTTACCTGAAGCAGGAGTTTTTGAACGAGCCTCTCGTCTCCTTTGGTCAGAGCTCCATAAACACCTCTCCTCTTCCTCCTCTTCCTCCTCCTCTTCTTCAGTGCTGTGACGGCGAGTCGCTTTGCTCCAAGTTTGACCCCAGCCTCCTTCAACAAACCTAAAGGAACAGAGCCAAATCCAACCAAACACAAATGACTGAAAGAAACGTTTTAAACGCTTTTTCAAACAACTACAGTAGCTTTAGAGGGTCAAAACTACAACTACAGTAGCTTTAGAGGGTCAAAACTACAACTACAGTAGCTTTAGAGGGTCAAAACTACAACTACAGTAGCTTTAGAGGGTCAAAACTACAACTACAACAGCTTTAGAGGGTCAAAACTACAACTACAGCAGCTTTAGAGGGTCAAAACTACAACTACAGTAGCTTTAGAGGGTCAAAACTACAACTACAGTAGCTTTAGAGGGTCAAAACTACAACTACAGCAGCTTTAGAGGGTCAAAACTACAACTACAGTAGCTTTAGAGGGTCAAAACTACAACTACAGCAGCTTTAGAGAGTCAAAACTACAACTACAGCAGCTTTAGAGGGTCAAAACTACAACTACAGTAGCTTTAGAGGGTCAAAACTACAACTACAGCAGCTTTAGAGGGTCAAAACTACAACTACAGCAGCTTTAGAGGGTCAAAACTACAACTACAGCAGCTTTAGAGGGTCAAAACTACAACTACAGCAGCTTTAGAGGGTCAAAACTACAACTACAGGTGTGTTACCTGGTTGGATGCGCTGGGTCCCAGTCGGAGGAGAATGGAT